>ML776864.1:132696-166033 GCA_009831015.1 Picea engelmannii | reverse complement strand
GTAATCATCTTCTTGCGAATGCGAGTAGCCGTCACATCTCTTCTCAGAGATACGCTGCCACCATTCTAGCGAGTATTTCACTCTGTATTTTTACAGTCTCTGTACATTTCTCTGATTAATAGAAATCATGTATTACTATATATTGGTGTTTATGGTTTCCTCTCTGATACATTTCTGTTATGTTATTGAATATATGCAATATCTCTGTGCATTTCTTTATTATATCTCTGCTCTCATTTCGTGCCTAAAATAATCTAAATCATTTCATTACCACTTTCTATCCTTATGTCACATATGTCATAGATTGAATACTTATCATATATGTTTGTTCTCCTATGTTGAAAGATGTGATTCTTGTTGTTTCCAAAATTTCTTGCAGTGAAGAAATCTTCTCTTGCACATAAAAATTTCTTTCTTCATGGTTCTATGTCACACACTCAAAAGATTCATCAATAGCTTCCTTTACATGATCTAGAATGTTCTCTAAGTCATCCTATGATAGGACCTGTGTGGCCACTTAAATTATTTCCTCTACTTTATTTGTGGTACCTATCTCTCTATCTCATGTTCCTTTCACTTCTTCTCCATATGTTCTACTGTCTTATGTGTTGTTCATGAACTATTTCCTTACTTTCCATCTTCTTCTTCATCATCTCCTATACGTTTTATTTCTAGTTGTTGCATCTCAGAATGTTATGTTTAATTTTGGGTGATCTTCCATTCAACATCCTATTCTTCCATGATGTGTCCCATATCTTCATCAATGATCCTGTATCATGTGGGAAGCCATTCATGACTTGGGTCCTTCTTTACTTGGATGTACATGTGATGGCGCCCTACCTTAAATCATGCAATTAACTTATATGAGTCTACAACTTGTGGTAAAATGTACATTTTTATTTGAATGTCCTCACAAATGGAATCCTTATATATATAGAAAGATATATTGTTATCTTCTTGTCTGGCCTTGTGTGAAATATTCCACAAGTTGGTCTATCTCGCTACTAAACATGGCTTATTCATTGCTGAAAAAATTTGTGAGTCTTTCATCTCCCTCCAAGACACTAATGATATTAGTATCAATAAACATATGTAATGAATATCCATACTTGTTTCTTGATATTCCCTGTAGTCTATCTAGAATTGGTTGACTAAGAAATTTTCCCAATTCATTTGTACACCCTCAACACACTTCTCTGTCACTTCTATCTCTATTTCCAACACTTCATATCTATCACAGTTTCTCAACAATTTGCAAGATAACACCTGTGTTGAAAACTTGACATAGTCACTGATATTTTCTACATCGATCTCACATTATCCTCTAAACATTTAGAACTTTTCTTTCATCTTCTATGATAATGTTTTTTCATTCGAATTGTCTGAAAATAGACGTTATGGATTCTCGCCTGCCATGGGAAATCCATTTATTTGGAAAATAATATTTTTTTCAATGGACACAACTCTGTCTAGCCATATATATATCCTATGGATGCATCTTAACAACATCTTCACGCAGGTGTCGATCTTTCCGGTTTGACCAAAACAAGGGATTTGTAACATATTCAGGATCCCAAATTTCTTCAATCCTCTTGCCCGAGTAGTTGGATCGACTCTAATAAATTACGTCTATGGATTGATAAATTTATTCATATATTTTCTTGGTCCTAATTACAAGAAATTAGTTTTTTCTAAAATATTGTGATCTGTGAACTTCAAGCTTAGTATTTCTCCTATCATATGCCCTTTGACTATTATTGTGAGTCAAATTTATGGTCCCCCAACCTCATATTTCACCTCCTTATGTAAGTTGACCGGATTTGTTTTCATATTCCTTGGTGGTATGTAATCCTTCAGAAAGTTGGTTTGACTCATCTCTTACGCGAATGAATTCTCTTCTGGCACTAGTATTACTGGTGGCTTAGTGTGTTGTTTCTTTGGATTTGAAAATGATGTTTGGGTTTCTTTGAGTGGAACCATAGCTCTTTTCAATTTTTATTAATCACATATCTCTATGGTCATTCATATCTCTTCTCTTCACGACTCTATGTAAAAAAATTGAATAACAATAACTTTTGGTTGTCAACCCTTCAACCGTTTTTATAACTTGTCACTATTTGTTTCTATTCTTCGCATCCAAATCTACTTTTCAATTCAATTTCCTTTGTATTCAATGTATTCCTTAACATTTCATTAACTTTGTATCATCAACAGATTATCTTTTAGATTTTCTATCCTGTCAAACTATTCTTTCCATTTATGTTTACGCGACGCCAATACTTCATTTTCATGTCTGCTCTTAAATGTGTGTTCATTCAAGTTTGATATTTAAATCCTTACATATTCATTTGCATGGATCTCCAACCTTGTCTTTTTTCTTCATAATTTCTTTCACCTTCCTATGTAATGCTACTTCCTCTTTATTCTCTGCGTCATTTTCTGATTCATACTTCCAACCTTGAAACTCGTTTATTTCTTTTCTTCTTTTTATTTTTACTTTTATAATGCACTATTATACAAGGACTATGGTACAACTTCTGCAGAGTTTGGACTAGTGCGTAGAATCCTATCTGTCCCTATATAGTTTCAACTAAATACCATTAATAAGTCCTTCTACAACTTCTCCATTCAACTTCTCCAACTAGAAAACACTTTCATCTATCACAAACTTGATCACATATTGTCCAAACGAATGCATTTGGAAGTTCATTGGCTACTGCAAAAAAATGTTTTCATAAGTACAACACTAAGTCACTTGTCTGAAATTTCTTATGTTTAATGTGTCGTTCATTCCAAGCTCTCTTGTGCGCCTTCTGCACTTGCTGATGGAAAAATGTAAAAAATCGGTTCTACTAGTTCTGACGATCTCTTCTCCATTGCACCAAAATTTGTAAGCTATGCCATCACAACAATGTACACAGTCGATATAATAAACTTCATAGGAATCAAAGTATCTTGACCATATGTTAGTCTAAATGGAGTATGTATTGTCAATTTCTTGCTTGTAGTATTATGTTCCCATAAAATTTCTTGAATATTTAAGTCTTAGTTGTCTCTATTTACATTATAAACCTTTGTCAACACATGTTTCGGGATCTTATTGAAAACTTCAACTATTCCATTTTCCCGAGGGTCATATGCAGTACTCTTTTGATGATGGATGTGAAACTCTATTGTTAATGATAAAAATTTCCTATTCACAAAGTGAGTTACCTGATCACTCACAAGTACTCTTGGGAATCCAAACCTTTTCACCACATTTTCAAACAAAAATCACAAAGTTGTCTCTACATTGTAGTCTCTGACTAGTTCTGCCTCGACCCATCTGGTTAAGTAGTCTATCACAATAATGATTTGTGTAGATCTTGACCTCTTACCTGGGTAATTAATTAGCCCAACAAAGTCTACTTCCCATTGATCAAAATCTTGTAATGTTACTTGTGGTACTAAGGGAATTTCATCCCTCCTAGAAGGCTTCCCAAGTATTTGAAAAACATCACAACTCTAATATAATTCACTAGCATCTTTATGTAGGGTAGTGTTAGGACCCAGAAATGTTTGTTTTTCACTATATATTTTTCCCTTTCAAACTTATCATTTCTGTGCTAAATGCCTACTTTAATGCTTGCTAAGACCCTTTTTCCCAAGCTATGAATCATTGATCCTTATTTGATATTATTATTTACTTAACATGTTTGATTGGTAGTATTTCTCATATTTACCCATAAATGTGCAACTAATGATCAAAATGTGTAGAACAACCAAGACTTGAAGAAAGATTGTTGTTGTTAAACCAATTATTACAACTGTGCTCTAGTCCTGCATGGTGTTACATGACTACATCAATTTCACACCTTTCTTGGAAGCTATTACACTTTCTACAACAGACGTCCATCGATCCTGGAAGTTATTACACCGACTACAACAGATGTGCACCAATCCTAAAAGTTGTTACACTCGCTGCAACATATGTCCACCAATCCTAGAAGTCGAATCCTGAAGATTGATCCTCTGTTGTTACACATTTTGGCTCACGATGATTCTTTCTCCATATTTTGTGACGATGACAGATCTATTGTATCATGTGAACAACTTGAGAATCTAATATTAGAAAAGCTATTTTATGTCTATTTTAACTAGATGACTATGTCTTTAAATAAGAGAGATTTTTAAATCATTGGGACTGGGAAATATAGCTGTGGAAAAGAGAGTGAAGAAAGAGCATATTGTATCTGGACCCTTTTTGTGAATCACTAAAGAAGTGCATTGAGTTTCTTTAACCTACTATAGCCTAATTTTGAGTGGATTCAGTAAGAAGTAAAGGGCCCACCTTCCTCACAGACTCCCTTGTGTTTTGATGTTTTGATGTTTTAGATTATTTGCTTTGATTTGAATGATTTATCTCTTTAGCATTTCTAATAATACATGTGTTGTTACAGTTCAATTCTTTCCTATTAAATACGCACCAGTGAGTCTCATGAGAAGTTAGAGCCAATTGTTGAAAGCTATTGGAGATTTGTTTTCCCTTTTTTAGTATTAGATTAAATCTCAGTTTTCAAGAAAAAGAAAAGTGTGAATTCCCTTTCTGCAATTAAGTAGGTTTCCCTTCTGTAATAACCACAGAATTCCCTTCTGCAAGAATAAAACAAAAAATTAGAATAAAACATATAATCCAAGATTCTTATACACATCATTTTAGATTTCAATTATGCAAGTGTGATTAATTTTGCAACAGTAGATTAGAAATCCAATTCTGTCAGCAACTTGTGTTAGTGTTTAGTTTTCAAAACTCTGTTTCTTTCAATATTGTCACTTGATTAGTTTTTTCTTTCACCAATCTAGCATAGACTGTGCACAATTATCTTGCAATAATAAAAATTCCCTGGGTTTGACAATTTATATTGAACACATTAATTATCTATTTATTTAGACAATTAAAGTGCCCAACATTTTGGTGCCATTGTCGAGAATATAATTAGAGATTCTTGTAAGCACATTAGTTTTATTTTCTTAGGAATTATTAGTCTGCATGAATTGAAGAACAAGAGGACGTATCCCCAAAAATACTAATCGTACAGGTACCAGAGGACGTGGAGGAAGGAACCCTGCACTGGGAAGGCAAACCTTTGTTGATGAGATTATAGCTAGGGAAGATTCTTCTTCAGGATTTATCTTTCACCCTTCAATTCCTCAAAAAAGACATATTCCCCAGTCATCAGAATTACCCCATTTTGAGACATCGTTTTCATCAAGGGTTGAAGCTAAAGATTTGTCACCAACAAATCAACAAGCAACACTGGAGAATATTGAAGATCTAGAAGAAGTGGTTTATCGGATCAATAGACAGATAATCACTAAAGAAGAGTGGGACATTGTCCATATTGAGTGGAGGGAAAGAGAACATATGGAAAATCAAGGGGACAATGAAGAAGAGTTCCACCGTGAGAATCCACCAAACAACAAAGATCAGGAAAATGATGAAAATACAATCTCTACCCTGGTCTTTCCTATTTATGATATTCCCATACGATGGATGGATCCTATGAAAAACATACCTCTCCCAACTCTACCAATTTTTCATGGATTATCTATAGAGGATCCAGATGAGTTTCTATTTGAATTTGATATCCTTTGTAGAATCTTTTACTACACTACCATTGCGCAGAAGCTTAAATTGCTTCTAGCTACATTGAAGGGTAACGTGTTAAGATGGTTCATGAGCCTTGGAGGTGAGAATATTTCAACATGGGGATAAATGAGAAAGATTTTCCTGAACAAGTACCAAGACTACTGCAGAACAAGGGAACAAAGAGAGGAATTGTTCAAAATGTCTTAGAAGGAGGATGAGACGCTTGAATATTTTGTGGAGCGACTCCAATATAATCTACAAACGTTTGGACATCCTGATGTGACTAAGGACATTCTAAAAACTATTTTTCGAAAAGGAGTTAGAGATGATTGTTTAGATATGATGAATATGCTAGGAAAGGGAGATATATCTAAGGAATACTATGATGACATTGTAAATCTTTGTAAGAGATCCTCTTGAGGATCTACAAGGAATAAGCCAGCTACCAGGGATACCACTTTTTCATGGGTACACAAATAAGCCAATGGAGGGGAAACGAGAGAAGAAATAGGTAATATGTTAGAATATTTAAAACCAGAGATGATTAACTCTTTTGCTTCACAAATTGATACTCTACAGATTAAACAGAAAGAAGCATAAGAAGAAAAGGCATTGTTCATTTTATGTCTGAAGTGCAAAGACAAACATCCAAAAAGGGAGTTCCCACTGAACAGTGTTCAGGTATGTCTTATTTTTGAATTGGATCATCCCACTGATAAACGTCCCTCCTTACCAAGTGCAAAATAATCAATGAAGGTGACTAATGAGGAAGTAGAGGCTACCTATCTAATTACACAAAGGAGACAATGACAACCATGAGGTCAAGTTACAAACCCTCAATTATCTCCTGCAACACTTAATTATTGGAATAATGTGAACAACCATCTTCAATATGGCCAATTAAATGCCCCCTCTCCAAATTGGATTCCCCCTCTTTATTAGGATCTCGATGCATGGTTACTGATTCCCCAACAACACAATCACCATGGGAAATGGAACCCATATTGGAGAGGCCCTCACACACATCCTATTTGTCAAAACCATCACCAACCAAACCCCTATCAACAACAGTTCCAACCTCAGTACCAGCCACAACAGTTGTAGTTACCTTCGAATGCCCCATAGAACAATTCTCCCTTGCGACCTTAGATTCCTGTGCAACCTAACCCAAATGAAAATAATAAGGTCGTTCAGAGTATTGATATACACAATGTTCCATCTCTATCTATTAATCCTATGCCTTGTGATGAGATTAAATTGAGATCAGGGTGAATAGTCGAGCCAATAATTGAAGATGCTCCATCTTTAGAATCAAAGAAGGAATCAGGGGAAAAACCATCTACTGATATAGAAGAAATTGACCAACCGATGATAGAATTAGCAGATCCCCCATTCCCTGGAAGACTAGAAATTACCAAAACTATGGAATTACCATCCTTCAATCTCTTAGGAGAATTTCACAATTTGCATGTTAACATTCCACTATTGCAAGAGATTAGGGATGTCCCTATTTATGAGAAGACTATGAGAGACCTCTGTATCAAACGGCCTAGAAAGAAAACTAGGGACCCCCTCATAGTACACGCAGTGGGAGAATTGTCTAAACTGATGTTAGGAAAAACCCCACCTATTAAATATGGTGACCCAAGAAACCCTACAGTCACTGTCAAAATTGGACAAACATTTATTTCGCATGTGTTAGTCGATTTAACGGAAACAATTAATATTATGCCAATAGAGACGACACAATTTTTTCAACTCAGAATGCAAGTCCAACATACTCCTATTGTTTTATAATTATCTTATCGTTCTACTATTAGACCAAAAGGAGTAATCAATGATCTAGTTATCTCAGTTGATTCAAGGGAGTATCCTGCCGATTTTGTCGTATTGCAACCAAAAACCCTTCTGGGGGGGGAACCCTATAATTCTTGGAAGACCATGGTTATCTATATTAGATGCTTTCATTGGTTGTAGATCTGGTTCAATGACCATCACTGATGTTTATGATACCAAGAAACTCACCCTTTATTCTCATGCTACGCCCAGTGTGGAACCCGAAAATTCTGTCTAGATGGACATTGAGGATGAAAGATCGTTGCCTATGTTAACCATAAGAAAAGCCCTTAGTTTCAATGATGAGACAGAGGATGATCTAATCAATATATTTATCAGTGACCCCTCTACTGTTACATAGAACATGCACCACCTATTAAGTAGAATCTTCGACCCTATTCCCCGGGAAGGAATGAGCCCATAATTGTTCTCTGAAATTGTTGTAAATCAAGTTAACTCAGCTGTAATAGAAAATAATGTAACAAAAAATGTTGAAACAACCATTGCTGAAACAACTGAATTATTTCCTAAATTCAGTTCTAAGAGCATCATTGTAGAAATCAAACCTAGAAAAACCCTGAACATCAATCATGATTTATCTTCTATTGAAACTCATCGTTTGATGAAGTTATTGATTGAACATAAGGAAACATTTGCATGGTATTACATGGATATGAAAGGAATTTCCCTTGTATTATGCACCCACCATATATAAATCAAGGAAGAATGTCGACTCATTTGCCAACCCCAGAGGAGGATGAACCCTAATCTTAAAGACATAGTTAAGGAAGAACTCCAGAAACTTCTAAATGCCAGATTCATCCACCCTATATCACACAACGAGTGGGTTTCACTATTGGTTATAGTACCTAAAAATAATTGTAAATAAAGAGTATGTGTGGACTATAGAGCCTTGAATAAGGCCACGCAGAAGGATCATTTCCCTCTTCCATTTATTGCTTAGCTTCTAGACAACCTATCTGGAATTTTTTTTTTATCTTTCCTAGATGGATTTAATGGCTATAACCAGATAAAAATTTCTCCACAGGACCAAGATAAGACCACCTTTACTAGCCATTGGGGTACATTTTCCTACAAGGTTCTCCCATTTGGTTTGTGTAATGCACCAACAAATTTTCAAAGAGTTGTGATTGGTATTTTCTCTGATATGGTGAATGACTGTATGGAAATACTTATGGATGAATTTACACCTTATGGTACTTATTTTGATGAAGCTTTGTCTAATCTAGAAATATTTCTCAAAATATGTATACAGTCTCATCTTTCTCTAAGTACAAAAAAGTGTCATATGATGATGAGCGATGGTGTGGTGCTAGGACACTTCATTTCTTATGCAGGAATTCAGGTAGAACGAACCATAATCCAAGTAATTTTGGACATTCCAACCCCATCAACTCAGAAAGAGGTAAGTGTTTTAGGTCATGCTAGATATTACAGGAGATTCATTAAAAAAAATTCCAAACATGCCTCTCCCTTATTTTTTCTATTAACAAAAAGATGTTGACTTTCATTGGACTGACAATTGCAAACTGTATTTTGCAGATCTGAAACAAAAATTGTCCACAACTCCCATTTTGAGAGGCCTTCTCACATTTCTTCAGATGCCTCATATACTAAAATTGGTGCAGTACTTGGGAAACAAGAGGAAAAATATCCTTATTCTATCTACTATATTAGCAAGAACATGGCTCCTACTGAGTTAAATTATATAGTTACTAAAAGAGAATTCTTGGTAGTAGTTTATGTGATCAAT
The DNA here is from genome assembly GCA_009831015.1 of Picea engelmannii. Taxonomy (NCBI): domain Eukaryota; kingdom Viridiplantae; phylum Streptophyta; class Pinopsida; order Pinales; family Pinaceae; genus Picea; species Picea engelmannii. Next base: position 156,794 of record ML776864.1, on the reverse strand, counting down.
AAATTCAAGCATTATATCACTGGTTATCCTACTTTTATTCATATTGATCATACAACAATTAAATATTTTATGAATAAACATATTACTAATGCCCGAGTAACAATATGGTTGTTATTACTTCAAGAATTTAACATCACTATAGTAGATAGACCAAGAAAAGAAAATGTGGTTGCTTATTTTCTCTCAACATTGCATATAAATGATGATAATTCACCAATAGATGATTCCTTTCCAGATGAACATTTTTTTGCACTATCTTGTCACTCACCTTAGTATGAAAACATTTCTAATTATTTTGATGTAGGGAAGACACCTCCACATCTATCTCCAAGATAAAGAAGGAAGATATTCAGAAGAGTGCTCGGTATAGTTGGATAGAGGGATACCTTTTCTACGCAAGCCTCGATCAAGAAATCAGGAGATGTGTGAGGGATCATGAATTTTATGATCTTCTTAAATATTTCCATGATGGCCCTTGTGGAGGTCACTTTGCTGATAAAAGGACTGGGCATAAAATTTTGAGGATGGGATATTTTTGGCCGACAATATTTCAAGATGGAAAGAAGTATGTCCAATCCTATGACAGTTGCCAATGCATGGGTCAACCAAATCATAGGGATGAGATTCCTCTCTAGCCAAAAGTAGTGTTAGAGCCTTTTGAGAGATGGGCCATGGATTTTATAAGGCCCATTAACCTACCTTCTAATGAGAAAGTCTATATATTGGTCTGCACAGATTACATGACCAAGTGGGTAGAGGCAAAATAACTCATCAGGTCTTGAGAAGAAGTTGTCTTAGCATTCTTGTTTGAAGATATCCTTGTTAGGTTTGGAGTTCCAAGAGAATTAGTAGTTGATGGGGGAACCCCTTTCACATCACATAAGTTTGAAGAACTACTCTGTAAATACCATGTTTTGCATAAAACAACTTCTCCGTACCGTCCACAAGGTAATGGCCCGATAGAAAGTACCAAGAAATTCATAGAAGCTATTCTTACTAAGACAATTAGGGAACATTATAGGGAATGGTCTGACATATTTCATGAAGCTCTATGGGCTTATCAAACTACTTGGAGGAGAACAACTAGTTTTTCTCTTTATGAGATGGTATATGGAAAGAGCCTTGTTTTTCCTATTGAATTTGAAATCAAAACCCTAAGAACTACATCAATAGTCAATCTTGACTTGACTATGGCACAAAAGGCCAGCCTACAACAACTCAAGGAGTTAGATGAGAAGCGTTTGGATGCTATTCATCAAACCACGGTGACTCAACAATAGAGAACAAAGTGGCATGACCGAGTCATCAAAAATAAATTGTTCAAAAAGGGAGATTGGGCTCTGTTGTATGATTCACGCTTTAAATAATTTCAGGGTAATTTGCATACACGATGGCTAGTACCTTACAAGGTCATCATTGTTTTTCCCAATTAGACATTCAGGTTGATCACTATTGATGGATCCAATCCACATTTGCATGCGAATGGTCATTGTTTGCGCTTGTATCAACGTCCACTTTCCAAGACAGAATTTACATTCAGATGTACAGCCGATACAGGTTATCAATTTTTGAAGGAAAAGGAGCTTTCTCCTTCCCCTTCTATACCTTATAGTTACTCACTCAGTCTTGGTTCTGGGCCTATCTGTTGGTCAAGCGAGAAGCAAGCTTCCATTGCTCTATCTTTAGCCAAGGAAGAGTATAGAGGGGTAATTAACATAACCATTCAGGCTATGTGGCTACAACATTTCTTCACTGATTTGGGCATTCAGTTTCATCGGTCGATCATCATCTGGTGTGAAAACCAGAGCACTCTGAAGTTCTGTAGAGATCCATTTTAGAGGTAGGGGACGAATCACATCGAGATACACATGCACTACATATGGGACTTAGTACACGAGGGGATCATTGACTTACAGTTCTGATCATTTAGCAAAATAGACGACAGACATTTTCACCAAGACATTCACCGAGAAGAAATTCCATTCTCTGCGAGGTCATCTTGGAGTGAAGGACACAATTTCATAGAAACTATAGTTCTTCTTTTTACATACATTTCACCTGGAGGGGGTGGTTTTCCCATGATTTTTCCCCTCTTTCCTCACTTTATTTTTAGTGTATCCTTTCTACTTGGGAACCTAACATGGCCTCATTGACAGGACCCAATCTTTATTTTCACCATAGTGATGTTTAGGGGCGGTGTTGGAGTTACTTCACACACACCTAGGATTTCTTTTTCCTAAGGTTTTTATTTGTTTATTAGTCATAATTAGTCATTATCCAATGTCCTATATTTTAGGAGAGAATATTCCACCTGGAGAATATTCTCTTTCAGTTCACACTTCAGTTTAACTAGTTGAGTTGAGTTTAGATGTTGCATTGGGATCATCACCATGATAATTTGACCTTTCCTTGGTATCATCACCAGAGTGGTGCATTAGCATTGATTCCTTGAGTTAACTCCTCACTACTTTCTGTTCAATTAGTTAACTGAAGACTAGTTGACTAGTTAACTCAACTAGGTGGCAATTCACTCCCGTAATTGCCTGAGAGACTAGAATAGGTGGCAGTTCACTCCTGTAACTATTGGGTGTGTCTCTAGACCACTCTAGACCACCACTATGGAAACTTTTTTCACCTCAAGTCGAACTCATTGAGTTATACAGAGTATATCATGTGTAAATTATTCATTATTCTGAACGGTTAATGAGAATTCTTTCCATTATTTATCTCTTTATTATTCTTTCTCCAATTCTCTCTGCAAATGTGTGTATCATTGTTTAGCTAGATCTATTATGTGTAGGTTCAACACGTTTACAAACACTTTCATTTTTCATCAATTATTTATTGACTCAATTATTTTATTCTCTTAGTTCATCTAAAGCACTAATCAATTTTGCTTCATAATTGTCTTCCTTTTCAATTAGTTTTTGTCTCATTTCCTTCATGGCATTCTATTTCAATATGTAAATTTTTTTCACAATTAAAACAAAACAACATACTTCTGGTGATTATGTACTCTTCATCTTATCCATATGTTTGAAATGGTTAAGATAATTCTTCTTGATCTGTATCTGTATCTTCTTTGGCATTTTTTTAATCCATGATGGGTGAAGAATATATGTCACATAACTTATCCCAAATTTCTTTGGCTGGGGAACATTTACCAACATTTTCTCTTACCAGATTAGGTAATCCTTCCCAGATGAAATCCACTGCTATTTTGTTATTCTTCTTCAATTTCTTCTTGGCTGCAATCTTTTCCTTTTTTGAACTATGTTATCCTGTAACAAATAATAGCCAAATATAATTCCCTTGTTCCTATAAAAATACTTTCATCCTTCTGCTCCGCATCTCATACTTTAAAAAATTTTGGCCATTAAACATTGATACTCCATTCTCATAATAATCCATTATATCCTTTCGGTAGTTAAATTGTTTCATGAAGGAACCTTCTCTGATACCAATTGTTGGATTACTGAGAGGGGCGGTGAATCAGTAATAGAGAAATTTAATCCCTTTTCCCCATAAAATGCAGGTGTTATATCAATGTAGAATTATCATCCAATAGTTGCAGAGTAAATAAAAAATGAACAAATGAGAAATCATACACATACATAGAACACCCATTTTTTACGTGGAAACCCAAAGAGGGAGAAAACCACAATTTTTTTTTCTTATATTTCTTTAAGAATTACATTCATTGGAAGCACAAACTTCCTTTGTTTTCTAGCTGCAATTGGAAAGAGGCTCCAACCCCCTAGTTTCTCAGGCTAAAACCCGAGAGAAGCTCCAACCCCCAATTCTCTGGCTACAACCCGAAGGAGGCTACAACCCCCTATGTTCTCCAGCTACAATGGGAAGGTGGATACAACCACATGTCCTTTCCCTATCCAACCTCCCTTTCGTATAAGTAGAATGATGGAACCACTTTCACACTATCACTGTGAGATATACTATTGTAAACCTGTACCAATCAATTTGTAATCAACCTATACCATAAACAATTGCATTAACCATGCACCAATCAGTACCAAACAATGTATAATCATAATGTACCATAAACAAGTGCATCAACCATGCACCAACCTATACCTCAACTTGTAATCAACTTGTACCATAAACAAGTGCATCAACCATGAACCAATCTATAACTCAACTTGTACCATCAAGGAGTGCATAAACCATGCAACAAATATGTACCAATCATGCATCAAATACACATAAACTATGACTCATCAAGATGTACCAACATCATCAACTATACAGCTCATGTATGTGCCAACTTATCAACTACTTGTCTCAACCATGTACCCAACATGTACCTCAACCATATGCCAAATACATATACCAATATAACCATCAAAATTTCTCTATAAATACATCACACTATCCATAACCAAGTAACATAAAAAATTACATCAAACCATGTGCCACAACCTCATTGTTATACAACCTCTATCAGTAACATACCTCAACCAAAAACCCTCATCAATTTCATCATCCAAATTTGGTTTGTAACTCTGCAATAGACCTATTGTAACATACCCAACCATCCACAGGTCGGGTACGCTACCTTCATGCCCGCCCTTGGACTTATTTCTCTTACTGATACCTTCTTTAAAATTTAAGGATGCATAAAATAAGAGAATTAACAACATGCACAACAATATGCAACAAGCATGCATAGTCTAAGATTCAATTAAACAATAACTAAATATGCAACATAATACATTCATACACAGATAATAATATCACAATAGAGAGAAGCTATCTTTATAAAAAGGTGACACAAATTGGCTACAGACCAAGGATGTTCCACCCAACTGTAGACACCACTACTCCAAGTATCAACAGAAGTGTCACCTGCAATCCAGGGCTATGAGTCCATAAGGATGGTTCTAGATATGTGTACAACCATCATATTTCAAATAANTATATATATATATATATATATATATATATATATATATATATATATATATATACCGACTTACACAACTTGAAAATGAAGCAAAATGAGGGTTTAGTAAATTTGCTAGCATTTCAGTTCTATGGAAATTAAACAATAGAATAAACCAAGGAAAAAATTTAGCTTGAGTCCTGATGAAAAACATATTTCATTTTGTTCCTTGTGAGACAATCTGTCCACGATCTAGGAGGAGGAGGAGTGGACCCAAAACCAAATGATGGGTACCCTCGCAAAATAGAAAGGGCCCATCATTAATTTTTATATATCTGTGCATAGAATGTTTTACTTGTAAAATTGAGGAAGCAGAACACACATTTAAGTAAAAATACATTGACTCAAAATTTTTGTATTTTCCTCTAAACCTTTATATTATAGATTACAGAGAACGATTATAAATACAAAGGTACAAGCATAAATCAGACAAGAAGCTTCAACATGAATAGTTAAGAAAGAGGAATTGATAATAAGCAAAGAAGTAAAACCAGTTATCATCAAAATAGGCTGTGTATAGTGTGATCAAACAAGAAGTACATAATAGGAATTTCCAAACCTTGTGTAGAGGACCAAATAAATGGAAGGAGTCGATTGTGGCAAGGTTAACGATTAAACAAAGCTACCATTTAATTTCCCATAACACACAGTTGGAATTTTTGATTTGGGGTAAAGATCACAGTAAAGGAATTATTAAATTATTAAGCATTCATAGAGGTGCACAAGATGTGACTCATAGTAAAGGTATCATTAAAATTAAATAGCAATTACAGAAATGTAAAATACAAAAATCTGAGTGCATAAAAATTTACAGTAAGAACCCAATTCATAGGTTAAAGTCTAACTGTGCAAAAATGTGTTCGAACCCTACAATTTTTGTTTTGCATACATTCAAATGATGAGGAGGCAAATGAATACAAGCTTAGTGGATAAAATTATTAAACAAGGATATCCTCTCTTCTGTTAGTAGAGAGTGGTCGACATAGGAAAAGCCTTTTCGTAAACGGTTTAATTTTTTAATTGTATCAGACGAGAGACCAAGGGAAGGATGTTGTCGAGGTGGCCACCGGAAAAACCATGATTCTTCTCGATAGATCATTTTTTACAATCTGTGGATAAAAACAAATGTTGTTTCTAGTTTCAAAATGAATAAGATCTTGTTAATGTTGCCATACACGTAGAGAGTATAAATACAAATTTTTTCCTACACAGTTTAAACAACAGTCAAGTCTGAATAACATCAACCAATGTAGTTAGTTTTGAGAGATTTGGATGAATTCAAGAGTGTAATAATAACAACGATATCTTCCGACAAGGAATTTCAACCAGTGCCTACCCATATAGTCTTATGAATTGAAGGTTATTCTCTTTTACGACAGAGGGTTGCGGGGTAACAACCCTATTTAGTTTTAGAATAAATGAAAACGAGAAAATATCAGAGGTTTTAACTTATAATAATGATTCGGGCCACAGTATCACTGGGAAGGGACCGCAAACGACTATAGGCTTGAAGACCGATAGTCAATCGAGAGAAAAACTCAATAACCCTCAAACCTCAACGTTAAATCTAAAGGTTTTTTACCTAACCTACAAATGGAACCATAAAAATGGTGGAATCCTGGGAATAAAACGCATACGAAGGTGCAACTATCATGCATTTTTAACCCTCAAAACAAGAAAAGAAACATGAGGTTTGTTACATTGAACCTCTCAATTATTACATTTCACCAGACAATGAATACATCTACAGAATACTTCTCACATAGAACATAAGAAATAGAACTATTACTCACCCTTGCACATAAAGAACCTCGTATTTATGTTGCCTTCTTCCATTGCTCACCAGAGCTGAGCTTTACCAAAATCAACGATCGTATACAATGAAGAGGTAAAATTGTGTTATAGGACTAAAGGGGAAACTACAAAGAAGAAATTTTACCTCGAGGTCCTTGCTAGAGGAGTAAAAGAGGTTGGTACACCCCATACCTCTTCCATGTGGAGTCGAAAGAAGTGGTGAGACTACATAGGGAATTTTCACCAAAGTGATAGTTCTACAGGGTACTGAACAAACATCACCTTTAATGGGTCAGCTAGAAGTAAATGTGTGTAGGCTAGCACGAAGTAGCTTCAAACCTGGCCTGTCATCCACCACAAAACAATTTTCGAACCACTTAAATGTTGGGTTATGGTTAATCCTACATCTAACCCTAGATCAAGAATACCATATTAGCAGTTGAGTAGGGTTACCAATGTTTAATTTTAGGTACATCGTTTTGTCCTCCTTGTTTAAACATTTTTTCTGCAGTATGGTAAAGTAATATGATGTTATGGGTAAAATAAATCATGGTTCTTAGGACTTATGTCTCCTAGCTCAATACTATGTATGCAATGTGTTGATCTTGTGTCAATGATTTAGAGCACTCACATATTGTATAATGTATTCTATTACGCGATTTAATATGGATAACATTTCTTGACATATGCCTAGTGGTTATTCTAAGGGCTATGACAATCATGGTCACAAAATTATTCAATACAAATAAGTGTATGATTCTAATCCAATAATGACGTTTTGATGAAATATAACAGTAAGAGACAAGTGGAATTTAAATCTCCTTCAACCTTTAAGAGGGATAATGACAAAGAAGTAAAACTTCTATGCATATACAATAAAGGAATAAGATATATATAATGGATTATCTTTGTGTCGCAAACAATGTTGGAGATTCAATGGACTTTAATGTTCCCTAACAATTTTTTTTTTTTTGTGAAATCTGGGGTACATTACATATGGTATCAGAACTATAGGTTACAACACTTGGACCTCAGGGCAAGGCCAAAATTTGTAATTATTTTATTTTTGTTGGAAAAAAAAATAACAAATATGTTTACTGCTACAAACAAAAAAATTTGTTTGTCTGTTGTGATAATGTTAGCACATAATGAAGAAAAAATTAGACTTGAGGAGAATCCAAATCAAGGATTTCCTAAAGAACCAGAGCATAACAATGAAGGAAGTTCAACCACCCAGGTTATGGAAAAAATGAAGAGCCTCATCGTTGAATTACAAGTGTTTAAAGAAGATAACGAAAAGCTGAAAAAAGCACAGGAAGACTAGTTAGAAATAAATGAAATGATGCTATGCAGTTTAGTAACCAATAGGAGCCCAAACAACAATGAAAAATATGAAGATGTCAACAAAAGTTCCTCTAAAAACTCTCGTCATGAAACAAAAAATGACGATAGTTCTTCCGAAGACACACACATGATAGGAAACAAAACAACAATGGAAGAAGACAAAAACAAGTAGATCACCTGGAAGGTGAATTCAAGAAAAAAAAACCGTCCACCTTTGATGGAGAATCAAGGAAGGGTGAAGAGGATGAAGTGTGGCTACTAGATATAAAGAAATACTTCCAGATTTACAACTACTCTAGTAATATGAAATTCAGAATGGCCATTTACAACTTGAAGGGAAAAACAAGTATCTATTGGTAAGACCTGAAATTGGCTAAGGGATTGAAAGAGAAACAAATGAAATGGTCATATTTTAAAAAATATTTCAAGAAGAAATATTTGTCAGAAATCTATTACGAAATAAAAACTAAGGAATTCTATGAACTAAGACTTGGACAAATGACCATGGATGATCTAATAAATAAATCTCTAGAACTATTGAGATTTGTACCATACATCAAAGAAGACAAAGCAAAGATACAATGATTCTTAAGATGTATACCATAGTCGTACAAGGACAGAATTGAATTTGACAATCCCAAGTCATTAAATGAAGTGTTTAGAAAGGCTTGGATGTGATATGATCAGTACAAACAAAGGTATGAAATTATCAAAGCATGGAAGGACAAGCAACAAGAGAAAATGAATCATGGAAAGAAAGGCCTCCAATCAGCCCCTTTTCGTAATATGGAGAAAGGTTTTCGAAAGAAGTAATATCAATCAAACACCCAAAACACTCAAGGGGGAGGTAGAAAAGTTAACCTAGGAGTCAATAAAGTTGGGGACATCCCCATAGAACCATTGAAGTGTTGGGAGTGTGTTGAACCTCACTTGAGGAGAAATTATGCACAATTAATTTACATAGCAAGAAATTCACTCCATAACCTACAAGAAGCTTCAATAGTAGGATATATGGGCAGAAGCATGCACAAAATTAATGCAGTTGTGGATGGCATGAAAGTTGATCATCAATCCACTATCGTGGAGGTTGAAGGTAAAATTCATGATAACCACATTTCCATATTAATTGACCCAGGAACTAGTTTGAGTTATGTTACTCCTTCTTTAGTTGAATTAAACAAGCCCAAGAAAGTAAAGCATGCTAAGTCTTGGTTTGGAATTATTTTATGAATCACATAAAATGAAAAAACATGAACGAAATTATGTTATACATGATTTGGAATTATCAGTCGTAATTCATGCTCTGAAAAATGTGGAAACATTATTTAATGGGGACAAGCTTTCTTCTATTAACCGAGAACAATGGTGTAAAGTTTTTATTTAGCCAACCAAATATCAATGCAAGGAAAGAGAGATGGTTGGCCTTTTTAAGTGAATTTGATTTCATAGTACGACACATCAAAGGTAAAGAAAAAAAGTTGCATTTTCTCTAAGTCGGACGACTAACGAACTTTATGAGATAAGTGTTAGAAAATAATAAAATGACATAAAAAAAAGAATAAAATCTACAAGAAATATTGACAAAAGGTACATTAAAACAACAACAAAATTGCAAGAAAATGCATAAAAACTGAACAAAATAGATCTGTATTTAGATAAAAATGGAGTGCTAAGGTTCAAAAATAGGTTGTATATACCTAATTCTACTAATTTAAAATCAACATTTTTTTACGAATTGCAGAAAAGGTCGTATTCTGGTAATCTTGGATACCTGAAAATGTTAACATCCTTAAAAAAAATGTTTTATTGGCCTAACATGAAGAGTGAAATAGCTGAATATTTATCTAAATGCTTAGATTGTCAACAGGTAAAGGTTGAACATCAATATCGAGTCGGTCTGCTACAACCTCTACCTATACCAAAATGAAAGTGGTAGATTATCTTGTTGGACTTCATCACAGTTTTTTCTAAGACTCAAAATCAAAATGACTCGATTATGGTAGTGATTGTTAAACTTAGCAAATCTGCACATTTTATACCTGTGAAATCAACTTATAAAACAATTAATATTGTTGAAATTTTTATGAAACAAATATTTAAATTGCATGGAATTCCTAAGGTGGTGATCTCTGATAGAGATGTCAAATTTACGTTAAAGTTTTGGAAGAAATTGTTTGCAGGATTGGATACTAACCTGAATTTTAGCACAAGCTACTATCCACAAATGAATGGGCAAACCGAATGAACAAATAAAATTGTGGAAGACATGTTACAAATGTACATAAGAACGAAACCAACTAAGTTGGAGGAGTACCTACACTTATTTGAATTTTCTTACAATAATGGTTATCAGACATCAGCCAAGATGAGTCCCTTTGAAGAATTATACGGAAGGAAATGGACAACCATGATTAACTGGGATAATCCAGTTGATAGGCTTATGATGGGATAAAAAATGCTCTAGGAAGTGGAGAAAATGGTAAAAAGGGTACAACATAATTTAAAGGAGGCCCAAAACCAACAGAAAAGCTATGCATATTTAAAAAGGAGACACTGAGAATTTCAAATTGGGGACCATTTGTATATGAAATTCAGAGCAAGGAGGATCTCTCTAAATCTAGGAAATTTTTCAAAGTTAGCGCCCAGATTTTGTGGCCCCTTCGACATTTTAACTCGAGTCAGACCCATGGCATATTAAAAAGGTATATTCATGTTTCCTATTTCATGTTTCCTTATTAAAAAGGTATATTCATGATCCTACTCACATCATTGATTGGAACATGGTGCAGTTGGAACTAGAAGGCGAGTTCTAAGTGGAACCTCTATGCATTTTGGACAAGAAAGAAACAGTACTACGGAATAGGGCCATTGCCAAGGTGAAAGTGCAATGGAAGCACTTTAGCTCTGAGGAGGCCACTTGGGAATTGGAAGAAGATTTGCTGAAATCTTATACAACCCTATTTCAAGAGAGGAATGAACACTTAGGAAAATGTTGTACTTAAGGGGGATAGGATGTAATATCCTCAAATTTTAGAATATAAAATTCTAAGTGAACTCTAAAATACACTTACATTTTTGGAAAATTCGGATTTGGAGATTATTTTCCATTTATGGAAAATCTGAATTTGGAATTTTGATTGTTGTAATTAATTATTTGATGAATTCTAGGAAAATATTTGACTTTCCCAACTATCCTCTTTTATTTTGACACATGTGTAAGACAAAATTTTAATAAATTAAATGCTGGAAGACAAATGGAACAACTAGGTTAAAAAAATATCTGACCATGACTCCATGAGTGGGGAACAGGTTTAAATTACCTCAAGGATTCTTTTTACAAGTGGCATAAGTGGAATTTGACCACTAGCAGCCCCTAAAAATCAGGAATTTGTAAAACTATGAATTTCCCCAAGGAGGGATAGAAAGACCTAGGCACACGGATGCATATTTCAACAACATATGGAGGAGGCGGGACACTTCTTAGTATGTTGTGGAAGGAAAATTGTTTGTTGTTATGAACATTGTTAGTGTGAGGAAAACGATTTTTCTTATCTATGGATGGTGACTATAGCTAAGGAGGATCATTCAGTTTTCCCTTATGGACTCATGGTTAGGATAGGGGGTGAGTAGGAAAAGTGAACTTGGTTGTTTTGTTCTATGGTTGGGTGGAATGTGGTTGTTCCATTTGTATTCCAACAACAGTTTTCAGATATGTATCTTAGCTTGCATTCTTTTGTCAATGTTTTATTTATGGTTATGTTAATTGTTAGGAATGTGTTAACTGTGTATACAAAAGTGAAATTATTTCTTAAGGGAATGTATAACCATAATATACTATGGATGAACATAGTTGAATGATACTGAAAATGTTGCTTATTTGAAATATGATGGTTGTACACACACACACACACACACACACACACACACACACACACATATAGGTGCTCATACAAAAACATAGTAGATCTATGTTCAAGTGCATATTGGCATTTAAGATTATGTATTTGGTTTTCTATTCAAATCTATACATAACAAAACACTCTAGAGAAATATTGCAATAGTGAATAAATTTAGATGGTATTCTTATAAATTTGATAACATGCAAAGAATAGGTAGAAAGAATAACAATCTGATTGTATTCTTTATTTTATCTATTACAATAGAAATATAGTGATTCAGTAGACTACAAAGTGTCCTGCAAATGTAAATTTCCTATTCAAATAAATATTGTTCAAACATTATAGTTAGAGTACCATAGATCAAGAACTCCACATTCTTCTATGTTGTAAATATAACCCTAAGAAAGTCTCTACAAAATCATGTATTTAGCTGAAGATTAATGCGCACATAGGTCAGCCAAGGAAGGACATGGAACTTGAATACCTTTCTTGGTAATATTCTTCCTTCATATGATTACACCTACTTACACAACTTCCAAAAGAAGTAAAACAAGGGTTTATTAAGTTTTCTAGCATTCTAGTTCTATGGAAATTAAACAATAGAATAAACCAAGGACAAAACTTAGCTCGAGTCCCGATGAAAACCAGATCGCCTTTTGTTCCTTGTGAGACAATTTTTCCATGATCCAAGAGGAGGAGGAGTCAACCCAAAACCAATTGATGGGTACCCTCGCAAAACAAAAAGGGCCCATCATTACATTTTATATATCTGTGCATAGAATTTTTCACTTGTAAAATTGAGGAAGCAGAACAAACATTTAAGTAAAGATATATTGACTCAAAACTTATGTATTGGCCTCTAAAACTTTAGATTATAGATTATAGAGAATAGTTATAAATAGAAAAGTACAAAATGAAAATCAAAGAAGAAGATTGAACATGAATAGTTAACAAAGAGGAAGAGACAACAAGAAAATAAGTAAAACCAATTATCATCGAAATAGACCGTGTATAGAGTGATCAAACATGAAGTACATAATACGAATTTCCAAACCCTATGTAGAGGACCAAATAAACAAAAGGAGATGACTGTGGAAAGGTTAACAATTAAAAAGAGCTACCATTTAATTCCCCATAACACACAGTTGGAATTTCCGATTTGGGGTAACGATCACAGTAAAGGAATTATTAAATTATTAAGAATTCATAGATGTGCACAAGATGCGACCTGAGTTTATTCACAGTAAAGGGATCATTAAAATTAAATAGAAATTACAGAAATGTAAAATACAAAAAATATGAGTGCATAAAAATTTATAGTAATAACCCCATTCATAGATTAAAGTCTAACTGTGAAAAAACGTGTTCGAACCCTACAATTTTCGTTCCGCATGCATTCAATATATGAGGCGGAAAATGAATACAAGATTCGGGGATAACACTTATTAAACAAGGATACCCTCTCTTTTTTTAGTACAGACTGGTCAACAAAGGAAAATCATTTTCGTAAATGGTTTAATTTTATAATTGTATCAGAGGAGAGATCAAGAGAAGGATGCTACCAAGGTGTTCATGGGAAAAACCATGATTCTTCTTGACAGAGAAATTTTTACAACTATAGGATACAAACAAATGTTGTTGCTAGTTTAAAAATGAATAAGACCCTGTTAATGTTTCCATACATGTACAGAGTATAAATACAAATTGATTCCTATAGAGTTTATACAACAATAAAGTGTGGATAACATCAACCATCGTAGTAAGTTTTGAGAGATTTGGATGAATTCAAGAGTGTAAGAATAGCAATGATATCTTCCAACAATGAATTTCAACCAGGGCCTACCCATATAGTCTTATGAACTGAAGGTTATTCTCTGTTACAACAAAGGGTCGTGGGGTAATGACCCTATTCAGTTTTAAAATAAAAGAAAATGAGAAAATATGAGAGGTTTTCACTGATAATAATGATTCGAGCCACGGTTTGACTAGGAAGGGACTGCAAATGGCTATAGGCTTGAAGACTGATAATCAACTGAGAGGAAAACTCAATAACCCTCAAACTCGAACGTTAAATCTAAAGTTTTTTCACTAAACTTACAAATGGAACCATAAACACAGTGGAGTCCTATTAAGAAAAAGCATACAGAGGTGCAACTATCATATGTTGTCAACCCTCAAAACAAAAAAATAAACATGAGGTTTGTTACATTGAACCTATAAATTATTACATTGCACCAGATAGAGAATAAATATATAGAATACTTCTCACAGAGAACATAAGAAATAGAAGGGTTACTCACCCTTGCGCATAGAGAACCTTGGATTTGTGTTGCATCCTTCCATCACTCACGAGAGTCGAGCTTTACCAAAATCACCAATTGTATACAACGGAGAGAAAAACATGTGTTATAGGAATAAAGGGGAAACTACAAAGAACAAATGTTACCTTGAGGCCCTCACTAGAGGAGTAAAAATGGTTGGTATGCCCCATATCTCTTCCATGTGAAGTCAAAGGAAGTGGAGAGCCTACATTGGACGTTTTCTCCAAAGTGTCAGTTCTGGAGGGTACTTAGAAGACATCACCTTTAATGGGCTGGACAAAAGTAAATTTCTACAGGCTAGCATGAAGTAGGTTCAGACCCAATCTGTCATCCACCACAAAACGGTTTTCGAACCACTTAAATGTTGGGTTATGTTTAATCCTAGATCTAACCCTAGATTGAGAAGACCAGGTTAGCAATTGAGTAGGGATACTAGAAAACTATAAGGTACCTTATGCTACACGTCGAGGTTACTAGAAAACTATTGCAGTTGTCAAGATCCAATTCTACTAGCCATGAATGAAGAAGGAGGTTCTTGATTTTATTGCTAAGTGTTTGGAATGCCAAAAAGTCAAGGTTGAGCACAAACACCCAACGGGTATTATACAACCACTACCCATTCCTAAGTGGAACTAGGAAGTTGTAAAAATGGATTTCATCACCAACCACCCTAGACCAACCAAGCAACATGATCACGCACAAGGAAATCTAAATTATTGATATTTATATCAGAGAAATTGCTTGATTACATGGTATACCCAAGACCATTGTGACTGACAGAGACCCAAAATTTACCTCAAATTTTTGGAAGAGATTATTTAAAGGTTTTGGGACCAATATGAGCTTTAGCACAACCTATCATCAAAAATCACATGGGAAAATGAATAGATTAAATAAAGTGATTGAATATATATTAAGGATGTAAGTGATGGATAATCCATCCAAATGGGAGGATTGCTTGGACTTGGTGGAATTTTCTTATAACACTAGGTATCAAACATCCTTAAATATGAGCCCATTTGAATCTTTGTATGGAAGAAAGTGCAACACACCAGTGAGTTGGGACAAACCAGAAGATAGAGCAGTGGTTGAGCCATAATTACTCGGGGAAATGGAAGAAAAAATGATGAAAATAAAATAGAATATAAAGGATTCCTAGGACATGAAGAAAGTCTATGTTTATAGAGACAAAACCCACAAATAATTTAAAGTGGTCATTAATGTTTTATTAAAAGTAAAGGCGAAGATAACTTCCCTAAAATTTGGAAATTGTTCAAAGATGGAAACTCATTATTGTGGGCCATTTGAAATCCTAGAAAGGATTGGGTTTGTAGCATACATTTTTTCTTCACCTACATCGACGAATATTCACGATATATTAAATGTATCATTGCTTAAAAAGTATGTAAATGATGCTAATCATTTCATTGATTGGAATGTGATTTAGGTGGAGCAAGAAGGATAAATTTGAGTGCATTTGGTGTGCATATTGGACTGAATGATCAAGGATATCTAGAATCGAGTGATAGGGATAGTAAAGGTCAAATGAACCTAGTACGGTATTGATGATGCAACTTGGGATCATGAAGACACTACGAGGACAGATCACCGACATATTTTAGAAAACTATTAAATTTTTTATTGTATGTGTGTATATATTGTACTGAAGATAGTGCATACATAAGGAGGGGAATGTAATGCCCCTAGGCCAAACCGAAATTGAACATATAATTGTAAATGAACATGTAGGTTGTTGAGCCAAGATATTTTGTGCTAGGTTGTTGATGTTGTTATTATGCCAAAGAGCCTAGATTATAAAGGGCATTGAGCCTATTTTTGTAATATGTAAACAATCATATTACTTATGAAAACATGTCGCTTCTACATACTAACCACATAAAAGTTTATTGGGGGATAAAATCCACTAGAAAGGGAAAGGAGGATAAGATTATAGGAAAGGGATAAGCTAGGGGGATTAATCCAAATGGAATATTATAATATTATTCCTTAAATCTAAAGTAATGGACAAGGGATTCCCTTGGAGTGCCAAGTGTCTTAAAAGACACATGTATATATATAATTTTGTATATAGTGTGAAGGGGGGTTATCTTTAGGAGGGGGACTATTGTTTCATGGGAGGAAGATGCTAGTTGTACCGCAAGGTACTAGACTATAACAAGGAACATGTACTTGTACTATTAGCGTGAGATTTCAATGGAAGAAAAGGTTTCCATGTTGTATTATTGAAGAGGAAATTTGTGAGGCCCGTGAATAGTTCTCTAGGAGAGAAAATACTCAGAGTTGTTACATTACGCATTGGGAAATAACTATGGGGCTTTGAGACATCCTATTCATCCTGTTGTTGAATCCCTAGAAGGGAAGTGGGTCATCTGAGGGACTATTGAACAAATAAAGGAAACACTTCCTAGGGTGGGATAGACACGTGGGGAATGAGAGATTGTAGGCTATTTGCAGTAGTGAGCACCTTGGACAGAGAAATTTTGTTGCTTATCAGTCCTTAGACTAGCTTAGTGCTCCATTTTCCCTGGTAGAGATTAAACTCAGGTCGTTGGTGACCTGCTTCTAAGAGTTATGAGCAGTGCAGTCTAAGGCTAGGAGGAATGTGGAAGGTCTGCATGTAGTTGGTGTTTATTTTCCTGAGATAAGTGTATTTCATGTTCTTAATTTAATTATTGTGTGTGCACAAGTATGAGTTTTCTGTCATGAATTCTTTGTTGTTAAATTTTGTATATGAATTTTTATGGTAGAATGCATGTTGTTAATATTTCCTCTTAACTATGTTCATATGCAAAAATTGTTATCTAATTTAATGATATCCTAATTTGTAATGCTGCAATGCATGTTCTAGCTCAGGGATGAGAACGTTACTAGAGAATTTTTTTGAGTCCCTTATAATGGGGTTGTTACAAATTGGTATTAGAGTTGATAAGATAAATTTTTAAGTGGTATATCCCATCATGGTGGCTAGGGATGTTACAGTTATTTATTGTCAACATGAACACACATGAATTCTTATTCCTAATAATGAGAATGCATTTTTGAAACACACATGTGATTCCAGAACGTGTTTGCATTTGTAAAGCGCATGCACATTCTTTTGAATTCAATTTTTTTTAACAGGATTGCCAACTTTAACGTACATGTATGCTGACTTGGTTTCCTTGGATTTAGGTTTGGGATGTTAAACCTAGTGGTTTGGTATGAAAATTGATAAACACATCCAGTTTTTGAATACCTTTCTATATCTTTGTTTGTGTAGATACACACACACACATATGGAATCTGCATAGAAAACTATATTTTTGACATTATTTTTCTGTAAGCTACAAAATTCAGTTATCGACGAAACTAAAAATATAGATAGAGTTACCTATCCATATTCCATATGTCTGTGTTTGTGTATATATACACACATTAATATTTACTTCTATTTTTAATGTGTTTTTTTCTTCGCATATATCAAAATACTAGAATACATACCTCTCTTATTTCTACTATAACGTTTTCTCGACTTAACGATTTCTAAAATGAGTGATATGTCGCACTAGATGGAACTGATATCTATGATCTAAAAATAAAATAAAATATTTTGATCATGATAAGACCCTCTTATCCTTCTTGAACAAAAGTCGTTGTAATTTCAAGGATATATAGACTTTCAAAATTTTAAAAAATTGTAAAATCAATATTATAAATTTCAAAAAAATACACCACATGACTAGAAGAATGACTTCTTTACAATTATACATTTTTTTGGAATGAAATTCCATCACTAAGGTAGTCATCACTTACACAAACAAATGCATATACCTTATATTTTGTTGGAAAAATAACATACCACTGATAGAAATTATCCAATTTCACATAGCTATTCACAGTTTGGATTAAAAAAATTTGCATGTTTGGAAATCTAATTCAATTTACTACATTTCATATTCTTATATAATATATTCAAATTCATTGTAAAAGTACATTGAATAATCCCTCCAAGTTAAAGAAATTTTTTTTTCCATGTTTGCATGGAGAAACAAAAATTTCCTAGGAAAACATAACTTGTCGATAATAACCTACTCAATCAAAATGACCAAATGACATTAACATTGAGTCTCAACAAAACTCTAAATGATCACATTGTTCAATATTTATCTTCTAGAATAAGTTCATGCATACTACAATTTCTAGAGAACATATAAGAGATGTGATGTACCACAATGTGTATTTTTTGAATGGAAGATATTAAGTTGAAAATATCTTACAAGTTTGGAGACTACAAAGATTTATGTCATGCAATGTGTTATTTATTGACTATTCACATCAACCATCACACATTTAATTGGTTCTATTGCAACAATTATTGTTTCATATGATCAAGATGACATCAAATATGAAACCACTATCCAATATGTTGATATTGAAAATGACATTGCAGTTTGTAAAGATTTTTCCTTTCAGAATTGTTTCCAATTACCTACACATTGTCAATATATTGCACATTCATTTTAGGGTTCATAGAATTTGAACGTCTGCCCACATTGTTAAAAACATGTAATGTGAACTTCCTTTTTCTAATGGTCCAGTTAAATGAAAGATATAATCAACTTTGCCTCCAAATAAATAAATAATTGGCATCAAAATATCCAATCATGTCACTCTTAAAAATCGATGTAAGAAATGGATCAAGAGGTTGTTGGAGAATTCATTTCTCTTTAATTGTGTTTGTTGAAATTGAAAGGATGATTACAAAAATAAATAGTTGTAAATTTTTATGCAATCAAATTTCCAACAAAAATTTCGTTCATTTTCCAATTTAATTTAACTTTTTTGAATCCTTTCGTTGTTTTTTATAAGTTATGGATTTCCATTGTACACTATATCACAAAAAAAAATAAAAAAAATCCATCATTATTTATTTCTTACTTCCAATGTAGGTACAAGGTGTGTTTAGAGAAAAAAAAAATATGCATTCATTTGATATCATCTTTTATAAATTTTGGTTACAAGATATCACTATCTCCTCCCACTTAAAGAGTTCCAATGAAAATACACCAAGAACTTATGAAATTTGTTTTGTAATACATATTTGGACAAACAAATACACAATTGGGAAATGCATTTTTTTGAAAGTAGAACAAGTAAGAACTAAAAACGCATGTCACACATGCTTCTAGATTTACTCGTATTATATATATATTTGTAAAATCGTGCAAGTCCCTAAAAAAAATACTTACTATGTGTTCTATTTATTCTATATATGGGTTTACTTATATTGTACAATGATTCTTTTTAGTGTATCATTTTATCACATATTTGTTTTCACATTCAAGTAAGGCTTGTGTTTATTTGCGCATCAAATCGTATAATACATATGTTAGACATCTATTTTATAAGAATATTCCACACTTATATAAGTCTCCAAATTGTTTTCTTTGGTTTAATTTCAAATCATATAATAATATGTTGACATCTATTTTTTAAGAATATTCCACACTTATATAAGTCTCCAAATGGTTTTCTTCTTTGGTTGATTTTCTATTTCATCATATGTACATACAATAAATGTAATTTTCAAGTCAGGCTTGTGTTTATTTGCGCATCAAATCGTATAATACATATGTTAGACATCTATTTTATAAGAATATTCCACACTTATATAAGTCTCCAAATTGTTTTCTTTGGTTTAATTTCAAATCATATAATAATATGTTGACATCTATTTTTTAAGAATATTCCACACTTATATAAGTCTCCAAATGGTTTTCTTCTTTGGTTGATTTTCTATTTCATCATATGTACATACAATAAATGTAATTTTTCAAGTCATAATTTGTTATTTTCAACATAACTTTTTTTCTTTAAAAATACTTATTTTTCCATATTTGTTTGTTGGATATTAGTATCTTGACCTTGTGTATGTATTATCTCTTTAGACACTGTTATCGTGGTTATAACTACAAATGCGGAAAAGCAAAATTCAAATATGATAATTAATAATCATATAGATAAGAAATACATGGATTTCACATGGTTCACCCAAATGTTGGGCTACATCCACCAAGCATAGGTATTAGTTGTCTTATTATTCAGATCATGGAGATTACATCAACTTCACTAATACATCTCTCACTTTGTCCTACCTCTCCCATTTTCCCCTACGAGCTTACATAAATTTATATACATTTACACAAAAAATTGATTATTAAATGTAATCTCATCCATATTCTAACTTGGTCTAATTAGTTGCGAACAATGTAGAATAATAGGATCTAAATCTGTTCTTGGAGAAATTCATTGTCCCCTAATTCAACAATCTCTACCTTGAAAACAATTAACCTGATACCCTGCTCCTTCCTTTTGTTCATCACCTTTTCTTCAAGCCAAGAGAAGCCAAGCACCATCGTAGCTTCTCTAAAAGTACTAGTTTTGTGAACATGTCTATGAAGTTCTCTTTTGTATGCACTTTCTCAAGAGAGACTCCACGTTCATTGATCACATCTTACAAAATGGTACTTGATAGGTATATGTTTAGTTTTAATGTGGTAGGATGGATTCTTGGCAAAGTGAATAGCACTTTGACTATCACAAAGTAATTTTACTTTGTCCTGCATCCTTCCAAACTCACCAAACAAACCTTTCAACCAAACTATCTCTTTGCAAGCATGTGAAGCAGCTATGTATTCTGCTTCTGTAGTGGATACAACAACAATGTCGTGTATCTTTGACATCCAACTAATAGATCCACATACAAGAGTAAATAAATACCTTGAATTCGACCTTATCTTGTCTAAATCACCTGCAAACTAAGAATCAACATATCCACAAACTAATTTACAACCACTATTATAAGTGATACAGTAATCATTTGTTCCCCTCATATACCGAAGCACCCATTTCACTGCTTCCTAGTGCTCTTTACCTGGATTTTCCATATATCTGTTGACAACCCCAACTGCATGTGAAATGTCTGGCCTTGTACTAACCATCACATACATTAAACTTCCTACTGCATTAGCATATGGTATTTGAGACATATATTCATTTTCTTCTTTTGTACTAGGACATAAACTTGAAGAAATCTTAAAATGGGAAGCCAAAGGGACTAAAACTGTATTCACATCATTCATACCAAACCTCAAAAGTATATTCTCAATATACTTCTATTGTGACACCCAAAGCTTACCATTCCTCCTATCTCTAAATATCTCCATGCCCAAAATATGCCTTCCTGCTCCTAGATCTTTCATATCGAACGTCGTAGCCATATAAGCCTTTAACCTGTTTATCTCAGATATGATTTTTCTTGCTAAACACATATCGCCAACATACAATACTAAAATAATGAATATGACATTATTTAATTTCTTAAAGTAGACACAATGATCATACTCACTCCTTGTATAATTTTGGCTCACCATGAAAGAGTCAAATTTATTGTACCATTGTCCGGGTGATTGCCTCAAACCATACAATGATTTCTTGAGCCTAGAAACAAATTTCTTACTGCAATTCTAAACGAACCCTTCAGGTTGTTCGATGTAAATTTCGTCATCCAAATATCCATGTAAGAAAGAAGTTTTAACATCTAGCTATTCCAACTCCAAATCAAGTAATGCAATTAATGCTAACACAATTCAAATTGAAACAGACTTAACAACTAGTGAAAAAACATCATGAAAGTCAATACCTTCTTTCTAAGAATATCCTTTCGCATCTAGCCTTACTTTGTACCTTTCCACCTTATCATCAACACCCTTCTTCATCTTGTAGACCCACTTGCAACCTACAGTTTTTATGTCTCTTAGAAGTTCTACCAGGTCCCATGTGGAATTCCTCTCTAATGCCTTCATTTCACCCTTCATTGCTTTTCTCCATTTATCACTATCAGAAACCTTCACAGCTTCCTGATAGCATGAAGATTCATCATCATTAGACTTAAAGAAACTGATGAAACAAGATCATGATACCTTCTTGGAGGATTTCTGACCCGCGTAGACCTCCTTAGGGAAGTTTGTGGCTCGTCCACATTGTGTTGATTATTATCATCAACCATGTCTTCCTCTGCATAAAACTCTTCATGAACATCTTTAGAAACTTGTTCATGTTCACTTTCATCTGTATTTGATCTGGTTTCAAACTGAATCTGTTGACACTTAGGTACTTCTTCTTGTTTCATTTGAACATCTACAATTGATTTGATGAGAGATGATTCATCAGATATTACGTCTCTGTTAATGTTGATCTTGTGGGCAGTATAATCCCACAACCTGTACTCCTTAATACCATCACCATATCCAAAAAATATAATCCTTTTTTATTTTGGATCTAATTTAGAATGTTGATGTTTCAAAATTAGAGAATAGGCTTCACAACCAAAAACTTTAAGATTAGACTAATTACAAGGGTGAACTTTCCATACCTCTTCAGGAATCTTTCACTCTATTGATGTTGATGGTGATCGATTCACCAGATAACAAGTTGTAGTTACTGCTTCTGCCCACAGTTCCTGCTGCAAGTTGGCATTACTAAGCATACTCCTTGTTATCTTTAGAAGAGTCATGTTCATGCATTCAATAACTCCATTTTGTGGAGGAGTATAGGTAGTTGTTTTATTCCTATCAATCCCAAACTCCTTGCAATAGTTCCCAAATTCCATTAACGTAAATTCACCACCATTATCAGTTCTTAAACATTTAATAGACCTACCAGTTCTCTTTTCTACTAAATCTTTAAACTGCTTGAAAATTGTAAACACATTGGCCTTACTCTTCAACATATAGATCCACACCTTCCTAGATAAATTGATGCAGGAGAATCACCATCACATCAAGCGAGCCATCACGGAAGCGAAGGATAGCTGGACAAACCAACACAAATTTTGATGATCATTCTGAAACTGTTTGCGCGAACATTAATGTGGAGACTTAATGAAGAACACTTGTATAATGTAACGGATCTTGAGCCTTTAAGCTCTCGTCCTTAGTAGGTAGGAGGCATTTAAGATAGTTAATGTAAAGTAGATAGAATTTAATTCTAGACTAGACAGTTTTAGAGCGCAATACGGAAACAAGATATAGACACCCTCATTGTGCATTGTAACATTATCAAGGAAAGAAGAGAAAGAGAATGCATAGAGCTATGTGAAGAACACCCATGTACAGATATTTGAATTAATAGAAGAAAGCTTTGATTCAAATTCATGGCTTGTGTTGTTCTTTGTGTATTGATGTTGATATGTTCCTAAATGTTTGTTTCCAGTCATACATTTTCTTTTATATGCTGTGTATATGATTTCATGGTTGAGTTGAAGTCTGATAGGAAGAAGGAATGAGTTTCAATTGTTTCTCGATTTGAGCCAGAGGATTCCTGCAAGGAGTGCAGTTGAATTGTCCGCAAGGAGTGCGTTGACAGAGGGTTCAATAGATATAAATTTTGTTCTCATTCATCTAGAAGGTGAAGTTGGGCATAGGAGCCATGCAAGGAGTGCACAAGTCGGATAAAAACCTCAGGGTTGCGAACCTGAGAAAGGAGTTGAAGGACTATTGTTACAGGTGGGTGCAGAGTCGAGAAACTTCAGCACTTAGACATTGTTGAAGGTTTGCCGCAAGGAGTGCGTGCAATAAGTTTTCCTGAAGGACTTGAAGTCGTGGGAAAAGCTCATGAGAGATAGGCCTTTGAATTTGTTGGAGGTCAGTGCAGAGAAAGAGTGCCTTGAAGATTCAAGCAGACATCGCACAATTAGACAAATTCTGCAGAAGAACGCTT
>ML776864.1:117345-132660 GCA_009831015.1 Picea engelmannii | reverse complement strand
GAGATACTACAGGTATTCCCAAGAGGTGAAAATCTTAGGAGGGGCAGGCCATTGATCCAAGCCACAAGGACCGTTGGATCTACACGTATATCGTGTATCGAGGTTTCATAGGTTGAAGCCCGCAAATCGTGATTTGCGATTTCCCGATAGTTAAAGGATAGTGTGGACCACAGCAGAGTTAGTGGAGCACAGGTGGCAAAATCCATCGGAGTTTCGCAGTGAGAAGTCTCGAACTCACCACATTAGAATTCATGATATCGCAAACTCCGAAGTACCGATGGAGTGAAGTGGCGATTGAATAGTCCATTCGCATGTGTGTCGGGTAATCAGCATATCGGAAGTTGGGAGTCAGTAAAGAAAAGTGTTCAATATCGCGAGTAGCGAAATCGCGATAGAGTAAAAGTCACGATAGGAGAAGTGTGAGGTCAGCGTTGATTGAGGTATCGGGTCTCGGTGATCCGAGAGTACAACGTTCGACCTTTGAATTCATGAAGCCGTCATTTCTGATCCAGCGATAAGTAAAGACGGGGGATCACGCGAAAAGTTCTATGGGTGTAGGTTTCCCGATAGGGAAATAGATGAATGTTCTAGTACTTCAGGCCGAAAGGGAGAGAAGATCATGTGTGCGCGTGGACCTTTCGACCTGCGGAAGGTGAAGGGGCTACGTTGCTATCATAAATCATCTATAAAAGTTACAAAACATGATGATCCTCAATATGAAATAGTAGGGTATGGTCCCCAAACATCAAAATGAATATAGTCAAGGATTCCCTCACTAGTGTGTCTTCTGGTTTTAAATTTATGCCTATTTTGTTTTCCATAGATACAGTGCTTGCAAAAATCTAACTTTAAAGACTTTAGACTAGGTAGTAACTTGCAATTAGATAATACCTTCAATCTTTGTTGGCTCATATGGCCCAACCATTGATGCCACAGTCGAACAAAATCACTATCATTCTTGGATATTGATGTCACGTGATCTGACTTAGTTATTCCTTCTAACAGAAACTGGTTACCAACCTTTTTTTCCTTCATAACTAGTATGATTCCTTTGTAGATCTTCATAACTCCAGCTTGAACAATACTCTTATATCATCCAGTATCTAAGACTCCCAAAGAAATTAGGTTCTTCCTAAGCTCAGGTACATGTCTCACATCAGTTAGTATTTTAACAATTCCATCAAACATCTTAATTCGAATGCTACCAATTCCCATAACTTTACATGATATATCATTTCCCATGTAAACAATTCCATCATCTATAGACTGGTAAGTAACAAACCAGTGTCTATGAAGACACATTTGATTTGAAACACCTGAATCTAATAACCATTGTTGATCATGACATGAACCAATACTAATTGATAAAACTTCATCAGTCATACCTGAACCTGTTGTTGAACCTGTTTCGGTTGCATTTGCTTCCTTCATCTTTTTTGGAGGGTCTTCTTTGGAGGCTTGTTGTCGCTTCCAACAATCCTTCTTCAGGTGTCCATATTTTCCACGAAACCATCACTTAAGCCTGTTCTTTCCTCCCTTTGACTTTGATTGAGAGAAATCCCTTTGACCCTGTCCTCTTTATTTAGGTCTGCCTCTGACCATCATCGCCTTAGATGTAGAGGTTTCTGAATTGGTTATCTTCCTTGTTTCTTCAAACAATAGTGCTCCAACAATAACATCAAACTCAATACTTTATGTTGTGCTAAAACTAATAGAGGTAACAAAGTGATCCCATGACACGAGAAAAGAACACAATAATGTAATTTCTTTGTTTTCAGAATCGAATTTCACTCCCATGCTAGTCAACTGGACTAAAAGAGTATTAAAAGTATTTAAATGATCATCTATTTCCGTACCTTCCTTCATATGCAAACTGTACAATTGCCCTTTCAGGATGATCCTGTTTGTCAAGGATTTCATCATATACAAACTTTCCATCATTGTTCACAAACCGACTATTGTCTTCTCTAAGACAATGTTGAACAAAACATCATCGGTCAAACACAAGCGTATGGCACTCAGTTCTCTAACATCGATCTCATCCCAGTCATCAACTATTATGGTCGTGGGTTACATTGCAGATCGTGCATCTTAACCTTCCAGATCTCGAAATTCTTCTTTCTATTGAACCTATCGATTTCAAATTTAGCACTCTCAGTTTTCGCCATTAGCAAAAGAAAAAATTCCAAAACCACTTCTTATAATAACCAACCCCTTTAAAAAAATATGTGAAGGAATAATGATATAAACTCTAAAAAAAAAGTTTAATAAAAAAATCCTTTCAAATTTAAATTAAAATTCACCTTTTTAATTCCTCCACCTTTTACATGCAATATTTAATTCTGAATATAAACCTTCATACGTTTTACTTCATAAAAAACACATTTTTTACTTCATACTTTTACCTTTTCAAAAAACATGCGTGTGTTTTCTTACTTCATACTTTTACTTCATAGTCCAAGGAGATCGACGCTCCTTGGACTATTGAAAGGGAGCGCTAGCATTCCTTCACTATGATTGGGGCGTGCCAACGCTCCGTGATGCATGAACCGAGTGCACGAGTTTTTATACACAACCATTTATATTTTTTTAATTCTTACTTCACGTTGTGGGCTTCACCATTTAAGGCCATTTAGCGGCCCGTTGGAGAGCGTTTGATAAATGTCTATAGAAATTTCCGAGAGTGTCTTCCGATGTTATAGAAATGGAGAGCCTGGCTGATCAGAATGTCTTTCTACTTAAAGCAAAAAACACTTGCTCTCCGGACTTGGTAATAACTAAACCTATATTTGGTGCGGTAGAAAAGATTCCGTGAATGAATGCGATGGAGTGATCCGGTTAAATGGTCATCATTGATCATTATTCATGAGAGGATTCATGTTTTAGGGATTTGAAAGCTACACTAATGATTTTCTTTTTCTTGGTCGAATTGCCTACCCCGGATGCAAAGTGAGTGTAGTCATTCACGCTATGTATTTCAGTGGTCATTAATTACTTCCACCATAAGTATTTCTTTGTTGACCAAATCCATTCGCCCGCATATCGAGAGTAGAAATTGTGTCTGCCATTAATTTGTTCAAGAAGCTATGGCTATCATCCTGCTAGCAGCTCCGAAGAAATACAGCTCCGTTGACCAAATCCATTCCCCCGCATATCCAGAGTAGAAATACAAAAGTTAACGTGTGTAGATTTAATTTCATTTATGTCACAAACGTTTCAACGAACAATACATATTTTACCGAATCATATGTGGAAACGTTCACGGTAAATCTATGAGATTAAGAATTTCAAAAGTTTATGTTTATGCTGCCATGTAATTTATGTATAAAACATTTTCAAGCAATAATACACGTCTTCTAAAAAAGCTATTGTTTACTTCGCGTAAATCTTTCTCACATACAGTAAAATCCTAATCAAGTTTGAATTGTTTTATATGGTTTATTGTAATGCTTTCATCATTGCGTTGAAACTAGGATCAATACCTTGTAATGTGTTATAATCCTTTAGCATTGAGAATAATTCAGTACAACAAATTTAACAAGTTTATGACTAGCACAGTCGCTAACTCGCGGCTGGTGAACGTTGAAAGAGCTATGGTTCATAAAAAAATTCTCATTTAAAAATAAAACCCAGTTAGATAATGAAATTCTAACTGAGCCAAATAATTAAACTCTGAAGAATTCCAAAAGTTAATCATTTAAATGTGGCAATCATATGATGTTACAGTGATTTCTTAACATGATTAGGTAAATGTTAAAAAGTAAACAGGGTAACAGATGCATTTATAAATGCAAAGAAGTTATCAACAATAAATTTGATCCATTGATTTTGGAGGATGACTAAGAATATACCAACATCTTCAATTCATAACCATCAGATTAGAATTTAAGATTAAAAGATCATTAATTATCCTCATCTCCAATAGGTATACGCCTTTCGACGTAAAAAATCTTTTTCATGTACTGTTTTACTTAAGATTTTATTATGCAAGCTTTTTTTCATGTAATGTTTTACTTAAGATTTAACTCAATACAACAAATTTAATAAGTTTATGCAAACTCTTTTTCATGTAATGTTTTACCTAAGATTTTACTATGCAAACTCTTCTTCATGTAATGCTTTACTTAAGATTTTCATGTAATGCCTTACTTAAGATTTTCTATAGCTTAGTTTCCAAAGGGGTGAAATAATATTAATGTAGAGATCTTAGTATAATGAGTTTAAAGTGAATTAATGACAACCAAAATGTCATTTGATCATTTCCATATTTCACCATGGTTATACACACTATAGTATCTATGGTTTTGGCATGTAGCAATCTAGAATAATGGATACAGTGTTCATGCTTAAAAAAATCTATTCTTTATGTATGCTAATATTGATTGTTTTCTTTCCAAAACCATTGTTGAGAAAAAACATTTAAATTGAATTTAACATTTCAACATTGTTATGTTCATTCTTATTGTGTATTGATTTTCTCAAATACCTTGTTACATTTTTTTTTCTAAAGCATTTTGATGTTCATAATGATTTTATATGTTCTTTTTATGATTCATTAAATTTAGTGTTTTCTTTTGTGTAAATATATAGTATGATATTAAACATAATCATATTAGGAGTTCTAATAATGTTGATCTTTATAAACGAAGATTACTAAAATGTATATAGTATGATATTAAACATAATCATATTAGGAGTTCTAATAATGTTGATCTTTAAAAACGAAGATTACTAAAATGTAGGACACATGGATATAATCTATCTCAAAATATCACTATAAACGAAATGAAACATGGTTGTGACTCAAAAATAGTGCATTGACAAATATAATAACAACATATGACTCTCGAATAAAGGGAGGAATGAAGTAGGCATAATACTAAAGTATATAAGTATGAAAGACTTAATTTGGGAGATTGTACATATGATTCATACCATTACCAATCCCCTAATTAATAAACCAATAGTGACATATATCATTGCATAGCATCACACATACATGTCACTTCACTTGAAGTACACATGTTAGAGAGGAGACACATCTTAGAAGATATGAGAAAAATATGAAAAAAGAATCCGATGTATTCCATTGTTTCTTAACATGTCCCACTAGAACTTTTCCCAAGATTTTTTTTTCAATAGAAAAAAAAAACAAAATTATCCATTAAATAAATAAAGAAAACCTATATAATTCACAAATCTTAATACAAACCTTGCAATGAAAATAAAATAATCTTAAAAAACAAAGCATAACTATTAATAAGAAAAAAACATTCATATCTCAATGAAATGGTCTCACTATTCTACTTCCATCACAAATAAGCCTCAACAAAGATCGAGAAGAATGAGTCCTTGTAGTGTATCTTGATATAAGACTTAGAAAATGGAAAGACCCAACATTAACAAGACACATAGAGGAAGTTTTATTTTTTATTATAATGTTGAATATTTAACTTTGAGCATTTTGTAACTTATATATTATTTTAAAAATTTAATGAGTCCTTGGAGTTTATTTTGATATAAGACTTAGAAAATGCAAAGACTAAACATTAACAAGACAAATAGAGGAAGTTTTATTTTTTTTCTTTTATTATAATGTTGAATATTTAACCTTTAACATTTATATTATTTTAAAAATTTAATGAGTCCCTGGAGTTTATTTTGATATAAGACTTAGAAAATGCAAAGACTAAACATTAACAAGACAAATAGAGGAAGTTTTATTTTTTATCTTTTATTATAATGTTGAATATTTAACCTTTAACATTTTGTAACTTATATATCATTTTAAAAATATTAAAATTTTGGAAAGATTTTTATTTTTCATTATAATATAATATTGAATATTTAAGTTTTTACATTTTAAAATTATCTAACTCATACACTATTTTGATAATATTTAAATTTAAATTTTTATTAGTATATTTATACAACATTATTTTTATAATATTTTAATGTAGATATATCTATTTTATATTTATGGAGACATTATAATACCAATAATTATTTCAAGTTTATTAATAATCATTTTCAAATTATGAAATTTAAATATGAAATTTGTAACATTTCCCTCTTGCGTGTATTTCTGATGTGACATATTTTTTAAGGACACTTGCATGCAAGTGGTTTGGTTCATTATATGAGTGATTGTTTCACTTATGGATTTTGATGATGAGATTATGATTTATGATACTTATGGATTTTGATGATGAGATTATGATTTATGATGTTATGCTATGTTATTATGTATAGACATGTGTTATTGACTGGTTTCTCGTGAGTGTGCAGGATTCTTGATAGGTTGAGGATGTCGACGACATCGATGTACCTCCTTGAACTTTGGATTGAGTCAGAGATTGGATTGTTTATAGTTTGTGTATTTATGTTATTACATATGATCCATATGATTGATATAATATGATGTTGTAATTGGATCGTTGAAATGCTTGTTGATGGATGCAAGCTGACGATAGCTTGTTAATCAGATTCACAATTAGAGTAGAGGGGTCACACACAACAACCAGAGTTATTGAGGGAGAGGTGTGGTAGCAACCCTACCTCAGCCTACTAACACTCTCATCGTGGCACAAACTGTAGGTTAACGATTATCTAGTTTGAGAGATCTGCAAACTCTATAAAAAGAATCTAATGAGGGTTTTGGAAACTAATCACTATGAAAATTCTATAAAAATGATGGTGGAGGAGGAGTATGGATCACGATTGACAGTCGTAAGGTTACACTGCCGATATTTTTCCTAACTAGTTTTCCTTGTGGGAGTTGGGATGCTCAACTCGATTAGAGAGTGGTAGCTCGACTTTGCGAGGTGAGATAGGAGATAGATTTTCTCTGGAGTTTGTCCATGGCCCCTTTGCAGCTCGTGGGGATAAGGGGAAAGAAGAGCAGCCTTACCGTTGGCTGGGAGGTACCGGTAAGTTCTCAATGATTAGAAAAGAGGAGCTGGATGGACTGCAAGCATGGGACAACCGCTTTTAAGTCTTCTCCTTCTGTTATAGTACACATGTGTAAAATTTCATTAGTAAATTTGTTAAATTTTTTATGTATATGGAATTCGATATTGATGACTACTGTAATACATTTCTAGAACCTTAGTTGATTATTTCAATGGATTTTGGATCTTATAATGAATTTTTGGATGACTCTGTGAACCATCATAATAGTTAATGGATGCAGTGTCTCTTTCCTTAGAATATGGTACAAAAATTTGAATCAACAATGTTGTTAATTCATCAACGAAGGTTAAGCTTTAAATCAAATTTTATAAATGTTCAAAATTGTTGCTTCCTGACGTCTTGGTTATACTATTTTTAATAGATCTCATTCTTATATAAGTCTTTATGCAGAAAAAAATTCTTTGTTGGATAACATTTTGAATAGTACTTGATTGTAAAAGAAATTTTATTAACGTCGAGAGGAAAGGATGTATGGGATGGATCCAGTCTTGAATTCCCAGGGTTACCATGGCTCCATCTAAGAACGATCAAACCATTACAAAATTGGAGTTCCTTTCACCTATCTCAGACTTCTTTCGCACCCCTTTTGACCTTAAAATGATCAACGTATCCCAGCCCAAGCCCCTCTATATTTCGACAGAAGCTCGATTCCATCTTGTCGACTTATTGGATTTGGTGCACGTTCTGTATGATTTCCTTCGTTGATAAGCCACCCCAACTGTTCGATGTTTGAGAAACCAGTGGTGGTTGTTTCCATTGTGAGGATTCCTTATATTTTTACATAATCCCGTGACCTGTGTGATGCCCTCCTTGTCTCCAAACATTTTGTTCAAAGTGTAGTGCGTCGGTACCCTAACTATGGTTTAATCACCTTGAATTTAAAGTGTAAACGATGGGTACGTGCGTTTTAGTTCGTTTCTCTACAATGGAGGCGTGCATACTAGAAGTGTCCTGAATTTATTACGAAAGTATGAGTTTAACGGTGGATGCTAGACTTATAGTTCGTAGCTCTGTGTTGGGCATGCTTACCAGAGTACCTTTGACATTACTCAAGAAATTATGTAATGAATTCTCCCAAGAGTCTCCCCTGATTTTAATGGTTGCAAGTATTTTCTTAGTTACAATTTCAATGGATCACGATTTTATTTTATGGTGGTAATTTTTAATGGTTGCAATTTTTTTTTATTACTTACGATTTCAATGGATCACAATTTTCTTTTATGGTGGTGATTTCTAAAGGTTGCAAATTTTTTTATTAGTTACGATTTTACTGGATCACGATTTTCTTTTATGGTTCTGATTTTTAATGGTTGTGAAATTTTTATTAGTTATGATTTCAATGGATCGCGTTTTTCTTTTATGCTGGGGATTTTTAATGGTTGTGAAATTTCTAGTAGTTATGATTTCAAGGGTTACGATTTTATTTTATGGAGGTGCCCTTCCTAGCGTTTAAACCTTTCATTGTTCTTAAACAACAAATTTGGGTTGCCTCCATGTGAGTGAGATAACTGACAGGTGATTGCCTAAATTTTCTCCCTCACTCAGCAATTTCGTGGTTTCTTGTGTGAGATACACTAAGCATTTGCTTATATTGTCTTTACTCAGAGAAATTCCGATTTCCCATCCCTCAACAATTTAAGTTTAGATATTTTCCCTTTTTCTCCTCATGGAGTACAATCTCACCCTTAGTTTACTCTCCAGTAATTTCATGATGTGTGTCTTTTCGTTGATAAATGTATCTCCAACATTAAATTGCGCCCAGAGCGAAATCCATGGAGTGTTCTCTTTTTCCAAAATGGGCATTCTTCGTCTCTTCCAACAAGTCTGGACACCTGCAACTTATTAAATAACCTCCAACTTTTAGTGGCATGTGTTTCCCTTAATGATGACAACATCTACAGATGGACATCGTTCTCTTGTATCGATGTAAATCCCTTCCAAGTTCGTGTAGGAACCACACATGGATGCGAGCACTCCTGCAACTTCAACGAGTATTACATTTTTATTTCAAACGGCGTTGTTATTATGGCATTCACCATATGGCATCATACGATTTTAATGCAGATAGTTTTTGTTGGTTTTATATTTCAGAATTACGTAGTTCTACTTGTTTTATATACTAAACTGTGATAATGGATTATATTAAAAGGTTGTGATTTTTATTGTGTTGGGAATTGTAATTTAGGATGCAATTATTATTGTTTTGGGCATGGTAATTTAGGTTGTGATTATTGTTGTATTGGGCATTGAAATCTAGAGTTCAGAACCCTAATTATTGAGAGTGATTATTATTATCATTGTGTGTTTTTAGGAGGTTGTTAGATTTTAGTTAGATGAGAGAATTATCCATCAAATGTTTTCCTTATTTGACTGTAAATGGTTGAAAGATTGAGAAAATTCTCAAAATTGTTAGTGTGCCTATATTAAAGGAAAGTTCGAGGTATTTATTTGTGTACTAGTATATTGATTAAATAGATCACTCAACATATTCCTTGGTTGTGGAAGCCATGTCTATTGTCCCATTTGTAATCATGGCATTTCAATTTTTTTTTAATTCTTTATAATATTAATGCTTTTATAGACATTGGATCTCTTGCGACTTCTAAATTTGTTGCTTTTATAGACATTGGATCTCTTGCAACTTCTAAATTTGTTGATGTGTTTGACTTTCATTCTCTAGCACCTTGGTAATAACTTTGATACCGAAAGGTTGATCGATTATTCGTCTGCACCTTTTTGTCATTAATACCTTCCTGTGCCATGATATATATATATATATATATATATATATATATATATATATATATATATATATATAGCTTGTGTGGTTGGACATGAGTGTAGTAACTTGGCACCCCCTTCCCCCCAAAAAAATTAAATAAATAAACATAATTTAATTGAATGTTTACCTTGCACTATTGATTATGCGGTGATTTATTAAATGGGATTTCTTGTGCATTGGAATAATGATGGATGTACATGTTTACCTTTATTACTCACACACCCTTCTTTAATGATGATGATTGATTAGTTTAGTAATGAATTTACTTCCGTGCCTTATGTTAGGTGGGCGTGTGATTGCTTCGTCATTATTCCTTTTACATAGAATTTAATGCTAACTCATCTGCATCATGAATCTTGTGGTTTTGACTTAGTAGCAATTTGTTTTCTTGCACCGTTAATTAATATCATGGTTTTGTTCTAAAGATTGTTCATTCTTGCACGCAACAGTTAATTAATGTTGAGGTATGGTTAATAAAAATAATGTTTACCCTAACGTCGTGGATTATTGATGTTTTAGGAATGATGGAATGGATGTTTGTCGATACTTATGATTCTTTAAGTTATTTGATGATTGTCTCTATGAGAAAAGTTAGTTTTGAGTCATACTGTATAGGAGTCAGTATTAATTGTATAAACACTCTGATTATGAGCCTCTTTTATTGTGATACTGCGTCAATCTATGTTCGTTATTTATGGCACAAATGTGTCAGACTTATGTCACGAATGTGGATTTTGCGTTAATATTGTTTCATTAAATTTTGGTTGACACATCAACAATGTTGATATTAATGTGATGAATATCCCTATCATTTAAAAAAAAAAATTGACTTGTTGTATGGTGCTTGATGTCATAACGGCGGGGTCATTAAACAATTTTAAATTTACATTGATTTGATGTATCCATACCTGGACATCTCCCCAATAAGTATTTAAAAAATGAGTTGTCTAAATGTTCTACCAAATGAATTTTTTTAGGCGATATAAATTCACACGAATCACTATTTTTTGTTATTCAAAATCAATTTTTGAATGTAGAAATAAATTCAGTATCCTGAAAACCTCCTAAAGCACTCGAATTATACAAAAATAATCACTAGAATCTACTAATCTAACAATTTCTCGCCAATTTAGAACAAATGTCCTACCAAAAAATCTACATTTAGTAGAAAGTTTAGCCTAAAACTTTCAAAAATGACATAACCGTATTTACGCATGTCTCCCATACATATCCATGTATGAAGGTATCCGAAGGGGAACTTTAAACATATGTCGATAAACGAAGCATACATATGTACACATAAAGATATTCTGAAAGGTAATTCATATGAATAGTATGGTTGAATGTATTATTGATGTTACTTGCACTGTGTGTAAATTGATGATTAATAAATTTGAATGGGTTAATTTTTTGTTCGTTGTTGTTTAATTATAATCTATTAAATTGAAATTTAGATGAATATATTTAATAGCCTGGTGTCATAAGGATAATTAACCTAAATTTATATTAATTCTTACAATTTTGATGTGGTGTGTAGTGACTCCATAAATTTGATACGGTTTATAGTGATTATAACTAACCTACAAATTTATTAATCTTAAATTTCTCATATACTACAAACTAAATATCAGATCCTTCGATGTGAAACGCTTTCTGAGTTTTAAAATGTTCAAAAGTTTAAATTTTTTGCAAAAGCTTTCAAGATTACAAAATGTGCAAAAGATTCCGAAGTTTAAGCTTCCAAGTTTAGAAAATGTGCAAAAGTTTCCAATGTTTTGAAATGTGCCAAAGATTCTATTTTTTAGATTGATATGAATGGATACATAAAATAATTAAACTGAAATTTGCAAAAGATTCAATTTTTGACATTGATATGAATGGATAAATAAAACAATTAAATTCGTGAACATGTTGATAACAAAATTTTATTTGATTCACCACAAAATTGACAAAATTTAAGAGAGCAGCCATAACACGAAAATTACACACAAAATAATATTGTATTACTATATCAAATCCCAAGATACAATAGGTATATGTAGCTCGAGTTAGATCCAACCAATTCCAAACATAGGTATGGAGGTTGAGATAATATCTCAACAGCTCCTACAAAATCTCAAACCAACTTCAAACCAATCTCTAAATTAATCATTAATTCTAACACCCTCCCTTAATGATTACATTACAAATAAACCACATATTACAATTCTCAAATCACAACATAGATCTCTGTCT
Source organism: Picea engelmannii (assembly GCA_009831015.1). Classification (NCBI taxonomy): domain Eukaryota; kingdom Viridiplantae; phylum Streptophyta; class Pinopsida; order Pinales; family Pinaceae; genus Picea; species Picea engelmannii. The sequence goes on along the minus strand of ML776864.1, from coordinate 120,671 downwards.
GATCTGGTCTTCATCAGCTCCTACACCCACTCTGATGCCTCTGGACTGCGCTCTTTCTCTTCCTCTTCTTCGAGCTTACCATTCAACTCATTTAAAGCATAAACTCTTCAGACCATCATTCATGAACTTGTACAATGGAAAATTTGACAACTCGGCTCATCGGGGCTTCCGTGATAAAAGATGTCAATTATTGATGCATTCTATGAGCATGCCTCCATCTGTCGGATTTTTGCTTTCGACTATCCTTCAATATCTAGAAGAGCAGTTTGGATACGGAATGTCCTCAACATTCAATTATACAAGGTGATTTCCAATAAGAACAGTTGTTCTTGAAACCGGGGCTGCCATCTTATATCAAGATACAAGACTTCCTACTTTCTTTTACATAAACACATAAATATATAAAAAAACTTTAAACTCACTACGCACCACACATACATATAAACATATAAAAAATAGAAAGACATGATTGACAGTCTACGGTGGCTTTCTCGGCAGCGACCACCTGGGTGATTCATGAGCAACAATCAAAAGTAGTTGTGATTCCATTTTCCAGATAACAATGTCTATTAAACTGAACTCACAGTCATCCATCAAATGAAGTGCAACGAGCAGCGACACAAACGGATCTCCCAGATCTGCAGCGATCTTCATATTTGCAGCCCAAATGGTGACGTCTCCTCTTGATCCACACACGGCTCTAGTGACTGTTCTGCACGGCGGCTTCAATTTCTTGAAATGCAGATAACCAATATCTATTCCTTCCGATTGGCTTCTTAGTGACAACTCTTCCCTAGATGACCTTGAATTCCTCCTTGTAGATGCTGGCGTATGGGTTAAATGCTCCCTTGCAATTTTATGGCAGCAAATGGTGTCTAGCGATCTCCAGTGATATGGCGATTTTCCTCAGCGAAACATTTCCTAGCACATCACATTGATCAATCCGCCTAGCATAGGATAGCTAACACGGTTGTTTCCTGCAATTCGCTTAAATAAATATCACATAACACGATCCTTGTGAAGATCTCAGAGCGATGACTGCTATTCGTATGACCTTCTGGCTCTTAATGGAAATCCTGCAACAATTCTCTCACAAAACACACGTAATAAAAACAATACACTCTCATAACACACATAAAAAGCGAATCTACGCTCACACTATAACCTACAATCTACAACAGCGGATTCATCTCACATTGCTCTCATATTCCAGCCCCTAGGTCTGTTCTAGCTCTGATACCATGACAAAATTTAAGAGAGCAGCCATAACACGAAAATTACACACAAAATAATATTGTATTACTATATAAAATCCCAAGATACAATAGGTATATGTAGCTGAAGTTAGATCCAACCAATTCCAAACATAGGTATGGAGGTTGAGATAATATAAACAGCTCCTACAAAATCTCAAACCAATCTCTAAATTAATCATTAATTCTAACAAAAATCACAGAGATACCCTTAAATGCTTTATCACTCATCATTGAGGACTGCAGTTTTATTGTTTTCAAAGCCACATTGATACTTTTGTATTTCTTGTCAAATCGCAGCCCCGGATAGCAAAGGCATTTCAATTATTCCTGCTGTGTATTTTAGCGGGAACTACGAAACCCATTTGCGAGCGTACTGAGAGAATAGAAAATATCGGTGTCCATTAATTTTCTCTCCTACTTATGACTTCCTGGAACTCCTACAAGACAGTGGGTTTTGCCGACAGAGAGAACCACTTGAAATTTTTCTTTCTGCGAAACAAAATTCAAATCCAGGCCAGGTTTAGGTAAAGGTTACACGACAAGAGTTCATTAGTTTCAATTGGCGAATTATGTAAATTTATCATTAACGGAATTCGGGAATGCAAGGAAAGAGATATCGGTCTGCTGCACTGTACTTCAATATAGATATCTATAATATATTTATTGTTTTGACAAAATCTTCAGAGACATCAGAAATCCATCGTTCTGAACAAGTCTAGGAGTTGAATGCTGGATCAGATGCTTCTAAATACAAATTGCCCACAGATAAAACAGAACAGCAAACAGTTTTTATATTTCAACAATAAAACAGAGTACATCCCTTCTAAAAACAGAGTATCAACAACGTTTCTTAATACAGAGTATGCAGCATACATTTATCCCGGAAAACAGAGTAAAGCCATTACAGAAGAACAAAACACTTAGCAACCGCGTGTAATTACAAAATAGAGTATGTTTCTAGAGACAGGAGAAGCTTCACGAAAACGCTAACTGGCAGAAGAATCGAGATACATTGAAGACTGTAGAAGAAGGAGGGAAGAATTAAATGCGGGAGCTGTGAGAGTTGTTGAGAAATTAATGGCAGCGGAGATTAGTAAGTCTGGAGATCCACGTCACCAACACTCCCCCTTAATCTTCACTGCCATGTATGTCTGCAATACCAATCTGCTCCCGGAGATGCTCAAAAACATTCTTTGCAAGCGGATTTGTGAAAATGTCTGCTAGTTGTTCTTTGGACCTGCAAAACTCAAGATATATGACACCATTGTTTACCAATTCTCGAATGAAATGGTATCGTGTATCAACATGCTTGCTCCGTTTATGAAAGACATGATTTTTAGATAAAGCGATTGCAGAATTATTATCAATATAAATTTTTGTAGGTTCTTCTTGTGGATGCCTCAAATCTAAAAGTACTCTCCTCATCCATACTTCTTGGCAAGTTGCTGATGTGGCTGCAACATATTCTGCTTCAGCTGATGAGAGTGCCACAATTGGTTGTTTCTGTGAAGCCCAAGAGATAGCTCCCGATCCTAGATGAAAGATATACCCCGAAGTGCTTTTTCTATCATCCATGCTACCTCCCCAGTCACTATCCGTATATCCAATCARTTTGTAATTATYTGAAGATGCATAYAAAATTCMAAAGCTCYTTGTTCCAGCTATATACCTTAGAACTCTTTTTCCATCTTTCCAATGTGATTCCTTTGGTTTGTCCATGAATCTAGAAATGAGACTAACCCCATACATGATATCTGGTCTTGTGGCGGTTAGATACATAAGGCTGCCAACTAATATCTTGAATAAGGTTGCATCAACACTAGGACTTTCATCATTCTTGCTAAGCTTTAAGCCCAATGCAACAGGTGTAGGTGCCAGATTTACATTTGCCATCTTAAATCTCTTCAACACATCATTAGCATACTTTCTTTGACATATAAAAATGCCTTGTTCATTTTGAGTTACTTCTATCCCAAGAAAATATTTCATGAGTCCCAAATCAATCATATCAAACTCTCTTTCCATGGCTGCCTTGAATGAGTTAATTGACATGTTACCTGTGAATATTAG
>ML776864.1:95940-114297 GCA_009831015.1 Picea engelmannii | reverse complement strand
AAAAACAATGCTTTGGAATCCTTCTTCTTATTTTCCTTCAACAAATCCTTCTCAGCTTGTGAAAGAGCCTGATAGGCTTGCTGGTCTGCTAGTTCAGGAAACCCATTTTCAACCAAATCCCAAACATCCTGGGAACAAAACAGAGTTTTCATTATGATACTCCGGTAGTCATAATTTTTGCCATTAAAAATTGGAATCTGGGGTTGTAAAATGCTTCCAGTTGCACCTGCCATGATTTTTTAAATAAAATTTGCCTCCTTTTACTGTTCTTCCTCTATTTCCTTTTCCAATCTCTGTTAATCCTTTTGTATGATTAAAAACCCCTAAATTTGACCTCGGGATGCAGGCTCCAGCAAACCCTTGCAACCTCCTAATATGTATGTGGCTGGGCGAACTCCTCGCTCTTGCTGCTACAGCGAAGCACTGAAGGAAATGACCAAAAAATGGGTACGAGATTCGAACTCAGGTCACTGGAGTTTATGAACAACCACGAGAATAATCCAACAAGCACCGCCTTCTTCCAATTGAGGATTTGTACCCTCTATGCTCTCAGTTCCTTTACACGCGACTAGGGTTTGCAGCGACGACTCTCTTCAACCAACTGATTCTTAAATCCTCGGCTTCTTCTTCGATTTTGTTGCCTCTTTTGCATGTATGCACGCAGATCATCCTCCAGGTGCAGGTTGAAGGATAGTTTCTCCTGGCAGCGGCGCTGTGCGTCTCCTCACTCGGCTCTGATACCACTTTGCTGGATCAGATGCTTCTAAATACAAATTGCCCACAGATAAAACAGAACAGCAAATAGTTTTTATATTTCAGCAATAAAACAGAGTACATCCCTTCTAAAAACAGAGTATCAGCAGCGTTGCTTAATACAGAGTATGCAGCATACATTTATCCCGGAAAACAGAGTACAACCATTACAGAAGAGCAAAACACTTAGCAGCCACGTGTAATTACAAAACAGAGTATGTTTCTAGAGACAGGAGAAGCTTCACGAAAACGCTAACTGGCAGAAGAATTGAGATACATTGAAGATTGTAGAAGAAGGAGGGAAGAATTAAATGCGGGAGCTGTGAGAGTTGTTGAGAAATTAATGGCAGGGGAGATTAGTAAGTCTGGAGATCCACGTCACCAACATTGAATAGACTCGTGGGCATCTGAAACAGGTGGGCTGTTCATTGAACCCAGTCAGCTTGCGAGCATCAACGCGCTAGTGCTGTGGACAGCCTTGTCGATACTGCTAATGCTCATCCTTCAATAATTCATTCACACATCATCGATGCTCTTCCCGGCTCCCTGGACTCTGGCTATAAATCCATATGATGAGCCAATTCTGTAATTCATATAGGCTTCCGTGCTTTAAAGCTAGTATGCGAAAAAGGCATGTTAAATCGTTCAGATGCCACAGTTTAGCACGATTCGATGTGTATATATACAGTTGCGCCCTGCCAAGCTGAGTGCACCTGTAAGTAATATGCAGTTTTAGTGAATTTCATATCCTCTGAATGATGTGTAGGTAATATGCAGTTTTAGTTAATCTCATTTTCTATGAATGACGTGGAACTAGAATTAGGCGCACCTGTAAATATTATGCTATATGTATTATGCAGTTTTAGTGAATTTCATATTCTATGAATGATGTGGAACTAGAATCGAAGTACAAAACTTTACAAGTGTAGTTTTAATGGCAATTAGGTCAAAGAGGTTTCAGCAAATAAAACACATCTGCCCTAACATTTTGACAAAATCTTCACATACGTAAGAAATCCATCGTTGTGCACGATTCTATGCATTGAATAGACTGTGTTTTGTGCTAGAGTTTACAGTAATGGATTTAATTCATCTTTTGACAGAAGTTTCACATATGTGTGAAATCCATCATTCTCAATGACTCTATGCGTTTAATAGACGGCCTTTCAGGTTCTCAACGATATAATGGAGAACCTGAAAGATCCTTGTTACTTCGTGTATATCTTTGTCACATATAATAAAATATTATATATAAATCTGTATAGGAATGAAGTCGCATTGCCTTGGTCAAAGGATCCTATACATGTACACTATGGTATACATGTAGAAATCAATTAGAATTATATCGTTTCTAATCACGGCATTTTCGTTTCACTTCCTCGTAGTTATGAACTTAACATGGAAAAGCTTTGGACCGTCGCGGGTCCTCCTCTTTTCCATGTTAAGTCCATCTTCCTATGACTGAAGTCTCATTGCCTTGGTCAAAGGATTACATGTGCACTATTCTATACATGTAGAAGTCAATTAGAATATATCGTTTATGATCAAAGTATACTTAACATGGAAAAGCGGAGGACCGTCCTGAATGAGGCAACGATCGAGAACACGTATTCGTTTCTGAGTATAGACATTTTTTTTGAACAAATGAAAGGCACGACAATGTATTCCAGATTCGTTGGAGACCAGGTTATCACCAGTTATGAATTAAGAGAAATGTGTTCCTAAGACCGCTTTCAAAATTTGGTTCTGACACTACGAGTTTACCGTTTGGCCATGGGGACAGACAAACGCCCTAGGTTATTCATGAGCCTAATGAAATGGGTGTTTCACGAATACTTGGACACATTGTTCAAGTATTCATTGGAAACATTTTTATAGGTTCTTTGACGATGACAGAACCTAACAAACGTTTGCGCCTAGCATTACCATATACAGGAACACATTACGAGAAACTATCGCAACTCTCTCAAGGATTCATTATTTAGGTAATTTCATCCCTGGCGAAGGTATGATTGTGGATCCCGCAAAGTTATAGGCTACCATCGAATGCCCTGGATCGATGAACGTCCCATAAGTAGGTATCTTCATGGGTTTAGCGGGATATTGTCGAAGGTTCATCAATGGTTTTTCGAAGATAGCAAATTTGATTATGGAGTTGCAGAAGAAGAATAAGAAGTTTTTCTGGACCGAGAAATGTGCAGAAGCATTTCAAAGGATCAAGGAGTTGTTGATGACAACGCCAATACTAAAAGTCCCTAACATGGACAAGAACCTCTTGGTATGCACCAACACATCCTAGGAAGACTTAGGTGAAGTTTTGATGCAATACAATCGAGTGATTACTTACATCTCGAGAAAGTTAAGAAACAATGAGGAGAACTTGCAGTGCATGACTTGGAATTATTAGCCACTATGTAGGCCCTGTGAGCATGGGGAAACTACCTGATTGGACAAAAATTTCGAGCAAAAATGGACCACGGTGGTTCGCAACACATTATTACGCCAAGTGACTTGAACGGGCAGTAAAGGCGTTGGTCAAAATGCCTTAGCGAATATGATTTTGATATTACCTAAATGAAAGGAACAATGAATAGAGGCAAATGTGTTAAGTCGAAGACCATGCTTATCTTCGGTGGTGCCTCTTCAGACAAATCTTTATGAAATTATTCTAACTACAGTGTGACGATGAGTGGTATAAAAAGGTTAAGGAATTCTATTGGACAAGACACCATGTTGATACAAAAATTTAGGGATATATTATGGACAATGATGGGTCATTTAGATATAATAACTAGATTTAATTATAATCCGAATTTATGTAGGAACACAATGAAATACAAAAATACACATAAACGCAAATATGCAGTGGAAATAAGACTTCATTTCATTAATAACAAATCACTGAAAAATGCTTATAGACATAATGGAAATAAACTAGCTAGGGCGCTGGTAGCTTATCTCTGAGAAGAGATGTGGCGGCTATTGGACCTTGAAATATATGTTACAATGAGGCTCGAAGGCCTATATATTATTGAGAAACAATGGAAAACCCTAAACATCCAAAAACCTAACCCTAGGAGATGAAACGCCAGAATATGGGCCCCGTTGGGGTAAATTGGTACATCAATTTCTCGGGGTCGTAACTTTGGCATACTATCTTTTTTTGATGCACATGATACATCGTTAGAAATATCTATACGACGAATACACTACTAAATATGAATACCGAGATTAAAATAGGTTCATATTCGTCGAATCATTCATGCCCAAAAAAAACGTCGTTCAGTGCCTCAAAACAACTCCTGAAGTTCAAGACCCAAAGAACTGCTAAAAATAGTAAACTATGCTATAATTAAGGAAACTGAAAAACTAAACGAAACAATGGTGTGGGTCCAAGTGGAATAGGCGGGTGGCCACCAATATCCACCTGGATCAGTCCTCCCCCATTAGGAAGCAATGGTCCCCATTGCATTGAGTTCCTCCATGAGATGAGGAAACTTCTACTGAACTTGGTCCATGGTGAGCCACTTGCCCTGGTGAAGGAGTTGGCCTGCTTTGAAAACTCAATATAGCTGGATCCTATGTTGGTGGTTGTTCTTGATCTGTGTGACCATAATTCGGTTAGTTGTGGCTTGTTCCATGCAATCTAGGTTTAACTCTATTGGTGTGAGTTGCTTTTCCATGTCAGATGTGTCAAGCAGAGGTGGAAAGTAGGGTCAAAGGTGGTCCACATTGAACACTAGGTGCAGACCAAGGAATGGTGGAATACCGAGCTCAAAGGCATTGTCCCCTATAGCCTTAGTGATGGTGTATGGCCCATATCAGAGTGGGTGAATATTGCGGTAGGGTCCAGCGAGGCGCTCCTTTTGCAAATGTAGCCATACTTTGTTTCCCACATGGAAGTTGTGTGGCACCTGATGTTGATCATGTCACTGCTTGTACTTAGAATTGGCTATGTCTAAGATTTCATGAACGTATTGGCAGATGAGCTGAATGCACTCAATGAAACTGTTTTCCTTGTCAGCCTCAGACTAGACATGGGTTGAATATGCCCGAGTAGCTGCAAATGGCATGGCTACATCAATGGGACATAGTGGCTGGAATCCCAAGCCCACTTGAAAGGGGTTGTGGCTAGTTGAGCTATGGAGAGCCCGGTTGTAATTGTGTTGTACATAGGGGAGTCTCTCATCCCATGTGCGTGGATTCTTTGAGTTGTACATATGCAGAATGTGTACAATCATTTGGTTGACGACCTCTGTTTGGCCATCAATTTGTGGATGGAAAGTTGTGGACTTGGTGAGCTTGGTGTCTAGCATCGACCAGAGGCTCGACCAAAATGTACTGAGGAACGTATTGTCCCGATCTGAAATGATAAACTGTGGGATCCCAAAGTGTACTGACACTTGTTCAAAGAAGAGTTTAGTGGTGGCTTGTGCTGCGATATTCTTCTTATAGGCCATCATAATGGACATCTTCAAGAATTGGTCAACAACCACAAAAACACAGACATTTCCATGCTTAGTAGAAGGAAGGCCCGACATGTAATCCATAGAGATGGATTCCCAAGGTCGACTGGGGGTAGGAAGCAGAGTATAGAGGCCTTGCTTCTTGATGGTTGGTTTGGCAATGGCGCAAGCAGTGCAGGACTTGATGTACTTCCAGACATCCTGTCGAAGTTTTGACCAATAGAAATACATTTGCAGTACTGCCATGGTTTTCTCGACCCCAAAATTCCCAACAACTGGACTGTAGTGCGCCTCCCAAATCATCTTGGCATGCTTGCTTGAAGGAACACAAAGATGTCCCAGGTGACAAAGCAGGGCATCCTGGAGGTGAAAATTGGGAACTTTCTTACCCTCCAAGAGTGTATTGTATGTGTGGCCGAATTTTGGATCACTTGTGTAGAGAAGCGGCCAAGCGAAAGTCTCGTGCCCACAAGAGTTGAGCACAATGGTTAGCGCCATGATGGGTGGTTAATTGAGGCAGTCTGCAACATTATTGGTGCTTCCTTTCTTGTACTTAATGTTCGAATGAAACTGTTGCAGGTGTGTGGACCACTTATGATGGTGATCGTTCTACAACTTCCCTTGTGTCTGTATGAACTGCGGGGTCAGTGGTCTATGTGGATGACTGTTTCCTTTCCCAAAATATAATGCCTCCATTACGACAAGCTTGCACAATGTAATACATTTCTTTTTCATAAGTGGGATACTTCTGGACTGTGTCAAAAAGTGTCTCACTATGATATGCCAGTAGATGCCCATGTTGAGTAATGAATGCCCCAATGGCATAGTCAAAGGCATCTGTCTCGATCTCAAATGGTTGTTGCAAGTATGGTAATTTGTGCACTAGTGCAGAGAAGAGGCGATGCTTCAACTCCCCGAAGGCCTTCTGTTGAGATTTGGGCCAAAAGAATTTTTCTTTAGATCCTCCCTTGGTGACTTGACTCAAGGGCCAAGTGATATGAGAGAATCCCAACACAAACCTATGGTAGAAATTGGCAAGACCTAAAAAGTTGCGGAGCTCTGTTAGGGTGGTTGGGGCTGGCTCATCCCGAATGACTTGGATCTTTGTTGGATCCACATGCACCCCCCGCTCATCAATAATGCATCCCAGATACTGAACCTGGCTCATGCCAAAAGTGCATTTCTCCAAATTGACACACAACTTGTGTTGCAACAGTGTTTGGAGGACCTATCAGATGTGGTGGAGGTGCCCTTCCCAAGTCTGGCTGAAGATCAGGATGCCATCCAAGCACACCACTACAAATGAGTTGGTGAATGGCCATAGGATGTCGTCCATTAGCCTCATGAAGGTTGCAGGGGCATTCGTCAACCCAAATGGCATGACCAACCATTTGAAAATGCCCTCCTTGGATTTGAAGGCAGTCTTCCACAGATCATAGGGTTTGATCGGTACTTGGTGATACCCCAACTTCAAGTTGATCTTGTTGAAATATTTCCCCCCCTTGAGTTGGTCCAGAAGGTCATCAATTCATGGGATCGGGTACCTATTCCAAATAGTGATGTTGTTCAGTGCCCGAGAGTCAATGCAAAGTGTCCAAGTCCCATCCTTCTTCTCCACCAACACAATCGGGCTCCCACAGGGTGACGAACTTGGCTAGATGTGACCTTTCTGCAACAACTCCTAAATCCTCCTCTTCATTTCGTCATTCTCCAGAATAGAGCATCGATAGATGGGTCCATTGGGCAGCGACGCACCTAGGGCCACATCGATGAGGTGCTTGACCTAGAAGTGTATAGGCACCCCTATGGGTGAGGTGAAGATGTTCTCATACTCCTCCATGACCTTATCCATATGTTGTTTTCATGTAGTGGGGCCCTTCCTGGAGGTCATGGCAATAGTCTTCCTCTTTCCCTGAGGGAAGATCATCAGGAAAAAAAATTTCCTGGTTTTGGAAATGAGCTTACTGCATTGTTTTGCAGTATCCACAGAGATGGTGGTAGGTGGTGCTATCTCCGAGATCCTGTACAACTTATTACCCAAGGATAAAATAATAGCACGAGGCTTGGACTCATACACAACATGTCACTTGCACAAGTATGGTTGGCTTAATAATACATCAGAAACATTAAGAGGATCAATTTCACATAATACCTCATCCATGAAGGGCGTGATGTTGTAGCGAAGGCAACATTGTTGGCTGACGCGGAGGTCATGTCCTTCGTGCAACCACCTGATGGTGTATGGTTGTGGGTGTGCTATGGTCAGCAAGCCCATCCGCTTTATGACCTCTACCAAGATGTGGTTCTTCTAGCTCATGTTCTCGACAATGAACTGTAATAGGGAACTCTTTACCCACATCTTGGAATGGAAGAGATGCTCTGCCTCCTATAGATCTTCTGGTTCCTCCTTTTGGATCTTCGTGGTGGCAACGCTGGCATTGGGCTCTGCATCGATAATCTACTTCCCCGTATCATTCCCCTTTCCGGGTTCTGATTCAGAATCGGAGCATGCATCTGATTCAGAATCAGAGCATGCATCTGATTCAGAAGCCTTCAACTTAGCTACTAGTGACTTCTTGGCTCGACACTCACTTGTGTTGTGAGTGGAGCTCTTATGGAACTCACAACACTTCCCTGTGTCCTTTTTTGGCTTCGTGTTGTTTTTCTTTAATTGTGGCTTTGGCGGATTGTCCTGGGCCACGTTGCCTTGGCTTGGTCCTTTGTTCTGTAGTATGGGGGTACCTTTCCCTTGCTTCTGATTCGCAGACCCAAAGTCTTGATTTTTCTATTTGAACTTCTGCTCAATCTTGGCAGCATATCGGTACACCACACCAAGCAAGGAGATGTCGAGAAACTCCATTTCCTCCCGAATGTATATGTGCAGACAACTGCGATACTTTAACACCAAATGTTTATCTAAATCTTTGATACCCAACTTTGTGTGTAGGGTATGAAACAAATTAGTCATCTCATGCACATATTTGTCCCTTTGTTGCCACACCGTATTCCATTGTATGTATTTGTCCTCATAGCTCCCCACGGGATAATATTGTTCCTTGATGACATCTTAGAAAAAATTCCAAGTGGGTGTGTCCAAGAATAGAGAGGGTTCCCCCTCACCCTATTGCTTCAAGTAGGTTTCCAACCAGTCCTTGACATGGGGGGTGCCTTTGAAGAGTGCGAAAATAATCCTTTCTCGGTCGAAAAATTCATGAAACGAGAAATATCCTTCTAATAGATTCAACCATCTATTTACGGCATCTGTATCTATTTGTCCCTCAAATATGGGAATGTCAAAGTTTACTTGTACCTTAAAAGGAGTGGTGCCTCCAAAGTAGCCGTTGGATGTCGATGCGCAGCTAGTGGGAATCTATTGAAGAATCTGGGCAAAGTTGTCTATCATCACATTGCTTTGTTTCTCAAGGGCCTCCTTGAGGAAAATTTTGATAGGATCTCCTGCTCCCTCATCTTTATTTTCATCCCCCATAGGCGATCGTCAAGGTTTGCGAGGATGATCTTGCAAAGGTTCAACTAGATTGATCCCCAACTCCTTATACCCCGACCTCGTTGGGGACATCCAAAGAAAGATTGAGAACGAGCAAACTGCTCTGATACCATTGATCCGTATTTATGTAGGAACACAATGAAATACATAAATACACATAAACGTAGAGATGCAATGGAAATAAGACTTCATTTCATTAATAACATATGATTGAAAAATGCTTACAGACAGAATGAAAATAAACTAGCTAGGGTGCTGGTAGCTTATCTTTGAGAAGAGATGTGGTGGCTACTAGCCTCTGAACTCTGTGTTACAATGAGGCTTGAAGGCCTATATATTATTGAGAAATAATGGAAAACTCTAAACATCCAAAAACCTAGCCCTAGGAGATGAAACGCCAAAATATGGGCCCCATTGGGGTAAATTGGTACATCAATTTCCCAGGGTCGTAACTTTGACATACTATCTCTATTTGTCGCACATGATACATCATTAGAAATATCTATCTGAGGACTACACTGTTGACAGTGAATATCGAGTCCGAAATGAACTCATATTCACCAGAGCATTCATGCCCAAAAAACATCGTTTAGGGACTCAAAACAACTCTGGAAGTTCAGGACCCGAAGAACTGCTAAAAATAGTAAATTGTGTTATAATTAAGGAAACTAAAAAACTGAAAGAAACAATGGTGTGGTTCGAGGTGGAATAGGTGGGTGGCCACTAATATCCACGTGGATCAAATTACAACCCAATGATGAATTGATGAGTTTTGATATTATGCGAATCTCATAGAGCAGGGCACATGGATCATTTAGGAGTCATGAAGGCGAGGAAAGACCTTAAGCCCTTATTCTTCTGGAAGGGATAGAGGTGGACATCGTCAACTGTGTGGCAAGATGTCTAGAAGGTCAGAAGGTGAAGGCTAAGAATAAATATTCGACTGGTTTTCGATGGCCACCTGCTATTCTGAAATCGAAATTAGAGGTCATTTCAATGGAATTCATTGGGGAAATTGTCGCTGACGGCAAGGAGGCACGACTTGATTTTAGTAATAATTGAGACTATGACATAGAGTTCACATTTTGACTCTATGTGTACGACGTATTAGGCACCATGTATAGCTAGAGTTTATATCAACAAGATTTGAGACTACAAGACATACCAAAGGAATCATGTCCAATAAGGGAATGAGTGTTTGCCAGACGATTTGGACGAGTTCCCAAGAGGCCTTCGAAACACAACTGAAATTTAGTACAACATGTTCTTGAGATAGATAGGTTCACCAAAGGAACAAACCAAATTGGTAAGGTTGGGTTGTGTATGTGTATGTTGGAACAACAAAAACATTGGGAATAGTTATGGCCATTGGTCGAGTCTGCATGCAACAACAACCATCAAAGCATTATTAAGATGGTGCCATTTGAGTTTCTTGATGGGAAAATGTGTCACACGCATTGGATTTGGTATCGACTTGAGGATGGGGTCCTAGTAGGAACAAAAGTGATCCAAGAATAGAAAGAACATTTACAAATGATATGAAACATGATGGAATAAGTGCAGGATCAATAGAAGGGTTCGCCTATGCACATTGCGTCGACCATAATTATGAAATACCTAATGGCTATTCGTGCCTCATTCTTTGATTTGTTGCACAATGTTTATCTTATATCCATGTGTGACATTAGGTTAGTGGTCCTATGCATGTTATTGACTTGAGGTCTTGACAGATATTGGGCGAGGGTGCGCTCACGGCGGAACCAATCCACCTTCTAGACCATTGCATTCGATAGCTACAATGTTGAACTGTGAATTAGGGCCAGGGCTAGGTCCAGTAGGACAATTTCTGTCCACCCTCAACTACCTCGGAGGACACATATGACATGCTTCCGTAGTTTCCATTTTTTTTTATGAGTAGACCCTTAGATATTTTCATATACTTTATTTTTTCTCTTGTGTACAGTAAAAGTTTGGGACAAAGTTTAAAACAAGAGAGGGTGTATGTAACATCCCCCTCTTGCGTGCACTTCTGATGTGACTTATTCTTTAAGGAAACTTCTGTGCAAGTGATTTGGTTCATTATATGAGTGATTGCTTCGCTTATGGATTCTGATGATGAGATTATGATTTATGACGTTATGTTATGTTATTATGTATAGAAATGTGTTATTGTCTGGTTTCTTTTGAGTGTGAAGGACTCTTGATATGTTGAGGATGCTGACATCATTGATGGACCTCCTTGGACTCTAGATCAAGTTAGGGAGTGGATTATTTATGGTTTGCATATTTTTGTTATTACATATGAGACATATGACTGATATAATATGATGTTGCTTATTGATCATTGAAATGTTTGTTGATGGATGCAGGCTGATGATAGCTTGATAATAAAAATCACATTTGGAGTAGAGGGTTCACACATGAGAACCAAAGTTATTGAGGGAGAGGTTTCAAAGCATCCCTGACATGGCCTACTAGAACTCTCATCATGGCTCGAACTATAAGTTAATGATTACCTAGTTCGAGAGATCCACGATGCCGTGAGGGAAGACTGTCGCAGTCACTCACGATGATTCTAATGGGCGGGCAATAAGGAAGGTTCCTTATTCCCTAGAGGCCCTTAGTCTCCCACAAGGTCACCTAACGGAGTATTGAATCCATGGGTTTGACGTCTACAAAAATCAGTCAAAAGGTGAGTGACACGCTTGGGCACATAGTTTGTCTTGAAGGGACTGTCGTGAAAATAAAACAAGAATGCAAGCGAGTGGAAACCTTGGAGAACATAGTGCATATTGAAGGGAACATCGTTATTTTATCTCTGTAAAGTTAGTAAGCCTAATACCTAGAAAACTATGACTCCTTAGGACCCAATTGGCCTTAAAATGAATGATGGTATGAGTAAAGTTTAATAACTATTTTTTCCTTAAAAACTGTCACCCAACGTAGTGAATTTAAAACCTAAGTCTAAGTAGAACATGTGAACAAAAAAATATTAAATGGACATGTAACAAGAAGGGGGTAGATAAAATTCAAACATTAATAATTAAAGTAAAATTTTAATAAAGGATTAAATTATCAAAAGGGTAGATTGTTGCTTATGTCTAAACTTTCTAATTATGAAGTTACATAAAAAGGGGAACTTAAAGAAAAAGGGAAATATCTAACTTAATAGGGAATCTAGCCTTCAGAACTTTCTATTTATGAACCCAACTAGACTTTAAGTAAGGCATCAACCATTTAAGAAATGTAAGGGAATAAAGGGACACCGAGTAGCATTTTTAGGAACGTTTTTAGGTGGATGAGGGAAATAGGAAAAATTGAATTAATTAATTAATTAATTTTTTATGCATCCAAGGGTCAGGTGACATGTGTACGGGGGAGGTTTATCCTAATTAAATTTAATAAAAAGAATCTAATGAGGGTTTTGGAAACTAATCACTAAGAAAACTCTTTAAAAAGGATGGTGGAGAAGGAGTATGGATCACGACTGGCAGCCATAAGGTTACGCTGCCGATATTTTTTTTCACTGGTTTTCCCTGGAGTTGGGATTCCCAACTCAATTACAGAGTGGTAGTTCGATCTCGCGAGGTGAAATAGCAGCTAGTTTTTCTCTGAGTTGTGTTAGTCGCCCCTTTGTGGTTCAGGGGGCTCAGGGGGAAGAAGAGTATCCCTAGAATTGGTTGGGAGGTACCTATAAGGTCTCATCAGATAGAAAGAGGGAGATGGATAGAGCACAAGTACGGGACAACCGCTTCGGAGTGTCCACCTTCTCTTACTATATGAATGTGTAAAATTGCATTGGTAAATTTGTTAAAATTTTTATGTATATGGAATTCGATATTGATGAATATTATAATAAATTTATGGAACCGTAGTTCATTATTTTAGTGGATTTTGGATCATATAATGAATTTCTAGATGACTCTGTGAACCATCATAATAGTTAATGGATGCATTTTTTCTTTCCTTAGAATATGATATAAAAATTTGAATCAACCATGTTGGTAATTCATCAAGGAAGATTACATCTTGGTTATATTGTTTTTAATAGATCTGATTCTTATATAAGTATTTATGCAGAAAATAATGTTTTGTTCGATAACATTTTGAATAGTACTTAATTGTAAAAGAAATTTGATTAATGACGGGAGGAAAGGATGTGTGGGATGGATCTAGTCCTAAATTCTTGGGGTTACCATGGTTCCTTCTAAGAGTAATCAGACCATTAAAACACTGGAGTTCCTTTCGCCTATATTAGACTTCTCTCGCACCCCTTTTGACCTCAGAACGATCAACCTGTCCCAACTCAAGCCCCTCTGTAGTTCGACATAAGCTCGATTCTAGCTTGTCAAATTGCTCGAGTTGGTGCGCGTTCTATATGATTTCCTTCGTTGATAAGCCACCCTGACTATTTGACATTTGAGAAACCAATGGTGGTTGTTTTCGTTGTGAGGATTCCTTCCATTTTTACATGATCCATTGACCTGTGTGTATGACGCCCTCCTTGTATCAAAATGCTTTTTTTCAGAGTGTAGCGCGTAGGTATCCTACATATGCCTTAACCACCTTCAATTTCTGAGTGTAAACGATGGGTACAAGCATTTTAGTTCACTGCTCTGCGATGGGGGAATGCATACTGGGAGTGTCCTTAATTTATTGAGAAATTATGAGCCTAACGGTGGACGATACCCTTACAGTTCAGAGCTCTATGTTGGGCGTGCTTACCAAAGTACCTCTGACATTACTCACAAAATTCTGGAATGAATTCTCCCAAGAGTCTCCCCTGATTTTAATAGTTGCAAAATTTTTAATAGTTACGATTTCAATGGATCGCGATTTTCTTTTATGGTGGTGATGTTTAATGGTTGGGAATTTCTTTTATTATTTACGATTTCAATGTATCGTGATTTTATTTTAAGGTTGTGATTTTTAATGGTTACGCAATTTTTATTCGTTACGATTTTAATGGATCACGATTTTTTTTATGGTGGTGATTTTTAATGGTTGCGAAGTTTTTATTAGTTACGATTTCAGTGGATTGCGATTTTATTTTATGGTGGTTGTTTTTAATGGTTGCAAAATTTCTAATAGTTGTGATTTCACTGTTTGTGTTTTTCTTTTATGGAGGCGCCCTTCCTGGCGTTTAAAAATTTCATTATTCTTACACAACAAATTCGGGTTGCCTACCTGTGAGTGAGATAACTGACAAGTGATTGCCTAAATGTTCGCCCTAACTCAACAATTTCATGGTTTCCTACGTGAGAGAGAATTTCCCTTAGAAATTTAATTTTAAAGATTTTACCTTTTCCCCCTCGTTGAGTACTCCCTCACACATAGTTTACTCTCCAGTAATTGTGTGATGCATGGCTTTTCGTTGATAAGTGTATCTCCAACATTAAATTGCACCCAGGGCAAAATCCCTGGAGTGTTTCCTTGGTTCATAATAGGCATTCTTCCTCTCTGCCAACAAGTTTGGACACATGCAACTTATTAAAGAACCACCAGATTTTAGCAGCATGCATTGTCCTTAATGATGGCAGCATATATAGATTGACATGAATCCCTTCTATCGGTGTAAATCCCTTCCAAGTCCATGTAGGAACCGAGCATGGATGCGAG
This sequence comes from Picea engelmannii, assembly GCA_009831015.1. NCBI lineage: Eukaryota > Viridiplantae > Streptophyta > Pinopsida > Pinales > Pinaceae > Picea > Picea engelmannii. The sequence goes on along the minus strand of ML776864.1, from coordinate 99,954 downwards.
CACTCCTACAGATTCAATGAGTATTACATTTTGAGGTAGAACGACTTTGTTATTATGGCATTTGCCACCTGGCATCATACGATTTTAATGCAGATAGTGTTTATTGGTTTTATATTTCATAATTGCGTAGTTCTACTTGTTTGATAGACTAAAGTGTGATAATGTATTAGATTAAAAGGTTGTGACTATTATTGTGTTGGTCATTGTAATTTAGGATGTGATTATTATTGTTTTGGGCATGGTAATTTAGGTTATGATTATTGTTGTATTGGGCATTGCAATCTAGAGTTTGGAACCCTGATTATTGAGAGTGATTATTATTAATATTATGTTTTTTAGGAGGTTTTTAGATCTTAGTTGGATGAGAGAAGTATCCATCAAGATTTTTCCTAATTTGAGTGTAAATGGTTGAAAGATTGAGAAAATGATCAAAATTGTTAGTGTGCTAAGATAGTGTTCCTATCTTAAAGGAATGTTCGATGTATTTATTTGTGTCCTAGTATATTGATTAAATAGATCACTTAACATAGTCCTTGGTTGTGGAAGCCATGTCTATTGTCCCATTTCTCTACATGGTATCAACCCCTATCCTTAACAAGAAGGGTTTGTGATCATGACATTTCGATTTTTTTTTAATTCTTTGTAATATGAATGATTTTATAGACATTGGATGTCTTGCGCCTTGTAAATTATTTTATGTGTTTGATAAACTAATGGGTTCTTTAGTGCCTTGGTAACAACATTGGTATCGAAAGGTAGATCGATTATTCTTCTGCACCTTTTTGTAATTGATACGTTCCCGTGCCATGATTTATATATAGCTTGTGTGGTTGGGCATGGGTGTAGTAACTGGGCGCCCCGCCACCAAAAAAATAAAATAAAATAAACTTAATTTAATTGATTTTTTACCTTGTGCCATTGATTATGTGATGATTTATTAAATGGGATTGCTTGCGCATTGGAATAATGATCAATGTATCTGTTTATCTTGATTACTCATGTGCCCTTCTTCAATGCTGGTGCTTGACTAGTTTAGTAATGAATTACTTGTGCGCCTTATGTTATGTGGTCATGTAATTTCTTCGTAATTCTTCCTTGCACCTAGAATTTAATGGTGTTCATCTGCATCATGAATTTTGTAGTTATGACTTAGCAACAACTTGTTCTCTTGTGCCAATACTTAAGATCATGGGTGTTGTTCTAAAGATTGTTCTCTCTTGCGCGCAACGATTAATTAATGTTGAGGTATGGTTAATAAAAATAATGTTTACCCTGGTGTCGTGGATTATTGATATTTTAGGGATGATGGACTGATGGAATAGATGTTTGTCGATTGTTATGATCTGTTATGTTATCTAATGATTGTCCCTATGAGCAGAGTGAGTGTTTGAGTCGTACTGTATATGAGTTAGGATTAATTGTATAAACACTCTGATTATAGGCCACTTTTTATTGTGATACTATGTCAATCTGTGTTCATTATTCATGGCAGTAATGTGTCGGCCTTATGTCGCGAATGTGGATTTTGTGTTAATATCATTTCATTAAATTTTGGTTGACACATCAACAATGTTGGTATTAATGTGATGAGTATCCCTATCATTAAAAAAAAAAAAATCACCTGTTGTACTTTGCTTGTTGTCATAACGTCGGGGCCATTACAAAATTATAAATTTACATTCATTTGATGTACCCATACCTGAATATCTTCTCGACAAATATTTTGAAAATGAGTTGTCTAAATGTTCTACCAAATGAATTTTTTTAGGCAATCCAAAATCCATTTTTGAATGTAGAAATTAATTCAACATGTTGAAAAACTCCTAAAACACTCTAATTATATATAAATAATCACTCAAATCTACTTATCTAACAATTTCTAGTTGAATTTAGAACAAATGTCCCCCCACAAAATATCCATTTATTTAGTAGAAAGTTTAACATAAAACTTTAAAAATGACATAACCGTATCTACCCATGTCTCCCATACCTATCCATGTACCGATACCCATACCTATCCATGTATGAAGGTATCCGAAGGGGAACTTTAAAAGCACAAATATGTACACATAAAAATATACTGAAAGGTAATTCATATGAATACTATGGTTGAATGTACTATTGATGTTACTTGCACTGTGTGTAAATTGATGATTAATAAATTTGAATGGGTTAATTTTTTGTTCGGTGTTGTTTAATTATAATCTATTAAATTAAAATTTAGATGAATATTTTTAAAACCCTTTTCTCATACGGATAATTAACCCGAATTTATATTAATTCTTACAATTTTGATGTGGTGTGTAGTGATTCCATAATTTTGATACGGTTTATAGTGATTATAACTAACCTACAAATATATTAATCTTAAATTTCTCATATATTACAAAATAAATATCAAAGCCTTTCATGTGAAACTCTTTCCGCGTTTTAAAATGTTCAAAAGTTTAAATATTTTACAAAAGCTTCCAAGTTTAGAAAATGTGCGAAAGTTTCCAAAGTTTATGCTTCCAAGTTTAGAAAATGTGCAAAAGTTTTCAAAGTTTTGAAATATGCCAAAGATTCTATTTTTTACATTGATATGAATGGATACCTAAAATTATTAAATTGAAATGTGCAAAAGTTTCAATTTTTGACATTGATATGAATGGATAAATAAAACAATTAAATTCGTGAACATGTTGATAACAAAATTTTATTTGATTCAGCACAAAATCCCAGAGATACCCTTAAATGCTTTATCACTCATCATTGAGGACTGCAGTTTTATTGTTTTCAAAGGCACATTTATACTTTTGTATTTCTAGTCAAATCGCTGCCCCGGATAGCAAAGGCATTGCAATTATTTTAGCGGGCACTACGAAACCCATTTGCGAGCATACTGAGAGAAGAGATAACATCGGTGTCCATTAATTTGCTCTAATACTTATGACTGCCTGGAACTCCTACGAGACAGTGGGTTTTGCCGACAGGGAGAACCACTTGAAATTATTCTTTCTGCGCACAAAATTCAAATGCCGGGCAGGTTTAGGAAAAGGTTACGCGACAAGAGTTCATTAGTTTCAATTGGAGAATTATGTAAATTTATCATTAACGGAAGTCGGGATTGCAGGGAAAGAGAAATCGGTCCGCTGCACTGTACTTCAATATAGATATATATAACATATTTAACATTTTGACAAAATCTTCACAGACATCAGAAATCCATCGTTCTGAACAAGTCTAGGGGTTGAATAGACGGCGTTTCCGGGCAGGCCAGAGCTTAGATTAATGGATTGAATGGAGAAACAGGTGGGCTGTTGATTGAACCCAGTCAGCTGGCGAGCATCAACGCGCTAGTGCTGTGGACTGCCTTGTCGATACTGCTAATGCTATTCCTCCAATAAGTCATTCACACCTCTTCGATGCTCTTCCCGGCTCCCTGGACTCTGGCTATAGATCCATACGCTGAGCCAATTCTGTAATTCATATAGGCTTCCAGGCTTTAAAGCGAGGACGCGAAAAATGCATGCTAAATCGTTCATATGCCACAGTTTAGCACGATTCGATGTGTATATATACAGTTGCACCCTGCCAATCTGGGTGCACCAGTAAGTAATATGCAGTTTTAGTGAATTTCATATCCTATGAATGATGTGTAGGTAATATGCAGTTTTAATTAATCTCCTATTCTATGAATGACATGGAACTAGAATTAGGCGCACCTGTAGGTATTATGCAGTTTTACTGAATTTCATATTCTATGAATGATGTGGAACTAAAATCGAAGTACAAAACCTTACAAGTGTAGTTTTAATGGAAATTAGGTCAAAGAGGTTTCAACAAATAAAACACATCTTACCTTGAAGATCTTTGTTACTTCGTGTATATATTCGTCACATAGAATAAAATTGTGTATATAAATACATCTTCCCATATAGGAATGAAGTCTCAATGCCTTGGTCAAAGGATCAAAGGATGCTGTACATGTGCAGTATGCTATACATGTAGAAGTCAATTTGAATATATCGTTTC
>ML776864.1:83972-94373 GCA_009831015.1 Picea engelmannii | reverse complement strand
CTAATATAAGTTACATTGTAAATGAAGTCATTATTTAGATTTATAATATATTATATGATACATTTATAATAATGTAAGTCTTCTAAATGTGTGATACACATTTAGTTCAAAGGTTTTGAAATGTGTGATTTTTTTGTTAAAACTTAATTATAAAAATATTTTTGTTTTTGAGAATGTACAAAAATAAGTAAGTATAAGGTAATATTTGGTAATGGTTGGAGATGGAAATGAAAAGAAGTATTGTGAAAAATGTTCAAGCATTGTTACTTGATATCCAAAATCAAGTTTAATAAATGTGATGATCATGATTTGATAGTTTATCAAGTTAATCACATATCAAGTTTGAAGAAAAATGTTTGTTAAATGTATATCTTTTATTTATAAATAGTTTTAAACATTTCAATAGTCATCACATCATAACATATGTTCAAGTTACTATTACTATGATGCATCTATAAGCAACTATGAAACTTTTTTTTTTTATATTTAATGATCAAACAAAAAAAAAAATAAACAATACATATTATTGAATTCATGGTGGAATAAAAAAAATAGATACAACAACAAAAAAATATCTAAAGAATGGAAAACTATGAAGATGATATCAACATTGGAAAAAACTACTCTTTGTAAAAAACTTCATAATATGAACAACTACTTCAGTCTTTTTAAGGATCATAAATTATTATGCAAAATAAAAAATTAATAAGATTCATGGTGGAGATATTATATACTATGGTATACTACAATCACTTATAGATTTTCCTTTATCTTTTTATAATAATATTTTACATATTTTCTCCTTTAAGTTGTTTCTCTACTATAAAATTAAGAAATGGGAAATTAGTAGAAAAATACTTGAATTCCTTCCATCTTTTTTTTCACTAGAATTTAACACCATTCCCTACTCATTAGGGTTATGAGTTTAAAAATATCATGATGTTTCTAAAGATGTCTAATAAATTTTATTCCTTAATAAATTCATATGTTAAGCATAATGAGATAACATAGTTTCTAGATGTGCTTCCTAGAAATAATGTTATCATACTAAAAGATATCATTATAATGAAAATAATATGTTAGGAAAACAACTCAGTATAGAAAATCTCTCAATCTATAGAGAATAATGAGGAGCTACATAACATATTTCCTTAATGTTAAATATCCAAAACTTTCACTTTTAAAACATCAAACCATAATATTTTTCATTTTAATTTGTAAATATGATTTTTAAAATATAATTTAAATATATCGTTTTAATATCCAAATTAATTTTCATTCATTTTAGAACATCAATATAACAATTTAGAAACAAAAAGAATAAATAAGAATTTAGAAACAAAAAGAATAAATAAGAATATTTACATTTAGAATATTTTTACATTCATCTACATTGAAGAGAAGTGGACATTTGACAAAACATTTCAACTATTATTGATAACTTAAATACATGGAAATTAGGAAGATAAAGTATAATTCATTTTCTATTAAAATGGTAAATTAAATTAAAATCAATGAAAAAACTCTTAAAATTAAAAAGTAAATAACAACATCAATTTGTAAATCATCACAAAAATATTAGAAATTTTTAATCGTGAAAGAAAATAATGTTGAGCAAGCTAACTACAACGTCACAATAACCAAAGCAAGCTAATCTAAATGCTTGCCTACGTCACAATACCAAAGCAAGCTAACCCTGACGCCTACATCACAATGCGTAGGAAGATTCATGGAAAATTCGTGGTAGGTGTAAAGTTCCACTGAATCAGAAGTAAAGGTTAGACCATCATGAAATACGAGGATGGTTCATGGTTGGTCATCCTTATCATCTTAGTCATTGATAAACATTCATGTATAAAAGTATGTCCATAATATAGACATGCACCTCTTTTAATATAATATATCGAATGTAAGGCATGATGTAGGTGATATGTGATGATTCCATAAAATAATCCTTTACATGATGAGGAATGGAAAAGGAGGAAACCCATACGTAGCATATTATGCTTAACATGATATCAAAACATAAGTCACTTAATCAAGATGAATTGAAAAGGAGGAAACCCATACATAGCAACTCATGATCATAAAAATCATGAACCTAAGACATTTGGATGCACATATAAAAGCATCAAAGTTTACTATAGATAGAGATGTGGTTTTCCCATCTAGAGAGATTTTACACAAGCCATTAATATTTTTCAAATCTGCCTACTTATCAAGAGGAGGAAAGCGATAGGAATATATAAAAAGGTCCCTAAGTAATTAATGCTTCTATGTGCCCACCTAAAATGAGATGATTTCGCGTTGATTAAAATGTCATCATGTAAATGTTAATGCGGAACAAACAAATACTAAAAAGTGTCACTAAAGAAAACGATTATCATACTCATGAACATTCTAATAATGGACGACAAAATCACTAGGTACCTAATGAAATCGGGAGAAAATGAATGAAATCGGGAGAAAATGACGATGAAAATATATTTTCATCAAACCACATAAACCAATCAATGATCAAGCCATGAATGAAATGATTTTATCTTCCACCCAAAACTATCAATGGACAGTTTCATTCATGTTAATTTATTTATTTATTGAATTAAATTTTCAGTCTTGTAACACTGTGTGCACCCAAAACAATCAATTCATTGAGGAGATTATTGAGGCCATCAACTCTATGTGGTTGGCCCAATGGTTTAAATTAGAAGGGAACATTAAAAAAAATAATCTTACACTTTGAGAGATACATGCATAATTCATGTGTAATGGGAGATAATTTATGTGTAATGGGAGGTATTTTAAATGTTTATAATGTTTATGATGTACTTTCTACTTTGGTGAAGGTATTTTGAATATAGTCGTTGGTGCGTACTGAGAAGATTTGGGATTAAATATTAAATCACTAACAAATCCCAAGATATTGGTAATTTTGGAATCATCCGTAAGGAGGCGAAGGCTCCCCTGAGGTACCTATGGGGACTGCAAGAACTAGGCTTTTTCAATCATGTGGGAATATGAGGCATTCATCCTTAATATTTAGTTAACATTCATTCATATATTTTGCACACAAAACCATTAGAGTACCATAACATCTCACATAATCATCCTTCTTAACCATTCAACATATGCGTGAAAGCATCAAATACATATTCATACTAATCATTAATCATACATTCTAAGTGCAGAATGAACATAAATAAAAACACATCGTAACAACATACACATCATAAAACAAGGATTTAAGGTGGTTCATCCCAAACAGGGCTACGTCCACAACAATTGGCTTCTCATATTATTCACTCATAGTCTTCCTTACAATGGTTGTGCATTGGGTTCATACAATGGTATTCGGTAAAAACCCAAAACCTACCCAAGCCATTCTATTTTCCAATACATACATATGTCTCGAATCATACTCAAATTATCATACCCATCAACTCGACAAAACTACAATACTGAAGTTACGAGCTAATCAACGACTCATCCAATCATACCCTCATACTATCTCTTTCTACCCAAAAACGATTATATATTTATACATATACATTAGGGCTTAACCCATTACAATGTGGAAAAATGTCCCAAAACTCATGGTCCACCAGGAAGAGCATCCCCCTTCCTTGGCCAACTAGTAGAAACTTCTATTGTAATCTAATATCGCAAGTCTAGGAAGCAAGGCATTCTAAAAGAATGCAGTATGTTAATTTTTTTATCTTTCTTAGCATTAGTCAATACTTTATTTGTAATAAAGCATTCTACGGTCTAAGTAAACAATGGTGATGTCTAAAATAATGAGTAGTCAATAATTGTTGTGGGAAATTTCTCTTTCCAGTCTCAATGTGCAGAGAAACGAAGAAAAATAAAAGAGAAAATTATCATTGTATGAAGTCTCATTGATTGATTAAAAGGAGACATTGTTCTCTAATTGGATTGATGAAGTTTTGTTGAATCTCATCTCTTTATTTTCTATGTGTACAATCATTTTTTGTGTGTGACTAATTTTTGAGAGAGTGCACACCAAAGGAACTAGTGTGCATCTCTATTCTGCTAAGTGTTAGAGAGGACATGGGAATTTTGTGTGTAGATCTTGAACCTTAAGATAATTGATGTGTCCTCTTCCTGTTGGTAGCATTAATGTGATTTTGGGCATCAATATAGAGGAGGAAGAGTTGGGGAATGTTGTGCACATCTCTCCCTCTGCTCAGAATGACAAGCATTGAAGGAGTCTCTTTCTAAGATGGTGTTGCGCCCTCCATCTAAAAAGTGAATCATCCTTGTTGAGCACACCCTCTCACTCAGATCAATTGGTATCAGCGCGTTTTCTATCCTTGGGGGGAATTTTCTATACATAAAGGAGGGTAGAACAAATATTCATCCACTAGATTCAAAAGTAAGAATTTTTTTTCTGGGGTCTTCAACTCTCTCGTCATGCTCTTGCTGAGAGCATCACAATCACCCTTATTAGGGTCCTCTCTGCCTTTGTATTGGTGCATCAATGCTCCATTCTCAGGTTTCCTATCACACCCTCCTCATGGTCTACTCGATACTTTCCAACCATGTCTCCTTGACGAGAGGCCTCCAGTGAAGAGTCCAACACAACCACATAAACTCTAGTTGAAGAATTAGTGATGTATTTCTAAGAACTAATTCGAATCCAATAATGATGACATCCAGTGACCATGTAGTTGAACACCCATTTTCAGTTACCCAAGTTCATCAGCCAAATGAATGGAGAGACGGTCGATTCATGGATCTGTATCCTATCCACTTGCTTCAACAGTTCACCCGAGATGGAGAAGGCCACCAAATTGGAGATAGACAACCTTCAAGTCAAAGGAATCACACAAACCTAGTGTGACACATAATCAGAATTCTCATAATTGATCGTAGAGCTCGGTACCCCGCCTTCTCTGACAAATTTATTGATTCTTTGGATGTGTTCTGTCACGCATTATGGGAACACTTCTACCCTCAAGTCTATCTTCATAATCTTCTCGCCAAGCGGTTGCAACTCTGACAAATTTCCATTCAGTTGGTTCAAATATACATTGATGTCTTGTACAAGTTGTGCATCGAGGTCCATATCAGCGAGCCAGACAAGGTATTAATAATTAAGTTTAATTTTTGTCTCTTTTTACCTCTTCAGCGTGAGTGCATCCTCTCACTCAGATCAATTGGTATCAGAGCATGTTCTATCATTGGGGGAAATTTTCTGGATAGAAAGTAGGACAAACCAAATCTTCATTGACTAGATTCAAAAGGAAGAACTTTTTTGGGGGCTCTTCCACTCTCTCTTCATACTCTTTCTCAGAGTGTCACAATCACCCTTCTTAGGGTCCTCTTTGCCTTTTTATTGGTGCATCAGTGCACCATTATCAAGATTCCTATCACACCCATCTAGGAGTCTATTCAATACTTTCCAACCATGTAGCCTCGATGAGAGGCATCTAGTAAGGAGTCCAACGAAACCACATAAACTCCAGTTGAAGAATTTGTGATGTCTTTCTAAGAACTTCTTCAAATCAAATAGTGATGACATCCAGTGACCATGTAGTTGGACACCCATTTTAAGTTACCCAAGTTTTTTGACCAAATGAATGGAGAGACAGTCGATTCCTGGATCCATAGCCTCTCCACTAACTTCAACACTTCACCCAAGATGGAAGAGGCCACGAAATTGAATATAGCCAACCTTAAACTCAAAGGAATCACACAAACCTAGTGTGACAAACAATTATAATGCTCATAATTGATCATAGAGCTTGGTACCCCACCTTCTCTAACAAATTGATTCTTGGGATGTGTTCTGTCACGCATTGTGGGAACACTTCTACCCTCAAGGATATCTTCATAATATTATCGCAAAGTGGTTGCAACTACGCAAAATTTCCACTTAGTCAGTTCAAGGATACATTAATGTCTTCTACAATTTGTGCATCAAGCTCCATATCATTGAGCTAGACAAGGTATTAATAATTAAGTTTAATTCTTCTCACTTGTTACCTCGCGTGAGGTATATCTTTCCGACAATGCTTCTCTAGAGTATGAGGATTTATTATGAAATTTGACCATAGAACATAAGGTAGTCCCTCAAATCCGATATCTTCTAGATTGAATCGAGGATGACAAGTCACTTCCTTCTCATTGTCAACCTTATCCTTCTTCCTCGTCGACTACAAAAATGCATTTTTGTGTAGAAAGACCAACTCCCATAAATTTGTTGATTGTTGATCCATTAAAAATATCCTCTCCCATCAGAACTTGTTTGCAGAGGTTAAACCCACTAATTTTACCCATAAACCAAAATCAATCTCTCTCACCAACCCCACCGAAGTCGACCCATCCATCATTCTCATGACTACACCAGAACAAGGTCACCCTAACGTTCCCGTATTCACCCACAATTTCCAAATTAAAAATGAACTTTCCACTCTCATTCTAGATAATGGAAGCCAAAAGAGTTTGATATCACAAGACTTAGTCCAACATCTACAAGTCCCCACCACCCGACACCCTGATCCATATCATCTTTGCTGGGTATGGAAGGGTAGTCCTCACATTATTATTTCTTGGTGTTGAGTTGTCACTTTTTCCATTGGTCCTTTTCGTGACACTGTGATATGCGACATGTCACTGTTATATTGTGCTGATATCCTTCTTGGTATTCCTTACCAACAAGATCAAAAAGTGGCATTTCATGCCAAGACTCATCAATACCACCTTAAACAGGTTGGCCACACCTATGTACTTACTTCATCGTCTATCACTTCACCACCTTCGTGAACCAATACCACATCCACTCACGATGTTATCAATACCAACAATGTCTCTATGCGTTTGGCCTGCCATGCTCATTTGAGAGCCTCACTAATCCGACATCTCCCACAATACTCCCTCTTCTGCCATAATTTTCCAATGTCTCTTAGTCTCCCTCCAGACTCCCACCCTCTCAAGCCCTTTCTCCATCCATCTATCTCATTCATGATGCATCATTACCCAATTCTCCATCATCTGGACTAGTTACCCAAGACACTATCGAACATCCTCTAGTTACCACTTACCATTAGGGATGATTTTAAGGATGGAAATTTATTTTAAAATGTAGAAACCTTGGTGAATCTTACTAATCCTTCAAATGTCAACTATAAATGTTTGGCAATATTTTGGTAAAAATATTCATATTTCTAAGTATTTTATATAGTATTTATAAAATTTTGGCGATTTCTAAGGTAAAATAATTTTATCTTATAGAATTTGGGAGAATAATTTTTAAAATAACGAATCTCATTTTTGGAAAAACCATGGAAAATTAGCCCATGAGTGAAATTTATCCCCTAAAATTATCCCTAATTACTATGCCCTCACACAAGCCACAATTAAATATCATTATCCCTTACCTCATATTTCCTCTCATTTTTCTATTGGAGTGATACATAAACAAGGAGGTCACCCAGTGAGTTGCCACTTTGAGACCCTGTCCACACCAAAATTTAATTATCGCCACTACACTGAAGAATTCCAGCTCCTGATGCAATATTTGTATAAGTTGCGGCCTTACAATAAGGCCACAAACTCTTCCACTGAATTCTTACCTTTTGAGATCTATCTTGGATTTTTGTCTCTAGCGCCCACAAAGATTCCTCTCATTTTGAGTACGTTGGGATCATCACATCAACACTGAGAGCAACAGGATGGCGATAGTGGCATTCATAATTTATCATAGAAACACACTCGATTTGCAACTTCCTTGCAAGTAACACAAAATTGTGCCAAGCAACATCATGTTTGATAACTAGTCGGTAAGTAATGCCAAACTCCAGATATAGGCCAAGTGGATGACAATTGAGACAGTGTAGTGAAAGTTCCCTTAGCTGTGGCAGAAGAAAGGACACTTACTGAACTAAACAAGGTTGAATTGGGCCACTAGGAAGGGTGTCCCCCTTCCTTGTCCAACCAATAGAAACTTCTATTGTAATCTGATCTCACCAGTCTGGGAAGCAAGGATTTTAAAAGAATGTACTATGTTAGTTCCTTATTTGTAATAAAGAATTCTCGAGTGTAAGTAATGATGATTTCTAAATCAATTAGAAGTTGGGTTACGTTAGTAATTGCCACGAAAAATTTCTCTTTCCATTCTAAATGTGTAGTGAAACAAAGAAAAATAAAAGAAGAAATTATCGTTGTATGAAGTCTCCTTTATTGATTAAAAGGAGACATCATTCTCTAATTGGATTGATGAAGTTTTATTTAATCTCATCTATTTCTTTTCTATGTGTAAAATCATTTTGTGTGTGTGAGGAATTGTTGAGAGAGTGTGCACCAAAGGAACTCACGGGCATCTATATTCTGCTAAATGTTAGAGAGGGCATGGGAATTTTGTGTTTAGATCATGCACCCTAAGATAAATAATGCTCCGTCTTCTTGTTGGTAGCATTAATGTGAGTTTGGGAATCAATGTAGAGGATGACAAGTTGGGTAATCCTATGCGCATATCTCCCTTTACTTGGAAAAAGAAACATTGAATGTCTCTCTCTCTAAAATGGTGTTGTGCCCTCCATCTAAAAAGTGACTCATTCTTTTTTAGCGTGCCCTCTCACGTAGATCAAGTCCTAACTAAATTTTGTCTTCAATGTGCATGTTGGCTCCTGAAAATGCGCTAATTGTCTTATCCACACATTTCTTCTTTGTTGTCTTGTCAAATGATCTCCTCTTGTGTGATTCCCAAAACCTACCGAAAATGGATTTCTCCAATAGGCCCCAAAAAATAATTTGTGGCTTGTCCCGAGCCACTTCAGGATTATTTCCATATCATCAAGAACTTCTAAAATGTTTGTTTAGAAGTCTCGACCCTTTTTTTTAATTGTGCTTCTTGCTGCAAAATTTTCTCTCCTAGCTTTCTTGTAATATTTGTCTTCAACTTCTCTTCATTATCTTGTTTTTCCAGCCTTGCGACACCTTGCACAACTAGAAGTTCTTCTTCTATTCTAAATGCTTCCTCCTATAATGCTTCAATATTTTATGAGTGATCCTTCTTCTTCTCCCTCATTTGGTTTTTATCTTAGTATAGTTTTTGATTTTCTTCCATTGTGGTCATTATATCTTCTAGTGGAAATGTGGTCATTACTTCCTTATTTTTTTGCCCCTTTTCCTACACCGTTTGTAACTTCTACCCAAGTTCCTTCAATTTTGTATCTTTCGTCAATTATGTCCAAACTCCAGTGATTTATACATAAATGTTTGCAACTTATGCTTCTAGATTGATGATATTCTCTATAGTTGTGGTTTCCATATTTTCACTTTGTTCCCTTTCCTTGGGTGCGGTAATTGATGTTTGGTGTGACTCTAAATCAATAAACTTTGTTTGGAAGCCCTGAATGGCTTTGCCGATATTTGTCAGTTTTACTTCTAAGGGGGTTTCTTCTTCTACAAATAATTCTATAATGTGAGTATATACCCTGTGTACCACTTGTTGCAATCTCTTCGTCCTGTGCATGGCCTCATCTTTCTCCATCCTCAGTTCATTACATTTTTCTTGTAACACATCCTTATTTTCGATGGTATTTTTCAACTCCAGTAATGTTGACCCTTTACACAACTTCCTCCATCATGCTTGTCTTCAACCCATATAACACTTCTATAGGAACTCAGGATAACACTTAGTCAATACGAATTAGTGCCTTTGCTTTCTCTAAAAACACTACCATAGAGAACTCGAAAGCTCCCATTGCTATTTTCATTACCACTTTCTATCCTTATGTCACATATGTCATAGATTGAATATTTATCATCTATGTTTGTTCTCCTATGTTGAAATATGTGATTCTTGTTGTTTCCAAAAGTTCTTGCAGTGAAGAAATCTTCTCTTGCACATAAAAATTTCTTTCTTCATGGTTCTATGTCACACACTCAAAAGATTCATCATAGCTTCCTTTACATGATCTACAATGTTCTCTAAGTCATCCTATGATAGGACTTGTGTGGCCACTTACTTAAATTATTTCCTCTTCTTTCTTTGTGGTACCTATCTCTCTATCTCATGTTCCTTTCACTTCTTCTCCATGTGTTCTACTGTATTATGTGTTGTTCATGAACTATTTCCTTACTTTCCATCTTCTTCTTCATCATCTCCTATATGTTTTATTTCTAGTTGTTGCATCTCAGAATGTTATGTTTAATTTGGGGTGATCTTCCATTCAACATCCTATTCTTCCATGATGTGTCCCATATCTTCATCAGTGACCCTATATCATGTGGGAAGCCATTCATGACTTGGGTCCTTCTTTACTTGGATGTACATGTGATGGCGCCCTACCTTAAATCATGCAATTAACTTATATGAGTCTACCACTTGTGGTAAAATGTACATTTTTATTTGAATGTCCTCACAAATGGAATCCT
>ML776864.1:72614-83950 GCA_009831015.1 Picea engelmannii | reverse complement strand
TATATATATATATATATATATATATATATATATATAAATCTATACTGTTATCTTCTCTGGCCTTGTGTGAAATATGCCACAAGTTGGTCTATCTCGCTGCTAAACATGGCTTATTCATTGTTGAAAAAATTTGCGAGTCTTTCATCTCCCTCCAAGACACTAATGATATTAGTATCAATAAACATACATAATGAATCTCCATACTTGTTTCTTGATATTCCATGTAGTCTATCTAGAATTGGTTGACTAAGAAATTTTCCCAATTCATTTGTACACCCTCAACACACTTCTCTGTCACTTCTATCTCTATTTCCAACACTTCATCTCTATCACACTGTCTCAACAATTTGCAAGCTAACACCTACGTTGAAAACTTGACGTAGTCACTAATATTTTCTACATCGATCTCGCGTTATCCTCTAAACATTTAGAAGTTTTCTTTCATCTTCTATGATAATGTTTTGTCATTCGAATTGTCTGAAAATAAACATTATGGATCCTTACTTGCCATGAAAAATCCATTTATTTGGAAAATAATATTTTTTTCAATGGACACAACTCTGTCTAGCCATATATATCCCCTATGGATGCAACTTAACAACATCTTCACGTAGGTGTCGATCTTTGTGGTTTGACCAAAACAAGGGATTTGTAACATATTCAGGATCCCAAATTTCTTCAATCCTCTTGCCCAAGTAGTTGGCTCGACTGTAATAAATTACGTCTATGGATTGATGAATTTATTCATATATTTTCCTGGTCCTAATTACAAGAAATTATTTTTTTCTAAAATATTGTGATCTATGAACTTCAAGCTCAGTATTTCTCCTATCATATGCCATTTGACTATTACTGTGAGTCGAATTTATGGTTCCCCGACCTCATATTTCACCTCCTTATGTAAGTTGACTGGATTTGTTTTCATATTCCTTGGTGGTATGTAATCCTTTGGAAAGTTGGTTTGACTCATCTCTTACGCAAATGAATTCTCTTCTGGCACTAGTACTACCGGTGGCTTAGTGTGTTGTTTCTTTGGATTTGAAAATGATGTCTGGGTTGGTTTGAGTGGCACCATAGCTCTTTACAATTTTTATTAATCGGATATATCTATGGTCATTCATATCTCTTCTCTTCACGACTCTATGTAAAATTTTTGAATAACTATAACTTTTGGTTGTCGACCCTTCAACCGTTTTTATAACTTGTCACTATTTGTTTATATTCTTCACATCCAAATCTACTATTCAATCCAATTTCCTTTGTATTCAATGTATTCCTTAACATTTCATTAACTTTGTATCATCAACAAATTATATTTTAGATTTTCTATCGTGTCAAACTATTCTTTCCATTTATGTTTACGCGACACCAATACTTCATTTTCATGTCTTCTCTTAAATGTGTGTTCGTTCAAGTTTGATATTTAAATCCTTCCATATTCATTTGCATGGATCTCCAACCTTGTCTTTGTTCTTCATACTTTCTTTCACCTTCCTGTGTAATGATCCTTCCTCTTTATTCTCTGCGTCATTTTCTGATTCATACTTCCAACCTTGAAAATCGTTTATTTCTTTTCTTCTTTTTATTTTTACTTTTATAATGCACTATTATACAAGGACTATGGTACACCTTCTGCAGAGTTTGGACTAGTGCATAGAATCCTATCTATCCCTATAAAGTTTCAACTAAATACCATTAATAAGTCCTTCTACAACTTCTCCAACTAGAAAACACTTGCATCTATGACAAACTTGATCACATATTGTCCTAACGAATGCATTTGGAAGTTCATTGGCTACTGCAAAAAAATGTTTTCATAAGTACAACACTAAGTCACTTGTCTGAAATTTCTTATGTTTAATGTGTCGTTCATGCCAAGCTCTCTTGCGTGCTTTCTGCACTTGTTGATGGAAAACTGAAAAAAATCGGTTCTACTAGTTCAGACGATCTCTTCTCCATTGCACCAAAATTTGTAAGCTCTGCCATCACAACAATGTACACAGTCGATATAAGAAACTTCATAGGAATCAAAGTGTCTTGACCATACATTAGTCTAAATGGAGTATGTATTGTCAATTTCTTGCTCGTAGTATTATGTTCCCATAAAATTTATTGAATATTTAAGTCTTAGTTGTCTCTATTTACATTATAAACCTTTGTCAAAACATGTTTCAGGATCTTATTGAAAACTTCAACTATGCCATTTTCCTGAGGGTGATATGTAGTGCTTTTTTGATGATGGATGTGAAACTCTGTTGTTAATGATAAAATTTTCCTATTCACAAAGTGACTTACCTTATCACTCACAAGTACTCTTGGGAATCCAAACCTTTTCACCAAATTTTCAAACAAAAATCACAAAGTTGTCTCTACATTGTAGTCTCTGACTAGTTCTGCCTCGACCCATCTGGTTAAGTAGTCTATCACAATAATGATTTTTGTAGCTCTTGACCTCTTAGCTGGGTAATTAATTGGCCCAACAAAGTCTACTTCCCATTGATCAAAATCTTGTAATGCTACTTGTGGTACTAAGGGAATTTCATCCCTCCTAGAAGGCTTCCCAAGTCTCTGAAAAACATCACAACTCTAATAGAATTCACTAGCATCTTTATGTAGGGTAGTGTTAGGACCCAAAACTGTTTGTTTTTCACTATATCTTTTTCCCTTTCAAACTTATCATTTCTATGCTAAATGCCTACTTTAATTCTTGCTGAGACCCTTTTTCCCAAGGTATGAATCCTTGATCCTGCTTTGATATTATTATTTACTTAAAATGTTTGATTGGTAGTATTTCTCATATTTACCCATAAATGTGAAACTAATGATCAAAATGTGTAGAACAACCAAGACTTGAAGAAAGATTGTTGTTGTTAAACCAATTATTACAACTGTGATCTAGTCCTACATGTTGTTACATGACTACATCAATTGCACACCTTTCTTGGAATCTATTACACTTTCTACAATAGACGCCCATTGATCCTAGAAGTTATTACACCGACTGCAACTGATGCACACCAATCCTAAAAGTTGTTACACTCACTAAAACAGATGGCCACCAATCCTAGAAGCCGAATCCTGAAGATTGATCCTCTGTTGTTACACGTTTTGGCTCACGATGATTCTTTCTCCATATTTCGTGACGATGAAAGATCTATTGTATCATGTGAACAACTTGAGAATCTAATATTAGAAAAGATATTTTACGTCTATTTTAACTAGATGACTCTGTCTTTAAATAGGAGAGATTTTTAAATCATTGGGACTGGGAAATATAGTTGTGGAACAGAGAGTGAAGAAAGAGCATATTGTATCTGATCCCTTTTTGTGAATCAATAAAGAAGTGCATTGAGTTTATTTAACCTACTTTAGCCTATTTTCGAGTGGATTCAGTAAGAAGTAAAGGGTCCACCTTCCTCACAGACTCCCCCGTGTTTTGATGTTTTGATGTTTTAGATTATCTGCTTTGATTTGAATGATTTATCTCTTTAGCATTTCTAAGAATACATGTGTTGTTACAGTTCAATTCTTTCCTATTAAATACGCACCAGTGAGTCTCATGAGAACTTAGAGTAAACTGTTGAAAACTGTTGGAGATCTGTTTTCCCTTTTTTAGTATTAGATTAAATCTCAGTTTTCAAGAAAAAGAAAAGTGCGAAGTCCCTTTCTACAATTAAGTGGGTTTCCCGTCTATAATAACCAAAGAATTCCCTTCTGCAAGAATAAAACAAAAAATTAGAATAAAACATATAATCCAAGATTCTTATACACATCATTTTAGATTTGAATTATGCAAGTGTGATTCTAATTCTGCAATAGTAGATTAGAAATCCAATTGTGTCAACAACTTGTGTTAGTGTTCAGTTTTCAAAACTCTATTTATTTCAATACAGTAACTTGATTAGTTTTTTCTTTCACCAATCTAGCATAGACTGTGCACAATTATATTGCAATAATAAAACTTCCCTGGGTTTGACAATTTATATTGAACACCTTAATTATATATTTATTTAGACAATTAAAGTGCCCAACATTTTGGTGCCATTGTCGGGAAGATAATTAGATATTCTTGTAAGCACATTAGTTTTATTTTCTTAGGAATGATTAGTCTGCATGAATCGAAGAACAAGAGGATGTATCCCCAAAAATACTAATCGTATAGGTACCAGAGGATGTGGAGGAAGGAACCCTGCACTGGGAAGGAAAACCTTTGTTGATGAGATTATAGCTAGGGCAGATTCTTCTTCAGGATCTATCTTTCACCCTTCAATTCCTCCAAAAAGACATATTCCCCAGTCATCAGAATTACCCCATTTTGAGACATCGTTTTCATCAGGGGTTGAAGCTAAAGATTTGTCACCAACAAATCAACAAGCAACACTGGAGAATATTGAAGATCTAGAAGAAGCGGTTTATCAGATCAATAGACATATAGTCACTAAAGAAGAGTGGGACATTGTCCATATTGAGTGGAGGGAAAGAGCACATATGGAAAATCAAGGGGACAATGAAGAAGAGTTCCACCGTGAGAATCCACCAAACAACGAATATCAGGAAAATGATGAAAATAAAATCTCTACCCTGGTCTTTCCTATTTTTGATATTCCCACACGATGGACGAATCCTATGAAAAATATACCTCTCCGAACTCTACCAATTTTTCATGGATTATCTACAGAGGATCCAGATGAGTTTTTGTTTGAATTTGATATCCTTTGTAGAATCTTTTACTACAGTACCATTGCGCAGAAGCTTAAATTGTTTCTAGCTACATTGAAGGGTAATGTGTTAAGATGGTTCATGAGCCTTGGAGGTGAGAATATTTCAACATGGGGATAAATGAGGAAGAGTTTACTAAACAAGTACCAAGACTACTGCAGAACAAGGGAACAAAGAGAAGAATTGTTCAAAATGTCTTAGAAGGAGGATGAGACCCTTGAATATTTTGTGGAGCGACTCCAATATAATCTACAAATGTTTGGACATCCTGATGTGACTAAGGACATTCTAAAAACTATTTGTCGAAAATGAGTTATAGATGATTGTTTAGATATGTTGAATATGCTAGGAAAGGGAGATATATCTAAGGAATACTATGATGACATTGTAAATCTTTGTAAGAGATGCTCTCGAGGATCTACAAGGAATAAGTCAGCTACCAGGGATACCACTTTTTCATGGGTACAAAAATAAGCCAATGGAGGGGAAACAAGAGCAGAAATAGGTAACATGTTAGAAGATTTCAAACCAGAGATGATTAACTATTTTTCTTCACAAATTGATACTCTGCAGATTAAACAGAAAGAAGCATAAGAAGAAAAGGCATTGTTCATTTTATGTCTGAACTGCAAAGACAAACATCCAAAAAGGGAGTGTCCACTTAACAGTGTTCAGGTATGTCTTATTTGTGAATTGGATCATCCCACTAATAAATGTCCCTCCTTACCAGGTGAAAAATAATCAATGCAAGCGACTAATGAGGAAGCAGAGGCTACCTATCTAATTACACAAAGGAGACAATGACAGCCATGAGGTCAAGTTACAAACCCTCAATTATCTCCTGCAACACTTAATTATTGGAATAATGTGAACAACCATCTTCAATATGGCCAATTAAATGCCCCCTCTCCAAATTAGATTCCCCCTCTTTATTAGGATCCTAATGCATGGTTACCGATGCCCCAACAACACAATCACCATGGGAAATGGAACCCATATTGGAGAGGCCCTCAACAACATCCTATTTGTCAAAACCATCACCAACCAAACCCCTATCAACAATAGTTCCAACCTCAGTACCAACCACAATAGTTGTAGTTGCCTTCAAATGCCATACAAAACAATCCTCCCTTGTGACCTTAGATGTCTATGCAACCTAACCCAAATCCAAATAATAAGGCCGTTCAGAGTATTGATATACATAATGTTCCATCTCTATCTATTACTCCTATTCCTTGTGATGAGATTAAATTGAGATCAGGGTGAATAGTCGAGCCAATAATTGAAGATGCTCCATCTTCATAATCAAACAAGGAATCAGGGGAAAAACCATCTACTAATATAGAAGAAATTGACCAACCGATGATAGAATTAGCAGATCGCCCATTCCCTAGAAGACTAGAAATTACCATAGCTATGGAATTACCATCCTTCAATCTCTTAGGATAATTTCAGAATTTGCATGTTAACATTCCACTATTGCAAGCGATTAGGGATGTCCCTATTTATGAGAAGACTGTGAGAGACCTCTGTATCAAATGACCTAGAAATAAAACTAGGGACCCCCTCATAGTACACGTAGTGGGAGAATTGTCTAAAATGATGTTAGGAAAAACCCCACCTATTAAATATGGTGACCTAGGAAACCCTACAGTCACTGTCAAAATTGGACAAACATTTATTCCGCATGTGTTAGTCGATTTACTGAAAACAATTAATATTATGCCAAGAGAGACTACACAATTGTTGCAACTCATAATGCAAGTCCAACGTACTCCTACTATTTTAGAATTAGCTTATCGTTCTACTATCAGACCAAAAGGAGTAATCAATGATCTAGTTATCTCAGTTGATTCAAGGGAGTATCCTCTCGATTTTTTCGTATTGCAACCAAAAACTCTTATTGGGGGGGGGGCACCCTCTAATTCTTGGAATACCATGGTTATCTATATTAGATGCTTTCATTGGTTGTAGATCTGGTTCAATGACCATCACTGATGTTTATGATACCAAGAAACTCACCCTTTATTCTTATGCTATGCCCAGTGTGGAGCCTGAAAATTCTGTCTAGATGGACATTGAGGATGAAAGATTGTTGCCTATGTTAACCATAAGACAAGCCCTTAGTTTCAATGATGAGACAGAGGATGAGCTAATCAATATATTTATTAGTGACCCCTCTACTGTTACATAGAACATGCGGGAAGGAATGAGCCCAGAATTGTTCTCTAAAATTGTTGTAAATCAAGTTAACTCAATTGTAATAGAAAGTGATGTAACCAAAAATGTTGAAACAACCATTGTTGAAGCAACTAAATTATTTCCTAAAGTCAGTTCTAAGAGCATCATTGTAGAAATCGAACCTGGAAAAACCCAAAATCAATTTTGTATTCTCTTGCGTCTCCTATAAGTACAGAGCGTCCACATTATATTCTTTACACCATTAATTTTGAGATTGAGAGTGAAACGGTTGAAAAAAGAATGGCGGAAATCCAAAAACTCAAGCATTTGATTTTGATGGTTTTCATGTCTGTGTTAATCACCAATATTGCAATGGCATATGATGTCCCCACTGGCACAACTGATATTACTGCTGGTAATAATAGGGATTGATTAGTTTACCTAACTCATTTCTCTATGCATGCTTGATTTCTCTTTGTTTTTTTTTTAAATTTTATGATTATTATTAATCAATTATGTTTTCTTATTTGTAGAATTTATCAAATCGCAGAGGCGACTTCTTCAGGAGCAATGTATACCCGTCAACCCGAATTGTGGAATCGTTCTAAACTGCCAATACTGTGATACCACGGAATATTGTTTGTTACCTAACAATTGTCACGATTCAATGTGTTGCAAACGTTAGGCTCCTTCTCCTCTTTGGGTTTTGTTCTCTATTTCAAAACTATAATAATTACAAGCTCCTTTGAAGCTGTTATATCTTATGTCTCTTTGGGTTTTGTTCTCTATTTCAAAACTATAATAATTACAAGCTCCTTTGAAGCTGTTATATCTTATGTCTCTTTGGGTATTGTTCTCTATTTCAAAACTATAATAATTCCAAGCTCCTTTGAAGCTGTTATATCTTATGTTATCTTTTTAAATTTATTTTTTTAGTTAATATGATATTTTTTTTAATTTATTTATTTTTAATAAATTTTTTGATAGATTAATTTGTGTTTATTTGTTATTAATTTTAAACATATTATTTAATAAAAAGATTAATGTGTATATATATTTTATTAAAGCTAGAATTATTAGTGTACACATTTGAATTTCTTTGCATTTAAAAATAATATTATAATGATTAAAAATAATATGAATTTTGTAATTAATTAAATTTTATGAAAAAAATTAATATTTATTTTTATTATTAAAATTATTTAAAAAAAATACTAATCTCTTCATGATATATATGATATATTGTTTAATAAATATTTTTGAAAACATTGTTTAATAAATTCATAAAATTAATATTTATAATAAAAATTAAATTATAACTATATCTATATCTATATCTATCTATCTATATCTATCTATCTATCTATCTATCTATCTATCTATATAGATAATAATTATTATTATTTTTAAATATTTAATAATTTCTCAAAATAAATTTGTTTTTTAAAAGAAATATTTGATTTGATATTGAATATTAGAAAATATCATAGATTGTCTATGATATTGTTGATTATAGGTTATACTCATTAGACTGTAATATTGATATTATAAACAATATTAACAAATAAAATATATCTGACCAGAAAGATCCGTGTTACTTCGTGTATATACTTGTTACATATAATAAAATATTATATATAAATCTGTACAGGAATGAAGTTGCATTGCCTTGGTGAAAGGATCCTGTACATGTAGAAACCAATTAGAAATATATCGTTTCTGATCACAGCTTTTTTGTTTCACTTCCTCGTAGTTATCGTGGAAAAGCAGAGGACCGTTCTGGAGAGAATAACTTGTCATCGATGTAATGATTGACCCCTCCGAAGAGAATAATTTGTCATCGATGTAATAATTGCTGTGAATGCCCGCGTGTGTTATTGATAGTCAAAGCGAAATCTGTGTTTCGATTATTTCTTAATCATGAAGAAAATGCTCCGCTTCTTTATTTTATTGGAAGGTTAGAAGCTTAAGATGTATACATTATCTTATATATAGAGTTTATATGATTTTTTTGTATTGGAAGTATTTTTTTTCAAATTTAACTAATTTATCATCGAAAAGATTAATGTCTTTAATATATTCAAATGTTTAATGTCTTTAATATTTAAATTTAAAAGTTGTTATGTTAATATAAATTTTAGTATTTTCTAATAACTATTATCTTCATATTATGAAAGTTACAATATTTTTTTATAATAAACTTTTTAAAGGTTGTGTAATTACTTTGTAATTAAAAAATATTTAATATTATTTTATCTTTTTGTAATTTATTTTTATTTATTTTATGTAATTTTTTATTTATAATTTTTATTAATCATTTTTTTTTATTTAATTGTATAATTTATCTTTATTTTTTATTTAATAATTAAAAAATAATTTTAATGTTATTTTTATCTTCTTCATTAAAATTTATAAACACTTTTTTTTCTTATCATATTTCTTTTTCATATCATATTGTATATCTTCAATATAATGATACGGGAACTTTTGAAAATTTTTTAATTTTAAATAAAAAAAGAGCCAGTAATAATAGATTATTCTTCATTAAAATTTATAAACACTTTTTTTTCTTATCATATTTCTTTTTCATATCATATTGTATATCTTCAATATAATGATACGGGAACTTTTGAACATTTTTTAATTTTAAATAAAAAAAGAGACAGTAATAATAGATTATTATATTTTACAAATTTAATGGAATATATGTTAGAAAATAATCCAATAATAGTGACTTATTATATTTTACAAATCTAATGGGATGGATAGCCATGTGAACTTTGGTTGCTCACCACTATATAGCTTATAATGAAGTTTTGATTTTCTATGCAATGAATTACCTTCATGCTCTATTATATAAGATATGTTTACAATTACATAGTGACATAGGTTATATATATATATATATATATATATATCTTGGAACGGTTATATAATTAAGATAACTATTACCATTTATATAAACTTCTATCTATTAGTAAATCAACACCACTAAATATTTACATAAATAAATTTTAGTTTTACATTTTTTTTTAATTGATTGTTGTTACATTATAACAATATTTTTTTTAATTTTAAGATTATAGGTTATAAAAAAAAATGGATTTTAGATATCTTTCTCAACTACATCACTAAAATTAGCATCCAATAATAAACTTAGAAAGAGTTTCAAAGAGGAGTTTCTTCTTATCTATTATCAAGAGATCAACTATTGTACAATTTTTTTAAAGACCATAATAAGCTTCTTCTAGTTGAGCTTCTTTGATTACCTATTCCAAGATAGTTACATCACGTCACTTTTTCCAAATTGTTCTTTTTATATACAAATGTATCATAAGTGATCTTGTTGGATTTAATGATCATGACTTTAGTCTTTTCAAAAAATTAGCATTCATACGCATATTGGAATAAAAATCCTTAATGATTCTTAGTTGCTTTCAAAGATGGTGGGGACTCCTCCCCATAAGAGAGATATCATGAGCATAGAGAAAAAGATTGATGGTTATAGCATACACAATCTTGTTGGATTTAATGATCATGCCCTTAGTGTTTTGAGTGTTAGCATTCATATCCATATTAGAATAAAAATCATGGAGGATTCTTAGTTTTTTTCCAAAATAGTGGAGACTCCTAGCCATAAAAGCCATAAGAGCATATCATCAACAAAAAGAATTAGATAAATGACTATGACATACAAAATCTCCTTCTTCCAAGCAATATTCTAATTTACATAGTAGATAATTATATAAATTAATTATACAAGTAGATACAAGATATTACTACACTTCTCCATATACTTTTTAGATATATATGAGAAATAAAAAGTGTTTTTTTTTTTTGATTAATTCTAAATAGTTTAAAATATTCTTTTTTAAATTTTTCCATAACATATTAAATAATTAATATAATAAAATAATAAGATTTTATTTAATTTTTGATTTTTAATTTATAATATAATAAATATTTGAAATATTATCATTTTTTTTTTTAATTATTAAAATACATTATGAAAATATTCATGATAACTTCAGATTTTTCATACATTAAGAATAATCAAAACGCTTGAGGTATAAGCATTTTCTTAATTATTTTTAATTTAAAAAATATAATTTCATTTGCAAGACTTGATGCTTCTTTATATATATTAAATATTTTTGAATTTTTTTATTGTTATTAATATCTTATTTAATGTAGCATATCAACTCTAGGTTAAATAGTTAAGGAATAAAGGAATGACATATCTCTCATAACAGAAAATAAAAAGAAATTCTCAACATAATAAGAGTTTTTTTAATTTCAATTACTTTATAATAAAGTAATGTATCCTACCAACTTTATATTATGTAATAAAGAATTTTATATTTAACAGTAAAAGAATCCCACATCCTTCATAATTAAATTTGTTTTTCTATATGATAAGATTTTTTTTTTTTTCA
>ML776864.1:38288-72514 GCA_009831015.1 Picea engelmannii | reverse complement strand
AAAAAATTAATTTCAATTTTTTAGAGATATAAACTTGGTATTCTTTATCTACTCATATAAAAGATTCTGTAGATAATAAAAAAAAATTAATTTCAATTTTTTAGACCTATAAACTTGGTATAGAAATATTGTATAAAGTTATTAAAAAAAGAAATTAATTTTTTAAACATATATAAACGTGGTATAGAAATATTGTATAAAGTTTATATAAAAAAAGAAAAATCAATTCTTTAAACATATAAACTTGGTATAGAAATATTAGAGATATTGTATAAAGTTGATATAAAATATTGTATGGAAGATGGAGGAGATTGAAATAATATGAATAAATAAATAAAAGCATTCAAATTCATTAACATGTCGATAACAAAATTTGATTTGATTCACCAGAAAATGCCAGTGATACACTTAATGCTTATCACTCATGATGTGAGGACTGCAGTTTTATTGTCTTCAAAGGCACATCGATGCTTTTGTATTTCTTGTCAAATCGCATCCTCGGATAGAGGAGACAATGCAATGATACCTGCTTTGTATTTCAGTGGGCAGTACTAAACCAATTTGCCACAATACTTAAACGCGAGAAAATGTCGGTGTCCATTAATTTGCTCTCGTCGTTATGACGTCCTGGAACTCCTGCGAGACACAGGGAGAACCACTTAAAATTCCCCTTCCTGCGCATAACATTCAAATGCACTCCAAGTTCAGGAAAAGCTCACGGGACAAGAGTTCATTAATTTCAATTGTGCAGGATTTCAATTCGCGAATTATGTAATTATCCTTGTTACTTCGTGTACATATGATAAAATATTATATATAAATCTGTATAGGAATGAAGTCTCATTGCCTTGGTCAAAGGATCCTGTACATGTACAAATCAATTAGAAATATATCGTTTCTGTTCACGGCATTTTTCATTCACTTCCTCGTAGTTATGACCTTAACATGGAAAAGCGATTAACATTTTTCATCGACGTAATCATTGACCGTTCCGGGAGGGAATAATTTTCATCGATGTAATAATTGGTGTGAATGCCCGCGTGTGTTATTGATAGTCGAAGCGAAATGTGCGTTTTCATTATGTACTTAATCATGAAGAAAATGTACGTCGTCTTGACTGGGAGTTTAGAAGCAGTTTAGAAGCATAAGATTTATAAATATCTTATATATAGATTTTCTATCAATTTTTGTAATTGATTTTTTTTTTTCAAATTTAACTAATTTATTTTAATGTCTTTGCTATTTAAACATAAAAGTTGTTATCTTAATTAAATTTTAGTATTTTTTTATAATATTTTCATATTATGAAAATTATATTAGATTTTTTAAAATAAACTTTTTATAGGTGTATCATTAAATTTGTAATTAAAGAAATCTTTAATATTATTTTCTCTTTTTATAATTTATTTTAATTTTATTTATAATTCTTGTTATCCATTTTATTTTTTAATTTAAATTTTATTATTCATCTTTAATTTTTAATTTAAAAATTAAAAATTAATTTTAATGTAAAGGTTTTATCTTCTTCATTACAGGAATTTATAAGCATTTATTATTCTTATCATATTGTTTATCTTTAATATTTTTTTTATTTTAGATAACCACAAATCCTAAGAATAATAGGTGCTTAATATATTTTACAAATCTAATTTGATGGAGACATATGTTCAATTAACATACAACCTGATATAATGTGGTGGACATATATATTGAATTAACAAACAACAACAATGATGGAAGTTCAAACTTGGTTAATAACTTAATCTATTTACATTAAAAATTATTAAATAATATTAAATAGATTAATATTTTAACTCTAAAACAATATAATTAAGTTAATAATTTTATAAAATTAATTATTTATATACATTTAATTTATATAAAAATTCTTATTTTAAATTAATTAAATTAATAATTTTATAAAATATATTATTTGTATAGTCAAGTTTTTTTAGTATAATAGGTTAAGATGTGTGTTAGTTGGTCCCTTCTGTTCTGATTTCTTATTCAATACTTAAAAATCCTATAAAAACATTTCTAACCAAAAAAAAAGATAAAAAAAAATTCTATACAATTAATTTATATAAAAAGTCTTACTTTAAAATAAGAAAAGTGTTAAAAAACTTGTTTATATTTAACTTATATAAAAATTTAAACTTTTAAATAAAGTAAAAAAAATTAAAAAAAATTTAAATAAAATAAAAATAATTAAAGAAAATAGGATAAATATATTTTCATTAAAGAAAATAAACTATGTATATATATGTTTTTAATGATTATATTAAACCTTTTAAATCAATATAGATCCATCTTGCCCTTTGATATATTTAAGTATCAACAATTATCCAATCTCTATTAGTTGAAGATAAGACTAACTAAAAAAAAATCAAAACAATATATATATTTTAATATATTAAAACATTTTATAGTATATTAATATATATTAAAACATTTCATTTTTAAAATATATTTAAAAAGTAATTATATATATATATATATATATATATATATATATTATGTTACTTGAACATCTCCTCCATAGTGACATGTAGATTTCCTCTCAGTGCAATAAAAAAGTAATTTATAATTTTTCTAAATAAAGTATTTTTTTTTAAATTGATTTAAAAAAAAAATAATATTATGAAAAATAGTAAAGAAAATCATTTTATTTCCTCACATCAACTACATTGCAAGAGAAGTGACAATAATATAATAATATAAGGCCTCACAATCTGTGATAAAATTATAATAATGCAAGCTATGATTTTGAAAGTATATCCCAAAATGAAAAGGATAGAAAATCAAACTAAAATAATAAATATTTTGTATAAATAGGTTTTAAGATATATGATTTAGTATTATTAAAAAATATATATATGTGTTGGGAGAGGGAAAAAAATATGCTAGACATAAGGAAATGGTTGATGATGAAAATTCAAAATTAATGTTGTGAAAAAAGTTTAACCCATTATATAAAAAAAAAAAAGTTTAATTTAAGAAATGTAATAATCATTATTTAATATATTATGAAGTTAATCAAATATTTATAGTGAATAAAAAAGTAGGTTAAATATACACTTTTGATTTATAAATAGTCCTCAATATTATAATGCTCATCACACTTTAACATATGTTCAAAGTATTTCTATTATGATGCATGTATTTTATATTGAATAATTAAACTAAAAACGGAAGTAGACAATACATATTCTTGATTTCATCTAGGAATTAAAAGATAACTAAAATATATAAAATTTAACATTAACTCTCTAGAAACTCACTCTTCTTAAAAACTCCAAACAATGAACAACTACACCATATTTTAAAGGTCATAAAATATTATGAAAAATATAGACTTAGTGACGTTAGCACTATTAGATACTATGGTATACTATAATAATTTATATATTTTTCTTTCTTCATTAACATTTTATATATTTTCTTTTTTGGTTATTTTTATATCATAACTCTTTTATAATAGATTGTATATGTTCATAATTTCATATAGCATAACATTATCATGCCAAAAATGTTTGAGAAAAACATTTTATTATGAGAAATATCTCAATTTATAGAAAAAAAAAATGAAAAATTACATTGCATATGTTTTTAGGTCAAAGATCCAAAATTTTCATTTTTAAAACATCAAACTATAAGATTTCTCATTTAAATTTGTAAATATAATTTTCAAAATAATGTGTAAAGTTCTCTTTATAAATTTGAAATTTTCCTTTATTTATTTTAGAACTTCAAGAAGACAATTTAGAAATTCTTAAAATTGATTTTAATATGATGGTACACTTCCAAGATGATTACCCAAAAATATAAAGATCAAAGTAAAATATTTTTCATTAAAACCATTAAAATAAAATAAAATTGAAAAGTATATAATTAAAATGTTTCAAAAGTATATAAGTATATGTATACAATAATTCATTAATCTAACCATTATAATCAGAAGTGCACATTGAAAAAACATTTATGCTAAAAATATTTAAGTTATTATTGATAACTTAAGGATACAAATTCTCAATATAACTATAACGTGTAATTAATTTTAAAAATACTAAAGTAAAACCAGTGAAACGTGCAAACGCTTGTAATAAAATAAAAAATACATGTAATTTAAAACACAACAATGTTAATTTCTTAATAATAACAAAAATATTAGAAATTTTAAATGATGAAAGCAAATAAGGTTAGAATGCTAAGCTAACTACAACATTATTAACCAAAGAAAGCTAACCTAAATGCCTACGTCACCATAACTAAAGAATGGTGGAAGACTAGTGGTAGATTATAAGTCCCTCTCAATAAAAACAGGACGGCCCGGCCATGCCATGATGAACTACGGGGATGCTTCATTCTCCGGCATCCTTCCGATCTTAGTCATAAACATTTATGCGGAAGTATGTACATAACATAGACATGCCACTCATTTAATATATGGATGTCGATGACATGTGATGATGCCATAAAATAATCCTTTACTCGAAATGGAACACGAGTCAAGACGAAAAAACATACATAGCAACTAATGCTCATAAAAAGAGGAAAACCCATACATGGCCTAAACAATTTGATGCACATCCAAAAGTATCAAAGTTGAATACAGATCGAGGTGTGTATTTCCCATCACAGATTTCACTCAACCTATCTGGAGAACGAAAGAGACTGAAATAGATAGAAAGGTGCCTATGTAATTAATGTTTCCCGTTGATTCAAATGTCATCATGTAAATGTTAATGCGCAACAAACAAACAAACACTGAAAATTGTGAGGCACTAATGAAAACCATTATCATACTCATGAACATTCTCACAATGAACGACAAAATCACTAACGAGAAGCTATTTTCATCGAAAGATATAAACCAACCAGCGATCAAGCGATGAATGAAATGATTTTAACTTGAACAATAAACCATCAATGCACATAATTTCCTTTATCTTAATTTATTTTTTCTTTATTACATCAAAATTTCAATGTAAAATTTTGAATATCATAAGAATGCTTGCACCAAAAACAAGCAACATTCATTGAGGAGAAGATTGAGATGATAAACTCCATGAGGTGAAATAGTGTGAAATAGTGTAAATGAGAAGAAGGAAATATTAGAAAATAATCTTACACATTAAGTTTAGTGGATAATCCAATTACAGTTGTGGATATTCTAGAGTTTTATATGTTTCTAATATATCTACTAACTTGATGAAGGTATTTGGAATATAGTTTAAATTACAAACAACATCAAATATTTTTTGTTGGAAGAATGATGTCGACCTTAGATAAAACATTCATAATTGGGATAAATTAGTCTACATATATTAGCCATAAGATCAACTTGATATGATGACTATTAACAATGGTTGTTTTTTTATTAAACACAATGAAAACTTCATAAGATGAAGGGCTTAGTGGGAGGACTCTCCATGTTAATGGAAAGTCATAGCTTCATGAGTATTTTTGAAAATAAGGATGTGATATCTTCTAAGCAACTTATTGAAAATATGTGGAATGTGTACAAAATGATTCATAAGTATTTTTTAACATAAAGATGTGATATCTTTGAAACTAAGGATGTGATATCTTCTAAGCAACTTATTGAAAATATGTGGAATGTGTACAAAATAATTCATAAACATTTTTGAAAATAAAGATTTGATATCTTCCAAGCAACTTATTGAGAATATGTGGAATAATATAATGACAATGAATATAATATGCAGTACATTTAATTCCTAGAACTCAAAACTATTAATTCCAAATGATTAATCCACAAATCATATTATGATTCTTTATAGATAAGAAATATAATATAAAATAATAAATAATTTAACATAATCAATCAATAAATATATTAAATTCCATAAATTCGCACCCACCAAATACATAGTAGGCCTTATGAAAACATTCTACATTAATTAACAAGTTCACAAAAATTACTTAGTGGCCCTTATTTCATTAGTATGGCTACATTAAATTTATTATTCTCCATCAGTACTATAAATTTGACCTCCCTTCAGATCTTTCATTCATAAAACATGTATAACTCCCATAATACTATCTTCCAAGGAATATCATGAATTATTATCAATGAAAAACATCCATCCATCCTAACAAAATTAGCCCCTGTGGTTGGATGCATCCATTCCAAAATTATATTGATTATGGTTCCTTACAAACTCACTTTAATGAAGGTAGTTTTGTTAAGAACCAAATATCAATATAGCATAGAAAAGCCTCAGAATAAGTACTCAACACCTTGAAAAATAAAGAATTTCAGATAATAATCCTCTTTGAGGGCGCAACCTCCTTTTACCCCACATAAATGTTAAAGTACAAGATGATTCAAATGAAAATGTCTCCTTGGTATATATACGAGACTAGGAGGTATAATTACAACTAATGGAATAAAGCAGACATAAATAAAATAGCATTACTAATGTAATATGCCCCAATTAAGGAGTAATGAGCCAATATTAGGGCTTAACATGCCCCTCCCCTTGAGACAAGTGTTGTTCGCAACGCTTGAATAACTCTGAATGCTTCTTTATAAAAGACTCATCTTCCCAAGTGGAATCAGCAGCTAATAGTTTCCTCCATTTAATGAGATACTATGAAATGGATATAATCCTTAGCTGGCGAATTCTTGTGTCAGTGATGCCTTCAGTCTCCAATATGATTTTTCCTTCCTCATCAAGTTCTGGCAAGATAGTTTGAACTGGGATCTTGTCACCTATAACCTTGTTTAAGCATGAAACATGGAAAACTAGGTGTACTTGTGAAGTTATAGGTAACTCCAATTTGTATGCCATAGTAGCAATCTTTTTCAACACCTTATAAGGGCCATAGTACTTTGGTGATAGTTTATTATCCTTCTTGGCTTGCTTGAGGGACATATGTTTGTATGGTTGTAATCTTAAAAACACCCAATCGCCTACTTCAAAACTTCTTTCACTACGATGTTGATCTGCTTATTATTTCATGCGATTCTGTGCCATGGCCAGGTTGTCCTTTAATATTTGTAGAACTTGTTGTTGATGCTCGATGTGATATTCCACTTCTTGAACCTTGGATTTTTCTTTTAGATAAGAAGTGATGGAAGGAGGGTGCTATCCATAGAGTGCCATAAAGGGTGTCATTTTTTTTGCAGTATGAAAGGAAGTGTTATACCACCATTTTGCCAAGGGTAACCATTTGAACCATTGTGTTTGTTTATCAGAGACAAAGCAACGAAGGTAGCCTTCCAGACATTTGTTCACTATCTTGGTTTTCCCATTAGATTGAGGATGATAGGATGAGCTATGAGCCAATTGAGTACCTAAACAGGAAGATAATTATGTCCAAAAATGTCCAGTAAAGATGGGATCCCTGTCACTTACACTAATCTTTGGGATGCCATGTAGCTTTTGAGCTATCTCCATGAATGTGGTGGCAACTGTACTAGTTTTGAAGGGATGAGAGGGTGCAAAAAAGTGTGTGTGCTTGGTCAGATTATCAACAATCACGATGATGACACTCTTTCCTTCAAACTCCGGTAACCCTATGATGAAATCCATGGAAACCTTCTCCCAATGTTGGCTTGGGATGGATAATGGTTGTAAAAGACCCGGGATCTTAATTGTTTCCACCTTATTTTGTTGGCAAACCAAACATTCTACCACAAACCTTTGAACATATGTTTTAAAAGTTTTCGAAAATTTCGAGTGCCCTCCTACTGGAGAGGTGTGCAACTCCAATAGTACCTTTTGTTTGAGTTGGGAGTTATTACATAAATATAAGTGATCTTTGTACCATAGTGAATCATTTTTCCATGTAAATGTATATGATGCACTGGAATCTTGTTGCAAACTTTGAATGAGAGTCCACAATTTTTCGTCATTCTTCCATTCATCCCTTGCTTCTATTATCCAATTTGGTTGTATGATCGAAATAGCACAAAGAAAGGCCTCAACATCTTCATCCTTTCTTGAGAGTGCATCTACCACAACGTTTTGCTTCCCCTTTTTATAGACAATTTCGAAATCATAACCCAATATCTTGGTTACCCATTTTTGTTGTTCTTCTGAAGATAGTTTTTGTTCCAAGAAGTATTTAAGACTATCATGATCTATTTTGACCTTGAAGTGCCTACCTATTAGGTAGGGACACCCTTTCTTCAATGCATGTAGTATTTCCATCTCCTTTTCATAAATAGGTTTGTGTAAGTCCTTTCCCTTCAGTAGTTGACTTTCAAAAGCTAGGGGCCTTCCTTATTGCATTAGGACAACACCAATTCCATTTCCCAAGGCATCGCATTCCACAATAAAGCTTTTTGTGAAGTATGGAGTGGTCAATACAGGAGCTTTACACATCACCTCTTTAAGTTGTTCAAAAGATTTAGTTGCCTCTGGAGTCCATGAAAATGCATCCTTCTTAGTTAGTGTCGTTAAAGGTACTGCTATTCTTCCATAGTGTCGAACAAACTTGCAGTAGTAACCTGTCAAACCCAAAAATCATCTAATATTCTTCAATGTTTTGGGAATCGACTAGTCCATCATGGCCTTATTCTTGTTAGGGTCTACCTAGACACCTTCATGAGATACAATATGACCCAAATACTTTATGTCCTTCACTCCAAAGAAACATTTGAATGATTTTGCATATAGTTGTTGCTCCTTTAGTAGTTGTAGCACCTTGTCAAAATGTCCCACACGATCCTCCCAAGACTTGATATAGATTAGTATATCATAAAAAAATACTAACACAAATTTTTGAAGGAAGGGCTTGAAAATGGAATTCATCAACCCTTGGAATGTGGACGGTGCAATTGTAAGGCCAAAAGGCATGACCAAAAATTCATAATGGCCTTCATGAGTTCAGAATGTTGTTTTTGGGATATCTTCTTCCTTCATTCTAATTTGATGATACCCTAAACGAAGATCCAATTTTGTAAAATAGATTGCTCCATGTAGTTCATCTAGCAATTCATCAATGACATGAATGGGAAACTTATCTTTAATAGTGATCTTATTGAGCTCTCTATAATCTGGACACATATGCCATGAGCTATCTTTCTTGAATACCATTACCACTGGTGCAGAGTAAGAACTTTGGCTAGGTCTAATAATGTCAGCCTCTAACATTTCTTCAAACATGCATTCAATTTCACTCTTCTGGGCATACGGGTATCTGTATGGCCTGATGTTAGGAGGAACTATCCCTGGAATTAGGTGAATTTCATGATCATGATTTCAGGTGGGTGGAAGACCTTTGGGAATATCTTCAAATACTTTGGAATGCTTATCAATGATCCCTTGGAGATCTTGAGGAATAGATGGCTTAGATATTTGAATATATAGTGAGCATAGTTGTGCAATAATGCCTTGATGCCCCATTTTCAATAATTTTGTCATGCCATTAGAGATTATCACCTTGCCAGGTTTCCTTGTGAAACTTCTTAACTCAATTTCTTTTCCTTCCAATGAAAATTTCATGAAAAGTTCTTGAAAATTAAAATCCATTGTTCCTAATGATTGTAACCATTGGATTCTCAGTACAACATCAACACCACCCATGGGTATAGAAATCATTGGACTATTCATTACATATTCCCCCATAGTAAGATTGATCTTATTTCATTTTCCTGAGCAATTGATAGTTCCTCCATCTGCAATCATTACTTGAAACTCTGGTGTTGGATATACAAAGCAATTGAGAGCTTTGGCTAATTTATAGTGAATGAAATTATGATTACTTCTAGAATCAATTAGGACTATTACCTTTTTCTTTTTGATGTATCCTTCGATCTTGAGGGTTTGAGGAGTGCTAATTTCAGCCAATGCATTACACAATATCGTGGGAGTCAACTCTTCAAATGAAATTGCTTCTATGTTTTCATCTTGAGATGGTTCTTGTTCTTATTATTCTTCCTCTTCACAATCGATGTAGAATAATTTATTCTCACCACACTTATGTCCCTTATTGTACTTGCTGTCACAATTAAAGAATAAACCTTTTTCTTTTATTTCCTCCAATTGTTGAGGTGTCAACCTTGTAGGTTGAGGTGTTTTAGAAAAAGGAACATTATTCTCTCTATAGATGTTAGGATTGGTCCTTCTAGTAGCCATAGCCATATTTTTACTGTCAACATTTCTTGCCACCTTAAATGTATTCTCCAATGATTTGGGTTCTCAAAGGCAAACCTCATGTTGAATGTTATCCTTTAAAGTTCCTATGAATACATCAATCAAGTGCTCATCTAGAATATCTGTTACCTTTATATTAAATCTTTGGAAGTTCTCAATGTGCTCGGTAACCGAACCCTTTTGCTTGAGATTTATCAATTGGCTAAAGAAGTTATTGCTCCTTGTATCCTCATAGTGTGGTATCATTTCTTCCATGAAAATTGTCCAAGTGACAAGTG
This sequence comes from Picea engelmannii, assembly GCA_009831015.1. Taxonomy (NCBI): domain Eukaryota; kingdom Viridiplantae; phylum Streptophyta; class Pinopsida; order Pinales; family Pinaceae; genus Picea; species Picea engelmannii. The sequence goes on along the minus strand of ML776864.1, from coordinate 62,106 downwards.
ATTTGAAAGAACAGATTTATCGATACCATACAAATTGATTGGGTTCTAAATATAAAGAAGTAATTCGTACCTTTTGTGTATGTGGCACATTATGTAGATCAAAGAATTGTTCCATATGAAGTATCCATGTGATTGGTTCCTTGCCATCAAACTTCGTCATATCGATCTTAGGAATGTGGTTGGTATTCAACCCAAAGATGGAGTTTCTACATTCTTGATTCACCTTCCTTGTGTCCTCATCATGAATTTCATGGGATATATTTTCACTTTCAGATGTCCTCTCTATTAGGAATTTTTTCAATCCTTCCATTATCTCCCCTTTTAAACCATCCATATTAGTATGCAACTTAGCTTCCATTGAATCCACCATCTCCTGTAGTTCATCTTTGGTTACTGTCTTCTTTTGTAAATCATTTATGTCCCTACGCATTTCTTCACCTTCATTAAGAGTCCAAGTAGGATTGTCTGGAGGCTTATTTGGTGTAGAAGTTCCCTTTTTTGGTGGCATGTTGGCCAAGTATCACTTTAAACCTTGATTATGAGCTGGTTCTACTAGACAATCTTCCTTTTATTGTATCTCCAAAATTTCAGCCCTTCTGAGTATGAACATTTTTTTTTTTAGGTCTCTAATGTTTCTTCTCTTCAATGCCATAGTTCTCATAAAAAGTAGATTTTCTAGGTGGAATTTATGGTAACTTCCCCACAAGTTGCTGATTTTTGGCCTTTCCGGGTGATCTCACTTGTATAGCGTGCCCCGCACAAACTAATTGATATAAAATTCTAAAAATCATACCAAAAATACGACGGGCTGTTCACTATCTAATGCAAATGGTCTCACTTAGTTTGGATACTCTAGGAAGAATTTATGATTGTTTTACCAGGAACACTTGCTTGAGACTAGTCAATAGGACTAGTTAGATACCCTATCTTCCATGGGGTGTATATACAAATTTAATATGGCCTAGAATCTTCAATTTCTACCACAGATACCTTACTAATGTCTGAGAATATCCTCTGGAGTTACGGTTCTGAAACGTGACATAAAAACTGTTATATCGAAAATTCCGCAATGACTCAATTTAGGATGATTCCAGAACCCTATCTTACAAATCCTATATCCCCGAAAGTATAAGGCCTCATGAGCTTAAATTTTAAACCAATGTACCTTGATCTGTCTACTAAATATGCTCCAAGTTGTTCCTCTTGAATCATTGTAGAAGAAAATTTATAGCGAAAATTCCATAATGTCTCATATGTATTAATGAAACCCCAAGACCTTGAGCTATGATACCATATGTTAAGAACCAAATATCAATATAGCATAGAAAAACCTCAGAATAAGTACTCAACATCTTGAAAAAGAGAGAATTTTAGATAATAATCCTCTTCGAGGGGGAAACCTCCTTTTACCCCACATAAATGTTCAAGTACAAGATGATTCAAATGAAAATGTCTCCTTGGTATATATAGGAGACTAGGAGGTATAATCACAACTAATGGAATAAAGTTGACATAAATAGAATAACATCACTAATGTAATATGCCCCAATTAAGGGGTAATGAGCCAATATTAGGGCTTAACATGTTTCTCATCATGGTAAAGCTTGGTTTTATAGACTCTTTTCATTATTATGCCTTTCTAGGTTCTCTCATGTCGGTGATTTTATGAGATATTATTCTTATTTATTCTCAAACTCTTCATATGTAGGTGATCAATTAGTTTTCCTACAATGAGTTATTCATTTTCCACATTGGGGTTTTTCAGTTAACAATTTACAAATATTCTATAATATTATTTTATTTGTTTTTTACATTAATATTTACCTTATGAATGTAAAACATATATATCCATATTAATCATTAAATTTTAGAAATCTGAACACATTCATATCCATTTTAATCTCTAAATAATAAATATTTTAAATATTTTCACCCTCAACATATGTACTTATATGCTTGGCATGGAGCTAGAATATTTTAACCAATTCAAAGTTGATGAAATTGTGATTACAACCAGGATTAATAGAAATCATGACCATATCTCATAAAAGTTAACTAGGAATCTATATTAGAAAAAGTAGAAATAAAAACAAGCCCTCATGACTCTCTTTATCCTTATTTGTGGTATGAGAAAACATGTGTAAGAATAGATTTTGATATTCATCATCTTGCAATGTTCATATATCTTGAATGTTAATAATTTTCCACTATATGATAGCATCAACCATTTGATATGTATATTATTGAACATTTCTACACTTTTTGGGACTATATGTTTTTATATTCATTTTAATACCCAAGTCATCATAATAAGTGGTATCAGATAACTTTCATAGGTAAAGAGACAACAATTTTTTTTTCCATATTTTTCATGTGGAGATATTTATTCTCAACCTATTATCTAGAGCATAGTTGAACTAGTTATATTTCAAGTACAGTGGTTATGTCATTTACACATTCAGGTTATAGTAGAAATCTAAAAAAATATTGTGGGAGTTATAACTAATTTTAGTTTCTACTTCACCTCTATAATTTCTTTCTATCTAATAACCATATAGTTGTCATAATATTACCTTTAGAAATATAGTAACCACTATATTTAAAAGTTGGGTCGTAATTGAGATCATTATTTAATGACTATGTACATGTTACATTAATCATCCTCCCTAGCTTCATCCCTTGGTATAACAGATAATGAGTGGACATTGATGCAATATTTATGAATATATTCTAGTACTATGATTGGCATAGCCTTTATACATGTAACAACCCTAGTTGAACAAATGTGAAGGATTATTAAGTAAAAATTTAATTAGGGGATTAATTATCTTAATATGATATTAATTAACCAGGATAGGTATAATAAAACTAATTAAATAATTATTCATTAATTAATGGTTGCAATTTGATTAATTAAACTACCTATTACATTTAAAAACATGACTATTAAATTTAATAATTTAATAAGTTATATAGTTAAATTGAAAGATTACGTACACAACAAGGGATAACTTATTAATTGCGGAAGGATAAGATATTAAAGAAAGGGGATACGGGTCATTAACGGGAAAGGATAAAAGGTAATAAATGGGTTAGGTAGGGATTAAATGAGGGGGAGTCGGTGAAGGAGGGATAAGGAAGGGTAGGAGGTTGACGAGAGGAATTTCTAAGAGAGTTTGGGGGATGAATTTTGGGAACTTTGGATTTGCAGAGAGAGACGTGAAATTTTGGGAGGGAGATTGTATCAGTGCACCGGGGTTGCTGGAGGTTTTGGGCACGGGGGCCAGGATATCCTTATGATATCCTAGAGCTAGGGAGTTACCTAGTTGGCAGGGAGGAAGTAGTTTTTGGGCAGTGTTTTGCAGAAGTGGTCAAGGAGGCAAGCGGCAGACAAACAAAGGTTATTAGCATCAGGTTTAGGTATTTCAAATTTTGCAATTGTTTTTAATCAGTTATTAAATTTATTATAAGTTGTTAAATTTAAGTTAACAAAGTTATTATTATGAAGAATATTATTCTGTGATGAAGTTTTAAAGCATCTTTCTTATCTTTTTCCCCTTTCCACTTCTTATTCCCCTCCTTGGAAGTTTCTTGGTTCTATTTCTACTTCAATCCACTTGGTTGTACCTTCTTTTGGAGTATGTTTTCCAAGTACCATGCCATTACAAATGCATCATCCACCATCCTTGGATTGAAGAGCATAACCTGGGTTCTTGGGAGATATACATGGGTTTGTAGATGACTTTTTAAAACAAAAATATACTTGAGTGGTACATATGGGCTCTTGGGAGATATACCTACTAAGATGGCCATGATTATGAACTATATGGTGTACTTCTATAAACTCAGCCTCTACCTTATTTTTTAATTAGTGCTACCAACTCCATTGGTCCACTACATACCTAATAAGGTAGAATTGGGAGTTGTTGAGGGATTTGAAGCCCTCCCATCTAGTTAATAGTGGATCAACATCCATCCTAAGTGTTTCCATGTGGCTTTCCCACCAAGTTAAAGTGTTACCCTCTAACTTATATCTAGAAAATGAAATATTCTACTCTTCCTCTATATGGTGAATGCTAAAATAAACTTCTAGTTGTTACAACCAATGACTCATTTTTAATGTATTGATATAACCTTGGTATGGATTCATTTCCACTTTCACTTCCATATTGAATAGGGACTATGAAGGATTTACATCACTCAAACTTGGCTATTCTTTCTCAGATTCTTTCTATGACTCCTTTCCTAAGTCTTCCTTATCTTATAATTTTCCCTCATATCTCATCTTTGAGTTATATCCTCCATCATATAAAAATGGTCTCATATTTTTTATAGATCTTCCATGAGGAGGTTCATATTGTGACTGATTTCATCAACTTTTACTTCCAACCCCTCAAATCTATCTTTTGACTTCCAACCCCTCAAATCTATCTTTTGCTAGATCTTTAGGGTTATTATGAACAAACTTTTCCTCCATGGCTAGGGTTTATGTGACTTCTCTTTATGTCAATTATTGGATCCCGAAACATCCCAAAAATAACCAAAAAAAAAACCTACTATGCGATTATTCTCACATAATACCACTCTCAGATGTTTTTCTCAGCTATGGAACAAGATACAATGCAAAATACTTGAACTCATTCTCCTCCTCGTGCCTTAGTTTTGACATATCCTGATGACCATCTAGGGATAGTTTTTTACTTCCTCAACCTTTAATTGTGATAAGGTTTTTGAACTTCTACAATTTATTAGAAAATAAACTAGGAATCTATCCCCACATGCATAAATAATAGAGGTTGACATGGCATCCACTTGCACCATGGTGATCAATATGATAGGTCAACTTGTGGGAGCCATAACTTTGTTATACAAACTCTGATTGACGAATGATTTGTGTCGTTGGAAAGGTATCGAGATATATAATTTATAATTTCCATTAATAGTAAAGTTTGGACAAAAAAAATTGTTTGATTCCTCAAAATGGATTCAAAATATTTATGATTGTATTTTGGACCCAAATTTCCAAATTTGGAGCGGTCGTTGAAATGGCCCTGGAAGTTGATTCCTCCGATTTTTCCACCTAAAAATAAGTGAGATCATAAAAAATAAAATAATTATCCAATCCTAATCATTAAAAGGGACAATAACATGCCAAAAATGATCTATTGGGCACTTCCAAGTCAAAAACACATCGTTTAGGGCCTCAAAATTACCGTAGAAGTTTGGGAACCAAAATACTTTAGAGAAACTACAAAGATGGAAACTGTAATTTGAGCTAGTGGAATAGGTGGGTGGAAAATTATGTACAACTAGATTATTTCTACCCCTTAGGCAACAATTGTATCCATTACATGAAGTTCCTCCATCAAATGAGGAAACTAGTGTTGAATTTGACTATTGGTGAGCCACTTGTGTTCATGAAGAAATTGCCCTATGTGTTCATGAAGAAATTGCCCTGTTTTGATGACCTGATAGAGTTGGATGTTCTATTGGAGGGTGCCATACCTCTTTCTGTCCATGATATAATCAATTGTATTATATTCAATGTAATCAATATTGGGTTTTTTTCCAGCCAAGTGTTTGACTATGTCCAAATTTTTTAGGGGAGGTGGAAAATATGGTCGAAGCAGTTCCACATTAAATACAAAGTGAAATTAAAGGAAAGGAGGAATACTTAATTCAAAATCACTCACACCCACAACCTTTGTGATGGTGTAAGGCCCATATCAGAGTGGTTGTATATTTCAATGGGGTCCTATGAGATGCTCTTTCTACAAATTCAACCATACCTTATCTCCCACCTGAAAATTTGTGGTACCCGATGTTAATCATAGAGCTACCTGTACTTGGCATTGGCTTTCTCGAAAATATCATGAAATGTTTCTTTAATGTTCTAGATTCTCTCAAAACAATTATCTTCTTGATCATCCTCAGGCTGAGCATGGGAGGACTCTTCATGTTCAGTTGCAATGGGTAGATATACGTCAATGGGGGTTAATGGTTGGAACCCTAAGCACACCTAAAAAGGGTTGTGGCCAATAGAACTATGGAGGGCTATGTTGTAGCTATGTTTAATATACGGATATCATCCCATGTGCATATATGGTTGGAATTATACATCCCATTTGCATAAAAAAACATGAAGGAAGAAATATAGCACACATATAACAAGGAGATAAAAAGAGATATGGAAAGAAATACAAGAATACAATAAAACTCAGATTCTATTAATGATTGTATGGAATACGAAAGATAGTAAAATGAAAATCACATAAGATAGATAAAATGGTGGTATCTTATCTTTGAAAATATATGTCTTAGTTACTCTCATTTGGAAGAAACTAATTATAATGGGGATCCAAAGGCCTTTTTAACATAAATCATAAATGAAAAAACCCTAATAATCCAAAACCCTAACCCCGGAAGATAAAACACCAAAATATTTGTGGACCCCAATGGAGATAGTTGATACATAAACTTCCCGAGGGTGAAGCTTTTTCATAAACGTACCCCGTCGAAAAGTTCTAGCCAAGGATTACACATTCTAAATGGCCCAATACATCCCAATAGGGATCAATAGGGCACTACCAAATCAAAAAACATCATTTAGGGCCTCAAAACAACGCTAGAAGTTTGGTTCCAAAAAAATAGTAGAAAAATTGTCGAGATGGTGTAGTATTTGAGATATAAAATAGTGTGCAAAACATAAATATTTTAGCATCCAAATGGCAGAGAAACAATGATATAACCAGAACAATGCTAGAGTAATACTAGAATAACACCAAAAAGAGGACCTTGATTAATGATAGAAATGTTCACTTGCGTCTTTGAGGGGGAAACGTTGAGCAAAGAAGAGCTCTATTACAATAATCTCCAAGACAAGCTTTCTCAAAACATCTACTCCTATTTTTACTAAATCTGTCTATCCAAAAGAGCTATCTAGAGAAAGCTCCTTCTAGAAGCAGAAGCTTCTATTATGTATTCTTACATTTGACTTATTATTCCTTATTGCTAGGCCTTATTAATATTTTCCTCTATTACATGGAATTATATTACTCTACCTACGTGAGGGGTTAGGGCGGTTAGGTCCCTAACATGCTCTCCTCCTTGCAGAACAACCTTGTCCTCAAGGCTTCAGATGAGGGAATTTTTGTATAATGGTGTTCAAACCTCAGGTGGAATGTTCTGGAGGTGTATCTTTCCATTGGACTAACACTTCCTCGATGGTGCACCGACGAAGACGATGCTCTTGCTGGGCTAAGACTGCTTTTGGTTGCAACCATATGGAACCTTCGTCAGCCAACTCTAGGATACTAGTTTGAGTTTGGCACTTTGTTCCAATCATCTTATTTAAGCAGGAAACATGAAAAACATGATGGAGCTTCGATTGACTAGGTAGAGATAACTAATATACCACCAATCCCACACTCTTGAGAATTGTATAAGGACCATAAAATTTGGGCGCAAGTTTATGACAATGTTTATCTTTGAGTGAAGTATTCTTATAAGGTTGTAGTCGAAGAAACACCTACTACCCTTTAACAAAATGGAGTTCAAAACGACCTTGATTTGCTTATTCCTTCATGGAATTTTGAGCCATGACCAAATTGTCTTTGAGGGAATGAAGAATGGCCTTGTGGATTGTAATATTTTTTTCAACCTCATGAACCTTCGAGACCCCTGGAATAAAGGAGAAAACTGAGGGGTGATTTTGGCCATAGAATGCTACAAAAGGAGTCATGTGAGTAGTTGTATGGTAAGATTTGTTTTACCACCATTCAGCTAGGGGTAACCATTGAGCCCACTGATTTTACCTCTCAGATGAAAAACACCTCAAATATGTTTCCAAGTACTTGTTGACAAATTCATTTTTGCCATTAGTCTGGGGGTGATAGGCATTACTGAGATGAAATTGGGTTCCCTGTAGCTTGAACAATTCTTTTCAAAAATTGTTGGTGAAAGTGGGATCTCTGTCAAAGACAATAGAATTAGGAATGCCATGAATCTTGAAAATATTATTCATGAATTTTTGAGACACTGTGGTGGATGTGAATGGGTGTTGAAGAGCACAAAAATGAGCATATTTGGAGAGACGATCTACAACCACCATGATGACTGACTTATTTCCCAATTTAGGTAATCCTACGATGAAATCCATAGAAATATCTTGCCAAATAACAGGGGGGATTGGAAGCGGTTTGAGTGTGCCCAGAGCTTTGAAAATTTATCCCTTGTTGTGTTGACAGAGCTCACATTCAACCAGAAAGGTGTGGATGTCTTGTTTCATACCCTCCCACAAAAAAGAAAGTTTCACCCGCTCATAGGTTTTGGTAAACCCTGAATGCCCAACTATGGGTGAGTCATGATGTTCAAAAATCATTGTAGATTTAAGTTGGGATTGCTTGCATAAATACAAATGGACTTTGTAGCAAATCGCTTCATTGTTCCAAGAGTACCTTGGAGAAACTGAAGAATCATGTTGCAATTGGTGGAGAAGGCTAGAAATTTTGGGATCTTCTAGCCATTCATGACAAAGAGCTTGGAGCCAATATGGTACAATGAAGGAGAGGGAGAAAAGGGACTCGTCTTCTTCATATTTCTGGGAAAGAGCATCGACCACTACATTTTTCTTTCCATTCTTGTAAATAATATAATAATTATAGTCAAATAGCTTGGTCACCCATTTTTGTTGCGTCAGGGATGAAATTTGTTGTTCCAGGAAATACTTGAGATGTTGATGACCATTTTTCATTTGAAATTGTTGACCCAATAAATAAGGATGCTAAAGATCCACAACATGTAGAATAACTAACATTTTGTTTTCATAAATGGATTGGCCCAAATTTCACTCTGAAAGTTGTTTGCTAGTAAAGGCCAAAGGCCTACCATATTTCATGAGGACGACTCCAATTCCTTTCTCGAAAGCATCATATTCCAATACGAATGTCTTTGTGAAGTCATTGAGGGATAAGATAGGGGTCGATCACATAACATATTTTAAGGCTTGGAAGGCATGATCCACTGTTGAAGACCATGTGAAAACACTCTTTTTAAGGAGAGAAGTCACAGGATCTACAATCTTTCCATAATTATGAACAAACTTCCTATAATAGTCCGTTAAACCTAGAAAACCACAAAATATCTTAAGAGTTTTAGGGCGAGGCCAATATTGCATAGACTCAATTTTCATAGGATCCACTTGGACACCATCCTTGGCGAAACTATGACCCATGTATTGCACTTCTAAGGAACCAAAGTAACATTTATATTGTTTGAGGAAAATTTGGTGCTTAAAGAGTAGATGGAGAACTTGATTCACATGAGATATATGGGATGGCCAAGTTTTACTATAGATGAGAATATCATCAAAGAAAACTAAGACAAAATGCTGGAGAAAAGGACAAAAGACATGATTCATAAGGATTTGGAAAGTGGAAGGAGCATTACAAAATCCAAAGGGCATTACCAAGAATTCATAATTACCCTCATGAGTGTGAAATCCAGTCTTTGGAATGTCTTCTTGTTTCATATGGATTTGGTGCTAGCCATAATGTAGATCTAATTTGGTGAAGTATTGAGCAACACTCAATTCATCTAAGAGTTCATGAATGACAAGAATGGGGAACTTTCCTTTGATTGTGAATTTGTTTAGGGTGTGAAAATAAGGACACATGTGCAAAGTACCTTCTTTCTTGAGTACCATGAACACAGAGGAAGAATAGGGGATAGTAATCAGACGAATCACACTGGCTTCTAGTAATTCATGAACAATTTTCTCAATTTCATTATTCTGGGAAAAGGGGTGAAGATAAGGCCGAACATTGGGAGGAAGGATGCCCAGGATGGGAGGGATGGAATGATCATGGACTCCACGAGAAGGGGGAAGTTTGTTGGGGGTAGTAAAAAGAACTTGTTGGTGAGAGATGATAGATTGAAGGTCAGGATCACCAAAATGTGTCTCAACAACATGAATGGAGTGGAGTTGGGCTATAATTCTTGAATGACCTTTTTTGAGGATATTTTCCATGTGATGGGAAATGATGATCTCAGGGGAGCCCATTGTGATGACTTGGAACTTATATTGTTGTCCCTCATTTTGGAATTGCATTCTTAAGTCCTTGAAATCCATAAGAATGGGGCCTAGAGAGTGTAAGAGTTTGAAACCAAGAACAATGTCACAACCACCCATGTATATATCAAACATATGGGATTTAAAGTGATATTGACAAATTTGGAGTCACACATATTCACATCATCCCCCACATTTCATGGAACCACCATTGGCAATCATGATTGGAAAATTATTGATGACACAGACATAACAATTTACTTCTTGGGAAATGTAGTGATGAATAAAGTTATGGGTGTGGCCACTATCCGCAAGGATGATGAATTTCCTATTTTTGATGTAACCAATTGATTTGAGAGTCTCGGGAGAAAATAATCCAATGACGGCATTAAGTGAAATCACTGGGTCAACCTCTGGTGGATAATAGGGTGGGGTAAGGTCAGATGGTGGTGGTAGTTCCTTGACAGGTGGAACAACAACATCTTCTTCAAAAAGATCCTCAGTCATAGCCATACAAATATTTTTTTCTTTACACTTGTGCCTGGGAAAATATTTGTCATCACAATTATAACAAAGACCCTTGAGTTAATGTTCATCCATTTCATCCCTGGTTAATTTATGGATCTTAAGGGGGGTTGTAGGAGGGGAATAATTAGTTGGTTTAGGGAGAGGAGGAAAGGAGGGTTTGCGGGTCTGGGAGGATACAATCTGTTGTTCTTCCTTGTCTCATTGAGTAGATTTCAACTAAGTATGGGGGCATGCCATGAGAACATGGGAACAAATTTCATCTTTCAGACCAATGATAAAGCATCCCCTAAACAAAGCACCTGGAATGCCCTTCATTTTGAAATCCAAGTGTTGAAATGCGGTGTTGAAGTCTTCCATTGTCCCATATTGCTTCAACTTGGTCAAATGATGTAAATGGTGTGTGTCAGAGTCAAATATGTCATAAATTTTGGCCACAAATTGTTTCCAAGAAACATACCCTTAGCGTGCCTTTTTTCGCCATTTCCACCATTTCCATCGCTCCAGATCGAGAGGTAGGAAACCATAACAAATCTTGGATAAATCATCAGTAATGCCTTCCAAAGAGAAATAATGGTCGATTTGGGTGACCCTCCATGTAGGATCCGATCCATCAAATTTGTTCACCTCAATTCTGGGAGGGAAGAGTTCTAGAGAAAAGTGGGTAGTATGAGGACCTTGGTAATGGGAAAAGTCATGGTCATCATGATAAGATGTTTTTTCAGAAGAGGAAGGGTTCTCAGAATGATCGAGGAACTATTCTTTGAGGTATTTGAGGTGGGAACATTGTTCCTTGACGATCTCAATAGCTGAATTGATTTATCTAAGGTTGACATTGATAGTCTTGATGTCTTCTAGGTTTTGGTGGTTGTCAGTAATCAAGGTATTGAGTTCTTGGTTTTGTGTCATAGCCATTAGGACAAATGAGCAGGAAAATGGTATAGGGGAAATAAAAGGGATTTGGAGGTGTGGGTTGGAAAACGGAGAATAAGCGTGTCAAATGATAAGTACCACTTCAACCAGGGTGAAAAGGGGTATCCAATGGGATAGGGGCCAATTATGTTAAAAATGATAGGTATCACTAGAATCGAGGCGAAGAGAGGAACCCAGTGGAATAGGTCACAAATAAGTGTGTAATCGGGACCACTACAATTTTTTATTTTTTTAATTTCTTACTCCTATGGAGTTATAATTCATCTTGAATAATACTACAGTGAAGAAATTCCCAAGTGCTTAAGAAAAAGAAATGTGTAGTAACTTTGCAACTAGAATGCAGAAGGCACAGTTGTGTGGCAATAAATCTTGTTTGTTCTGGTTTTTTTTTCATCCCGAGGGGTAGGATATTCTAGGTTTCTATAGAAAAGGGTGTTCCCTGTGCTATAGCTCTTTTATATATGTGTGGGGTCCAACAGTAGGAATCGACCCAATATATTAGGGAACCAAATAATTGGTGTGTACTACCCGGCTACCAAAGTACTAAAGAGTATCTTCGAGAGTGTTTTTCTCAGTGTAAATATAATATTTATGTGGCCAATCGATTTATCTATGGAGGGCTTCGGAAGATCTAGGTTGATCTGTATACAAATAATTTCTGATTCGCTACCACTCGAAGGGGTACCAATTGGGGTTACAAGGCTGGCCAACAGATGTGCGCTTAAGTACCTCTTGTATTTCCTATCTGTATGACTCCCTGACTATGGCTTTATGCATGCAATGACATGTCTCATAGCTTTAAGATGTCGAAATAAATCTCTACTATGAAAAAATTTAACCCACAATTTTTTGTTGAGGAAGGTGCTTTGATACCACTTGTAGCATTCCAGAGATAAAATAGTATGAAGAACTGAAATATTTAAGCATAGAAATTTCATAGAAAGAATGATATAACTAGAAAAATACTAGAGTAATAACAAAATAACACCAGAAAGAGCACTTTGATTAATGATAGCAATGTTCACTTGCCTCTTCGAGGGGGAAACCTCAAGAAGAGCATAACTCTATTAAAATAATATCCAAGATAAGTTTTCTCATACACTCTACTCCTATTTATACCAAATCTATCTATTCAAAAGAGCAATCTAGAGGAAGATCCTTCTAGAAGAAGAAGCTTCTATTAGGTCTTCTTACATTTGACTTATACTTCCTTATTAATATTGGAATTTATTACATGGAATTATATTATTCTACCTACGTGAGGGGTTAGGGAGGTTAGGTCCCTAATAGATGGAGACTGTAATTTGAGCTACTGGAATATGTGGGAGCCCATGGGATATCCACCTGGATCACATGTTTTATAAATGGTGCTACAGAGGGGGAAGAATACCATAATAACTTTCCATATTGTTGAGTGTATATCTAGTTCTATAGTGAGAAATGCTAGAAGGAGGATTGTTATGTTGAAACATGGTATGGGACCACCAATATTGACTTTGCTAGAGAATGAAAAGATTGAAAACCATGTGGTTGTTGATGTGAAACACTACTATTTAGGTGAGTCATTGATGAAGACTACAAATACCATGTGAGATGAGAGTGAAATAATTATTTACTAAAGCATATAGGAGAATATCATGTAGATAACAAATGAGAGTGACAATATGTTTCTATACACCAAATAGTAAACTACTAGGAGAGAAAGGAATGGTCTTCCTCGGAAAGAGAGATAGACAACTCATTACAAAAGTGATAACAATGCAACTAGATATGTACTACTCGATCAGAGTTGTGAGATAGTTGTAGAGAGAAAATATTGATTAGCTAGATATAATGGTAAATACTTTCAATGTTATGCATAAAGATGTCGAGTGCTTAGGACATGATGAATGTGGTGGTACATGTGTCTAGCTCCGTCCACACATGTTACTAATCTTATCACACATGAAAAATCCAATGAGGTGGCCAAGCAATTTATTGGTGAAGGCACATGAAAAGTGGCATAATTATGACTTGGTTACCAAATCCAAGTTGTAGCTCCAAAATTCAAAGACAGACAAAGAGAACAAAATAGTTATTTGAAAATGGGAAAAGGCTATGATACTGTGTATGTTATAGTAGGATTGTATCTCCATAGATAATCTGTGGATTAGATGTATTAATGGCATTTGGCTACCATCAGATAAAGATAGTGATGGTGTGGGAAACACTAAATCCATGTATTATGATATTATATATTCCTTCACATGATGTGGACTCTACGTTTTGGCTGTGATAAAGTGAGGTCCCATTGAGGTCCCATACTAAATTAAATGGATATAGTTGATGTCAACTAGACTAAGGAGTGCACTAATAGTTTTGTCCCAAAATAATATTAGTTGAGTGTGAGGACCATGTGGATGAATACTTGCATGAGATATCAATGATCATTCTTCATAAATAAGTTGAGCCCTTTTATTATATTAAAATATACCATGTATTGGTTGTCTATAAAGGTCCCTACACCAATCACATTTTGGTGTATCACATCACTTAAATTACTTGCATCAATACCAGTGTGAATAACATATAGAGTTACAACCTTAGTAAATATGTTTTTAATAACTATAGTAAACCTTTTAAATCAATATAGATCCATCTTAGCCCTTGATATATCTAAGTGTCCACAACTATCAAATCTTTATTATTAATTGAAGATAGAGCCAATATATATATTTTAATATATTAAAACATTTTATAGTATATTAATATATATTAAAACACTTCATTTCAAAAATCTATTAAAAAAGTAAATATATATATATATATATATATATATATATATATATATTGCATGAACATCTCCTTCATAGTGTGATGTAGATTTCCTATGAGTACAATAAAAAAGTATTTAGAATTTTTCTAAGTGTACTATTTTTTAAAATTGATTTTCAAAATATTTTAATATTATGAACATCTCCTTCATAGTGTGATGTAGATTTCCTATGAGTACAATAAAAAAGTATTTAGAATTTTTGTAAGTGTACTATTTTTTAAAATTGATTTTCAAAATATTTTAATATTATGAAAAATTGTAAAGAAAAACATTTTGTTTTTTAATATAAACTACATTCCAAAAGAAGTCACTTTACACTCCTAATATAAAATAAACATATAATAATAGAAGGCATCACAATGTGATAAAATTATAATAATGCAAGTTTTGATTTTTAAAGCATATCACAAAATGAAAAGAAAAGAAAATCAAATTAAAATAATAAATATTTTCTATAAATAGGTTTTAAGATATATGATTTAGTATTACTAAACACTTTGTATGTTTTTTGAGAAGGACAAAAATATACTAGACATAAAGAAATGATTGATGATGAAAATTAAAAAAAAATGTTGTGAAAAATGTTTAACCCATTATATAAAAATGGAGTTTAATTTGAGAAATGTAATATCATTATTTAATATATTATGAAATTAATCAAACATTAATAATGAATAAAAAATTTGGTTCAATATACATCTTTGATTTATAAATAGTCTATTCATCACATTATAACATCGGTTCAAAGTATTGTTATTATAATGCATCGATCTTATATTACATGATTAAAAAAATTGGTTAAATATACATCTTTGATTTATAAATTATAACATAGGTTCAAAGTATTGTTATTATGATGCATCTATCTTATATTGCATGATTAAACCAAAAAAGAAATACACAATACATATTCTTGATTTCATCAGGGAATAAAAAAAAATAGATAACCAAAGCAAGCTAACCTAAATGCCTACGTCACCATAACTAAAGCATGGAGGAAGACTAGTGGTAGGTTACAAGTCCCTCTCAATAAAAACATGAAGGCCAGGCCAGGCCATGATGAACTACGGGGATGCTTCATTGTCCGTCTTCCTTACGATCTTAGTCATAAACATTTATGCGGAAGTATGTACATAACATAGACATAACACTCTTTTAATACGTGGATGCAAGGCATGATGTAGATGATATATGATGATGCCATAAAATAATCCTTTACTCGAAATGGAAGACGAATGAAGAGGAAAACACATACATAGCAACTGATGCTCATAAAAAGAGGAAAACCCATACATAACCTAAACCATTTGGATGCACATCTAAACGTATCAAAGTTGAATACAGATCGAGGTATGTATTTCCCATCACAGATTTCACTCAACCTATCTGGAAAACGAAATCGACTGAAATAGATAGAAAGGTGCCTTTGTAATTAATGTTTCCCGTTGATTCAAATGTCATCATGTAAATGTTAATGCGCAACAAACAAACACTGAAAATTGTGAGGCACTACCGAAAACCATTATCATACTCATGAACATTCTCATAATGGACGACAAAACCACTAACGAGAAGTTATTTTCATCGAAGGACATAAACCAACCAGCGATCAAGCAACGAATGAATTGATTTTATCTTCAACAAAAAAAACCATCAATGCACATAATTTCCTTTATGCTAATTTATTTTTTCTTTATTACATCAAAATTTAAATTTATTTTGAATATCATAACAATGCTTTCACCAAAAACAAGCAACATTCATTGAGTAGAAGATTGAGATGATAAACTCCATGATGTGAAATAGTGTAAATGAGAAGAAGAAAGGAATAGTAATCTTACACATTAAGTCTACTAGATCATCCAAGCACAATTATCGATATTTTAGAGTTGTAATATGTATACTACCTTGATGAAGGTATTTGAAATATATATCACACTATATACAACATTAATTTTTTTCTTTTTGTTGAGAGAATGATGTAGACTTTAGATAAAAGATTCATAATTGAGGTAAAGTAGTCTACATATATTAGCCATGAGATCAACTTGATATGATGACTATTAACAATGGTTGTGTTTTTATTAAATATAATGAAAACTTCCCAAGATGAAGAGCTTAGTGGGAGGACTTTCCATGTTAATGTAAAGTCATAGTTTCATGAATTTTCTTATAGATGTGAGAAATGTATAAGATAATTCATAAGTATTTTTTAAAATAAGGATGTGATATCTTTGAAAATAAAAATGTGATATCTTCCAAGCAACTTATTGAAAATATGTACAAAAAAATTCTTAAGTATTTTTTAAAATAAGGATTCCATATCTTCCAAGCAACTTATTGAGAATATGTGGAATAATATAATGATAATGGCTATAATATGCATTACCTTTAATTCCTAGAACACAAAATTATTAATTACAAATTATTTGGCCACAAATTATATTATGATTCTTTATAGACAAGAAATATAATATAAAACAATAAATATTTTAACATAATCAATCAATAAATATATGAGACTACATGACACCCTTAAGATGGGTAACACGATCAATTACTCTTCTCAAAAGAATCAAGACATAGGTCATGGAATACACACACAACGATATATATATTATCCCCCATGAGTACTCAAAGGGGCATATGCAAAGCACTACTCATTATTAAATTTCATAAATTCTCACTTGTCAAATATATAATAGGTCTTATGAAAACATTCTACATTAATTAACGAGTTCAAAAAAAGCAATTAGTGACCTGTATTCCATTAGTATGTCTACATTACATTTATTATTCTCCATTAGTACTATAAATTTGATCTCCCTTCATATCTTTCATTCATAAAACATGTATAACTCCCATAATACTATCTTCAAAGGAACATGGTGAATTATTATCAAGGAAAAACATCCATCCTAACAAAATTAGTCCCTGTGGTTCGATGCATCAATTTCAAAATTATATTGATTATGGTTGCTTCATGCATTGTCTAATGTTGTTTTTCAATTATTATATTACAACTCATTTTTTTTATTTTTTTTGCCATATTCCTCTTTATTGAATAATTTTATTCTTCCATGCAAGTTCATAGTAGGTTTATTAATGCTTACAAAGTCACTTTAATGAAGGTTGTTTCTCATCACAATGAAGGTTGTTTTTGTAGACTCTTTTCATTATTATGATTTTCTAGGTTTTCTCATCCTAGTGCTTCTATAGTATATTCTTCTTATTTATTATCAAACCTTTCATATGTAGGTGATCAATTAGTTATCCTACAATGAGTTATTCATTTTCCACATTGAGGATTTTATATTTAAGAAAACAAATATTCTATAATGTTATTTTATTTGTTTTTCACATTAATATTTAGCTTATTCAATAAATCCATCCAATAATAGCCAATATAAATATCCACATCATCCACATCTATATCATGAAAATATGAATGTAAAACATATATATCCATATTAATCATTAAATATTAGAAATATGAACACATTCATATCCATTTTAATCTTTAAATAATAATTTTTTAAAATATTTTCACCCTCAAACTATGTAATTTTTATAATCCATTTTAATCTTTAAATAATAAAAAAAAAAATATTTTCACCCTCAACATATGTAATTCTTATATGCTTGGCATGGAGCTAAAATATTTTAACCAATTCAAAATTGATGAAATTGTGCTTACAGTTAGAATTAATAGAAATCATGACCATATCTCATAAAAGATAACCATGAATCTATATTAGAAAAAGTAGAAATAAAAACAAACCCTCATAACTCTCTTTATCCTTACTTGTGGTATGAGAAAACATGTGTAAAAATAGATTTTGATATTCATCATCTTGCGATGTGCATATATCTTGAATGTTAATAATTTTCTACTATATGATAGCATCAACCATTTGATTAACATATTAATGTCTCAATATATATTCTTGAGAAATTTTTTTATCCATATTTTTCATGTGGAGATATTTATTCTCAACCTATTATCTAGAGCATAGTTGAACTAGTTACATTTGAAGTACAATGGCTATGTCATTTAAACATTTAGGTTATAGTATAAATTGAAAAAAATATTGTGGGAATTATAACTAATTTTAGTTTCTACTTTACCTGTATAATTTATTTCTGTCCAATAACCATATAGTTGTCATAATAGTACCTTTAGAAGTATAGTAACACTATATTTTAAAATTTGGATCATTATTGAGATCATTATTTAATGACTATGTACATGTTACATTTATCATACTCCCTAGATTCATCCCTTGGTATAACACACAATGAGTGGACATTGATGTAATATTTATGGATATATATGAATATATCCTAGTAATATGATTGGAATATCATTTATACATGATTCATCCCTTGGTATAACACATAATGAATGGACATTGATACACTATTTATGCATATATATGAATATATCCTAATACTATGATTGGCATAGCATTTATACATGCATGCATATTGCATTTGATCCATGTATTCAATTGATGTATATTTGAATCTCACAACCAAAGAAACTCTAGATAAAATGTGAATCATGCAGCATAAGATAGTAATTTACCTAAGAATAAGAAAAATCCAAAGATAAACAAAAATATGAATAGATTCAAGAAAAAATAGATCAATTTATTATGTTAGTTAATTTTTTTTTATATAGGAATACAATGGGTTCACTCAAGATCCAAACAAACCAAGGCTTATGAAATAAATAATATAACATTCTTGCACATACCCCAATGGTGGAAAGATGAAACTACAACATACACATAAATAACTACTAAGTAACATAATTGGAAATGAAAAACAATGAAATTAAGGGCACTATTGAATGATTGTTAACTAGGCCCAATGATTTTATATTGAGGTGTCTTTCATACTTTGGGAGGAATCCCATTTTATCTACATTAGTTCGTCCGTATTTTTTGAAAAGGAGCCCCCAGTTTCTTGCTAGTTTAAGAATGAAATCATTAAAGAAAAGTATGATGTATGTAGTTTCTCAAGATGTGTTTTTGTATAAATAATTCATTCTATGGATTTTTGAAAGCATGGAGGATTAATATTGATGTGATATGGGAAATTTGAGAGGTAATTCACTAATGCTAGTAGAGAAAATATAAATGATGAATATTCCATCGTGAGAAATTGGTTATAGAACATAAATGATGTTTTATAGTTAACTGAGGGCTCCTGATGATCAATATTATTTTGAGAATGAAATGAAGTAAAAAATATAATACAAATATAACAAGGAGATACATAAAGATATGGAAAGGAACACAATAATATAGTAAAACTCAGATTCTATTATTGATTGTCTGGAATATAAAAGATAGTAAAATTAAAAGCACACAATATATCTAGAATTATGGTAGCTTATCTCTGAAGAGAAATGTGTTGGTTACGATCATTCACAAAACCCTTATTGCAACAAGGCTTGAAAGACATTTCTAACATAAAGAAATTGTGTCGTATTATATTGTCCATCAATTTATGGACAAAAGGTTGTAAATTAATGAAATTAAGAACACAAGATCTATCATAAAGATTTCCAAAATTGTAAAAGAAATTGTAAATACCAAAGACAATTTTAGGAGCCTAGACAATTGAACAAACTTATTTTAAGAAAACCTTGGTTGAAAGCACCATTTTAGAAAATATACATAATATATAAAAAAGGTGCAATTATGTTTTCTAAAAGTCATTTGCAAACTTGTGATGAAATCCATTGAGATTTCTTACCCCAATCATGTGGAATGGAAAGAGGTTGAGAGGGAGCTAGCTTTGTATTAGATAATTTTGAATGGATACATAGAGAGAAACATTGAATGTATTCCTAGATGTTGTTTTGGATGGATGGTTGAAATAAATATCTTTATAGCTAGTGTAGTGTGTTTGTTTTCCGATAATGACATCCATATGATGATTAGTGTTATTCATAAAGTAGCAATAATCATACCTCTGAATTTTCGATGCCTAGTTGAATTGACATAACCACTACATGCATAGAGAATAAGGCAATTGAATTGACATAACCACTCCATGCATAGAAAACCACTTCAAGCATAGAGAATAATGTGAATACATAGTTCAATCGATTTCTATGTGTTGTTTCAATGCTTTCATTTCCTGACTAAAACTTGGATCAATATCCTATAACTATTTCTTATCATTGTAGGGGTGACCTTAAGTATTTGGAATGGATGTTTTGAATTGAGGGACGATGCTTGCAAACTATCATGGATTTTTGCTAAAACATCCTATTACAACGAATGTGACAAAAATGTGAAATTATATTAGCATAAAGATCTTATGCATAGTCAATTAATAAGGACAAAACATTTCATTTTAATACATATCCAATAAATTAAAATGGAACGGAAAATTGTTCATTTAAACAATTATTGAGTAAATTAAGAACAAAACATATAATTTTAATACATATCCAATACACTAAAATAGAATTGAAAACAGTTCATTTACAACTACAAAATTTCAAGTAATTTAATAACCACAAAACATGTCATTTTAATGCATATCCAATAAATGAAAATTGAAAATTTCATTTGAATTCATATCAAATAAAATAACATTACATAATAAATCGGTAATATATATCAATTGTAAACTAAATAAATAGTTTCTGATGACAGATTATTGACACATATTTAAAAAATATTTTGATTTTTCAAAAGTTGTGAAATGATTGATATATAAAAAAATAAAAATAAAAATACGTAGATTTTTTTTACTTAGACGAATTTATGAATCATGTTCAAAAAGAAAAAGAAGAAATCAAACCCTTTAAAGAACAAACCTCTCTTAAAATACAATTTATTTTAGTAAATTCAGAAATTTAATCGCTATAGACAATCCGTACCTATACATGTACACTCTACTCAAAGCTATGGATTTCAAAAGAATGGATTTTGTCAAAAGGTTAATTATATTATAGATATATCTATATTGTAGCACACTGCAGGGTATTATAGGTATCATAGCATACTGCAACTAATGAACTCTGGCCGCGTGACGTTTTTTCCTAACCTTGGCGTGCTTTTGAGTTTTGTGCGCAGGAAGAAGAATTTCAAGTGGTTCTGCCTGTCGGCAAAATCCACTCTCTCGTAGAAGTTCCAGGTAAGTCATAACGAGGAGAGGAAAGTTAATGGACACCGTCATTTTCGCTTCTCGTATGCTGTCAAATGGGTTTCGTACTGCCCACTGAAATACAAAACAGGAATGATTGCATTGCCTTTGCTAGCCGGGCAGACGATTTGACAAGAAATACAAAAGCATCAATGTGCCTTTGAAAACAATAAAGCTACCGTCCTTATATGATGCCTGAGGAGGATGAATCAGATACAATTTTTTGGTATTATTGGCATTTTCTGGTGAATCAGATGAGGTATTATTGGTATTTTTTGGTGAATCAGATACAATTTTCTTATTGATGATGATGATTAATATCCACTCAGATATTAAGAAATTTAATTACTGTAACAGGAATCATTTGCAAAAACCTGGACATTTTTCAAAACTGAAGCTTTTGAATACTGAGAAAATGATTTTTTTTAAATGTGTGATAAGTTTGAGGTTAATTAGTTATAATCACTATAAACAGTATTAAATTTCCAAGTGTCAACTCCATGTTCAGAAGTAAAGGAATTACAGATATTTAGTGTAGATCCATGCTAACTCTTGATTTTATAAGGAGCTCAACTTATTTATTTAGGGGAATAGAAACTGGGTGGAAAGGATAACAGTCCATCCCACAACCACAATGGCTAGACTCAATTTACTCAATATATATATACAAAGTTGCTTCAAGAGTCCTGATGGAGTGTTTACTGGAAACTCTCCAATTTTCAAACTGCTTATACACTTTTAAATCCATAAATCCAAATAGCTAAGATATCAAAAAGTTGACATAGATATTTTCCTCAAGTGAACATTAAAATATTTGGTTTATGACAAGCATTTCAATATTTTTTTGTTACCAACATTTTTTTAAACTGCATGTTTCAACTCCATATTAAACATTACTAAGTATCAACCAAATCCGAATGTTTATGAGGAGAGGTGTATATCTATTGAAAACTTCACCCAATCAGAATGTTTATAGGGAGAGGTGTATATCTATTGAAAACTTATAGATTAATCAATCTCTTAAGTAAAAATATGTAAATATGTAATGTGCATGTGAGATTTAACTATAAAAGAATATTCTTCCTAATATCCACAAATTAAAAGACAAGATTAAGATAGATAACCCTTATAGGTATAAGCTATGGCTGATGGGCCTCTAAAGATTTAAGTGCTTAGACTAGTTCTACATTCAATTTCTCACGCACATAATTAAAGTTAATATAAAAATATTTTACTGAAAATAGACACTATAAAAATATCCATATAAATTTATATTTATTTTTTTATAATTAAATAATATAAAACTAAAAATTAACCCTTTAAAATTTATTAATTATCATTTCAAATATACTAATTATAATAGTAACATCTACAATATCTACAATATATTGAACATGACTCTTCATATGAGTTACTGTATGAAAAATAGTTATGTGCAATTGCTTGAGCTTCATATAGTGCTAGTTAATTGACATTTGTTTAAAGTTCCTCTTCGCATGCCATCGTACTTGGTATGGGTATCTCTGCAGGGATAGGTATCGGAGACATCGGGGTAAACACTGTTATGCTATTTTAGAAATCTAAGTAGGGGGAGATATTGAGGTATGGGTACATCTAATTATGGGGAGATATTGGGGTATGGGTATATCAAAATAGATGTTCATAAAAATAGAAAAAAAAAAAAAATTAAATTATAAAATCATGATGATTAAGTTTTGAATTATATATCAAAATATTATTGATATAAGAAAGTTATATTGACTTAAAAAGTACGTTATATAAGTGAATAATAAAATATTAAAATTATAAACTGATGATGATTAAATTTTGAATTATATGTTACAATATTATTAATATAAGAGAGTAATATTTACTTAAAGAGTAAGATATAAAAATGAATAATAAATATTTTGCAATTTTTTTTTAAAGTAATGTATATAATATAAATAAGAAAATATTAAAGGTTAAAAATTTCAACTTTATATTAAAAAAGAAACAGTAAACTATCTAGTTCAATTAATGTTTTTTTTTTTTTTTATATTAACTTTTGGTTTTTTCATTTTCTAGTTCCTATATCAACATGTATTCTAGGAAATCATTGTTGTTCATATTTGTTGACACTTATTTTGTGAGGAAGTTTTTCCAACTTTTAATTGAGATTTTTTTTAGTTTGTATATGTTTTATTTAAAAAAATAATTAAAAAGAATATTTAAGAAAATAATTAAAAACCTTAATTTTTTTTTTGGATACTTTTGTCATATTTATAAGATGTTAGCTATTTTTAAGATGTATCTTACAATGATAT
>ML776864.1:23856-37879 GCA_009831015.1 Picea engelmannii | reverse complement strand
TGGATATTCATATATTTAATTTATAGTTTACATTGAAATATATTTTTATTATAAATATTTCATTTTATTTGTACCATTAAAATACATTTTTATTACTAATATATTTTTTTACATACCAAAATTAAACATTTCCAAAAATCTTACTTCCAAAATATATATATATATATATATATATATATATATATATATATATATATAAGTTTAGTGTGTAAATTTATAATTAATATAAGTAACGAAATATATTCCACTCAAATTTACCAAACATTTAAAAAAACTCAACCATTTAAAAAGAGTCACTATTCCTCAATGTACAAAAGTCTCAGTTTTGAAAAGTGTCCAAGTCTTTCCTAATGTTTCCTATGTTTTAGGATCTGTAAAACGAAAAACGCTCAAGGCATACCGCCTATCCCTGGACAGAATTCTCGGTTCTGAACGAAACTGAAATTGCTATTAGAATAAATAAATAAATAAAGTTACACACCTTTGGCAAACCACACTTCCTTTAACACAATCTCTGTACTAAAACGGAATTTGACTGTTATGAACAATAAATAAATAAATTAAAAACCCCGCCACTTGCCCTTCACATGACCCTTGGTGCGAGGCTCCATTCTATAATGAATTGAAACTGGGATAAAGCAATCAGTAGCCTAACACATCTATTTTTCAATACCTTCAAATTACCAACAAATATAAAACAAAAAGGAAACCGCCACTTTCCATTTACTTAGAAATTGCAATTTAGATAATAATTATAATTCGCATACTGACGGTAATTGAATTTCTCCATGTAGAAATTACATGCAGTTAGATATATAGAAATAAATTTTAATTTTCCATTCACTCAGAAATTGTGGATTAGATAATATTTAAAATTTTCCAACTGACAGTAATTGAAATTCATTATAAAACGAAGAAACCGCCAGTTGCCAATTAGAAACTAATTGGATTAAAATTTTCATACTGACAGTAATTGAATTTCGCCAAGTAGAAACTACATGCAGTTAGATATATAGAGATAAATTTTAATTTGTCATTCCCTCAGAAATTGCGTATTTTCATCGGACAAAATCACTAACGAGAAGCTATTTTCATCGGACATAAACCAACCAGCGATCAAGCGATTAATGCAATGATTTTGTCTTCAACAAAAAAAAAAACCATCAATGCACATAATTTCCTTTATGTTAATTTATTTTTTCTTTATTACTTCAAAGATTCAATGTAAAATTTTGAATATCTTAACAATGCTCGCACCAAAAACAAGCAACATTCATTGAGGAGAAGATTGAGATGATAAACTCCATGAGGTGAAATAGTGTAAATGAGAAGAAGAACGGAATACTGAAAATAATCTTACACATTAAGTCTAGTGGATAATCCAAGCAAACAACATTATTTTTTTTGGGAGAATGATGTCTACCTTAGATAAAACATTTATAATTGGGATAAAATAGTCTACATATATTAGCTAGTCATAAGATCAGCTTGATATGATTTATATTAACAATGGTCGTAGTTTTATTAAATACAATGAAAACTTTCCAAGATGAAGGACTTAGTGGGAGGATTCTCCATGTTAATGGAAAGTCATAGTTTCATGAGCTAGATTGTAGATATGACAAGTGTACAAGATAATTCATAAGTATTTTTGAAAATAAGGATGTGATATCTTTGAAAAAAAGAATGCGATATTTTCCAAGCAACTTACTGAAAATATCTTGAATGTGTACAAAATAATTCAGAAGTAATTTTTAACATAAGGATGTGATATCTTCCAAACAACTTATTGAAAATATGTGGAATGTGTACAAAATAATTCATAAGTATTTTTTAAAATAAGGATTTCATATCTTCCAAGCAACTTATTGAAAATGTGTGGAATGTGTACAAAATAATTCATTAGTATTTTTGAAAATAAGGATTCCATATCTTCCAAGCAACTTATTGAAAATATGTGGAATAATATAATGAGAATGGATATAATATGCACTACATTTAATTCCTAGAACACAAAAATATTAACTACAAATAATTTATCTACAAATTATATTATGATTCTTTATCGATAAGAAATATAATATAAAATAATAAATATTTTAACATAATGGTGTAGCCCCCCCACCCTCTTTGGGTTTTGCGACCTCTCGGTCTATCATCTTTCTTTCTTCTGAGTCAGATTGACTCTTTGGGATCTTGATTGAACATAAAACAATTGTACACAAATCCCTTTTCCTTCCGTGTGCAGGTTTTGTCAGACCCACGAGATACTCCTGCGCGCTTCCAAAACACTAGGGTTCAAGCACTATCTCCTTCTGTGATTAGCCCCTTCTTCATATGGCCCTGGGTTGTGTCCTTGCACAAACATGTGACTGCTTGTTAAATTTCACTCACCTTTAATCCATGAAATGCTATGAGACCGTCGATCTCCCAATCTTGACGATATGTCTGAGCTGATGCTTCAGATATGCCCCTTCCAAATAAATGGACCATATATTCCCCTCCTGAATCAAGAGATACGATCTATTTGCGATTCCGGACTTTGGGGTTTTGAAATCTCAAACCTTGTTTTCCTCCATACTCCAATCTTCTGGATTTTAATGATATATTGCGACCTGTCTCCCTAAACTTATGGCTAGGATCTCCTCAGCAGATTTGGCCTTCGGAAATCTTAATTCTAAAATTCCTACTTTTCCCTATGTGATAATCTTCCAAAGTAGAAGATCTATTGACACTTATCCCCCTTAATCTACAGCTAGGATTTCCTCTGTGAATCCAACCTTCAGGAATCTCAATTCTCAAACCCTCGCCACTGCTGATTGGTTATCTTCCAGAGTGGAAGATCTACTGACGTGTATCATCCCCAATCAACGATTGTGCTCCCACTTTGGGACTTTGGCCTCCTCAACTAGATCAACGACCCTCTGACTCCCTTCTCGATTGATGATCAAGATCTCTTCTCTGGATCTTCAAAACTTTCTTCATCCTCTTTCCTTGAGAGTTCTAGATCTGGCGCCGCATGTCCACCTTCACATCAATGACTCTCGTTGATTCGTACTTCCGAGCTTTGAAAATATGAAATGTCAAAACATCACCTTCCTCCATACATCAATCTTTCGGAGTTGACGATCTGCAGACACCTGTCCTCCTAAATCAACGACCCTAATTCTACTTTGGGTGTTTGATATTTTAATTATATCAACCATCCTATGGCCCTCTTCTCGATTAGCAGTCGAGATCTCCATCGGGTCTTCATACTTTTTAGATCTCAAATCTCAAACTTCGCTTCCCCTCAAAGTATGCAAATTCTTATCTCTTGTCCTCTTAGATCGAACAATTGAAGGTTACCTTGGGACTCTACCCAGAGTTCTTGGATTTACACCATGTCTTCTCTAGATCAGACAACCCAGATTCACTTTGGGTCTTCGGATTTCAAAAGATTCAACTTTGAACCAAAACTTAAATGCAACTTACCCAAAGCTTGCAATTTGTCATTACGTGTCTCTCTAGATCTAACAGTCGAGACCTCTTCATCTCTTCGGGATTTGGTAGTATCATTTCTCAACCAAAACCCCACTACAATTTACTTGGAGCTCACGATCTATGGACAAGTGTCCTCTTGTATATCGACGACTCTCGGCTCTTCGACTATTCGTGCTTCAGGTGCTTGTTATGAACATAAATATACATATAAAATAGATATTCATAACATAATAATTAATTAATAAGTAATAGTTATTAATAATGAAAGGTCATGTCTCAAAGGACATGACTATTGGTTAAGGGCACCCCTGCGTGGGTAAATAAATGAGCCCTCATTCTCAATTGTAAATATATTATATCTTATCTTATCTATTCATATATTATTTACAGTCCTACATGGATTATTTTGTTATATTCCAAGTATTTTGGATAATTCTTGTGTGAGGGAACTTTGTACATACCATTTGGTATAAGAGATTTGTTTCTTAGCCTAGCCTTTGGCCTATAGACTCTTAGTCAAAAATTTTGTTGCGCTTGGCAACGTCAGTAAGGCCTTTGGCCACTCAAATTTCAGAGTTCGTGAAACTCTAGGTCTTTGACCATTATCGGCCTTTGGCCATTCAATTTTCAGATTATGTTGAAGAAAAATGTATTCCGCTGCCAAGAAATATTGAAAGAAGAAAACTAATCAATCTGTGACAAAGGAAAAAATTATTCAATAGCTCCATATCTAAAAAATATCTAAAACAATATCAAATAAATAAAAAAAAAACAACAGTTGTCATATAATTGGATTCAATTTACGGTGTAGCTGCCATAAAAAATAAATTTATTGTACGACCCGTACAATTGCAACACAATTAGAAGGAAATTGTCAATAACAAAAATATTCCACTAGAAATTTGAACTCCAGAAGTCTTGTTAAAGAGAAAATCATATTTTATTACAAGAATTAGAAGAAGTTCTAGAAAAGAAAAGAAAAAGAGAATTTATATATATAAAATAATTATTTAATATATATATATATATATATATATATATATATAAAATAAAGAAAAAAAAAATAATTAATAATAATAAAAAAACAACAGTAGTCAAATCTACATAGCCACCGATTCCATACAGATCATCCATCCATCCGTACTACAGTTACCGTATAATTGGGTTTGTATGCTTCCTTACAATTAAATCATCTACCATTCGAATGACTCATGAATTGTAGGCATCGCTGCCAGGCCTAGAATTTGACGTTCCACAGGACGTTTTTTTTGTTTTTAAATGTATTTGACACGTGAATACAAAATCCACACGTTAAAATTTACCGGTATAAAAATCCCCAACCTGTCACTTTGACATTCCACTTCATAGTGTACCCGTCATAAATTCTAGGTGCTTAGTTTACTATAGTGTGTCACCTACCTAGGCCTCACACTAAAGAGGGGTTGGGTAAAGGTTTGTTGGAGGATTAAATTTAACAATAAACAAAATTTAATTAGTTTCAGACTCCCAATCCTTGAAATTTAATTAGTCCATACTACTAGTTCACATAAAGTGTTAATAGTTAATTGAATATCCATTCACTGACCTACTCAAATTTACATATAACAACACAAGACAATTTGACACTCGTGAATTTGGGGTAAAATGTAAAATGACGAGCATGAAAAACAAATGACCGTCATCAAAATTTCACTTGACAGGTAAGATAAATTTGAAATTCCAGCCCTGATCGCTGCTATATGATCCACTACATAACCGTATAGTTCTTAATTGTATCGTCCGTACAATTTTAAAATTTTAACAATTAACTACTGCAAATAAATTCGTACGAATCCATACCTGACAGATCTGTATATCTGCGGTACTATCGACTGCACTCATCTTGCCTCAACACATCAACCATTGTACAATTTTTTTGCAGTTATCTGTGCAACTGGTGAATTAAATATTTTTATGTCTGCATCGTTTCGTACAGTCACCAATTTAAATATTGCAACCATGGGATTAATTCACGGTTTAAGGAATAATCACTAAGAAATAACATTGCCTGCAATCATCGGATTAATTGCCTTGATTGAATGTGGAGATTGTATGCCATAGAGCGGCCATTAATCTAGCCAAACAAATGGCTCATGATTGTTCAGTGATAACTCTTGAGAATCACACCCCTTCAAGGATTACTTAATCTATTTGGAAGTATTCCCATAATAAACCATACATAACTAAGATAAATGAAAGAAACATATGCAATCGGGATATATTAAATAGTGCATATTAAAATGACTCTATACAACACATATCAAAATATTTTATCCCTAAAAGTGTGTTAAGGTTGGACTTTTGGATTTGAAATTACATTGAAGAAGTGTGAAAAAAGTATAAAAGAAAAACAAAAGTATATTAAAATATTTAAAGGTATTTTTTATACATAATTGTCAAGGAGTTAAGGGATAGAACAATAAAAAGTCAAAAAAAGGAAAAGTATTTTTTTAGATGTATGTTAAATAAAAACTAGAATCTAAATTAAAAAAATTTAGTGAAGACAAAAAGAAAGGATTAAAAAATAATAAAATAAAATAAAAACATTAAGAAGAAATAAAAAAAAATTCAATATTTAATTTTGAAGAGAAGCTAGAAATTGATATTTTTAAAGCCTAGGTAACTACATACCAAACCAAAAAGAGGGTGCTTAAGTAAGAGAAGAGATAAAGTACTAACATTTAAAAAAAAATGGATTATTATATTTTTAAGTGAAGTGGATTTTTAAAAGTGAAGGATGGTTATAAAAATTAATTAAAAATAAATAAATTTTAAAACAATCTCAATTTATATAAAAGGAGTATAAGAAAAAATATTTTTTCTAAAAAAGATTGAAGAAACATTTAAAAAATCATTTATTATGGAAGGATATCAAGATAACTTAGAAATACAATTATGAATATTGGAAGGAGAACTAGGACATTATAAAGCGAGCAATACAAAATTACAGTTTGAAATTGAGAAGGAACAATATTTTAATGGGTTAACACAGAAAGATAATTGTTACTTCAAAGAACGTATTCGGGAATTCATTGCATGAAATGAAGAAATAAATACCGAAAGACAAAAAATGGACCAAGACTTACTAGAACGAGATGAAGAAATATTACGATTAAAAAATCATATGGAAAAAATTCTTACTCAAACTAAGAAGTCAAAGGATACAAAATGACGTGTCTAGGAGTTGGAGCAAGAGAATGAAGATCTCAGAAAAAAATTATCAGGAAATGATGAAGAAGCTTCTCGTTTGAAGAACCTTAATAAAAAATTTCTTGAACAAATTAAAAAGATGAAAGATGAAAAGCCAGAGAATCAAAATATTATAAATAAAGTTGACAAATCTTAAGATGAAGAAGAAAATTCATGCCTAAGGGTTCATAATCAAAATTTACTAACACAAATTAAAAATTTGAAGGATGATAAGAAGACTTTACAAGAAAATCTAGCTCGCAAAATATCATTAGTTGATAAGAAAATGATGACAAACCCAATCAACCTTACAACTCAAAAGGAGGCAAATCCAACTGATGTAGAGAAGTTTTCAAATGTTAAGGTACAAACAAGCCAGAGATATGAAGAAAACTCAATTCCAACAGTTAATCAAGAAAAAGCTACAAGTATACAAAGTAAAGATCAAGTTTTGAGGATGCCTTATCGACATCCTAATCACAAAAATCGATACTTTAGCCAATCCTTGTATGAACATAAACAAATTACCAGTACGTCGAAGAATATTACTTCCACTACAAGTGATTCTCAAAGTAGAAGCTATCATGGGAGTCGAAATACATCAAGTTTCTTCCAAGAACCCTATAAACTTCTCATGTAGAAGATCAAATTAGGATGGGCAAACTCCTTTACAATGTGACAGTTTTGCTCAACACTTAGAAGATCCTATCGTCTTAGGTCCTCAACGATTACTAACTCAATAATGAAGAAGCATGAGACAATAATTACAAGCTAGAGCAAGAGATTTAAGTCTTCCATAAAGTATGCTTTGAGGACAAAGCATTTTTAAGGGGAAGGCAATGTTATGAACATAAATATACATATAAAATAGATATTCATAACATAATAATTAATTAATAAATAATAATTATTAATAATGAAAGGTCAGGTCTCAAAGGACATGACTATTGGTTAGGAGCACCCCTGTGTGTGTATATAAACAAGCCCTCATTCTCAATTGTAAATATCTTATATCTTATCTTATCTATTCATATATTATTTACAATCCTACATAGATTACTTTGTTATATCCCAAGTATTTAGGATAATTCTTGTGTGAGGGAACTTTGTTCGTCTCAGTGCTTCACCATATCACATTTCCCTCCCTCTGGATCTCATGACCCACTGACACGTATCCTTATGGCGATCAACGGTCAGGATCCTACTTCAGGTGTTTCACTTCCTCCTCTTCCACAAAATTCTGGAGTTATGGATGTTGTGCCACCTGTCTTCCTCAATGATGGATGGTCCCTGCTCACTTCGGGAATTTGACAAGTCAATCCTCCTGTGCACACAAGGGTTGAAGCTCATGCACTTACTTTTGGACCCAACAGTTGTTTTTCCTTCATGCTCAGATCCAAAAGATTGGGTCTGTTCCTCTCCTATGCGCTTCCTTTGTTCATTGGACTTAGATCTAATGGTCCAATATCCCTTCCACAACCGATTAGGTGGTTTCTATCACTTCTCCTCCTGATATTTTGACTTCATCTACCTTGGAATATTTTGTCAGTGTTCAAAGGCTTCAACCTTTGAACCTTCTGATACAAACCCGACCATATAGGTCTCGCTTGTGCTCTTGAACACATTGTCTCTTCTAAGATTTTGGACTTAGAATAATTCCATCACCCACACACTCCTTGTGTTATTCCTTCTGAGCTTGATCTCCTCGAATATTTCAATCTCCCATGCACTCCTTGCATTTCTGTGATTTCATCAAACTCAGATCCAAAGAATTTCTTGAAAATAAATTATTCTCTCCCACCTGGCATTCTCCTTGCTCGATGCACACCTTGCAGAGGTTCTCCTTATAGATTTTTCAGTAACTCTGTCTCTTTACGAACTAAACACAATGTTATTTCTTTTCACTCCTTGCACTTTTGTTGATGAAGGTTCAATGCTATCTCTCTTTATCTTTCCTGAGGTTAACTCACCTCCTCCAACGCACTCCTTGCGGACAAATGTGCACTCCTTGTACTCGAAAAATCAAAGACGAGAAACAATTGAAACTTATACAATACTTCACCAGTTTATGTATTCAAACCATGAAATACATAAAAACATAATAATGAACACAAATACATAAACACACTATATGTAGGAAAAACTATTTTTCTATTATGTTTGTGTGTCTATATAGATGTTTACAAAAACTGGACAACAACAGAGTCTTGGTTCTCTCAAGTTCTCCTCGTCTAACTCTACCCGAGTTCTGCTTCTAAGACCTCTCTACCAAGATCTCTCTCTCTCCCTCTCTCTCTTTCAAAACAATGGCTCTATGATCTTAGCCTCTCTACTGCCTTAGTTCTATCACTGTCTCAGTTACGACAACATACTTCCTACGACTCATTACATAAATGTTGATCCAGACCTGACTACGATCTAGAAATGTTTACAAGAAACCATTTAAGGCGAATCTATCCAATACTTGTACAAAGGCATGGCTCAGTTCTTACATCCTTACAATGCAAACCCCAAAGGATCATTTTTTGAATTTAAAAATGGGAGGGTCATTGCCTCTCCTTCTCTTAAATGCGAGATGATGTGCTGGAATGATGGCACATTGCTAAGGTGGAGAGATTCTCTTGCATCACATAATCAATCAATAAATATATGAGAATACAAAACATCCTTAATATGGGAAACACCATCAATTATTCTTCTCGAAGGAATCATTATTAAACTCCATAAATTCTCACCCAACAAATAAATAGTAGACCTTATGAAAACATTCTACATTAATTAACGAGTTCACAAAAAGTATTGAGTGGCCCTTATTCCATTAGTATCGATACATTACATTTATTATTCTCCATTAGTACTATAAATTTGATTTCCCTTCATATCTTCATTCATAAAACATGTATAACTCCCATAATACTATCTTCCAAGGAACATGGTGAATTATTATCAAGGAAAAACATCCATCCATCCTAACAAAATTAGACCTTGTGGTTCAATGTGTCCATTCCAAAATTATATTGTTTATGGTTTCTTCATGCATTGTCTAATGTTGTTTTTCAATTATGATATTATGACTCATTTATTTTATTTCACGATATTCCTCTATAATGGGTAATTTTATGGTCCCATGCAAGTTCATAGTAGGTTTATTGATGCTTACAAACTCACTTTAATGAAGGTTGTTTCTCATCACGATGAAGGTTGTTTTTGTAAACTCTTCTCATTATTATGCCTTTCTAGGTTCTCTCATGTCAGTGCTTCTATAGGATATTATTCTTATTTATTCTCAAACTCTTGATATGTAGGTGATCAATTAGTTTTACTACAATGACTTATTCATTTTCCACATGGGGGATTTTTTATTTAACAAACCAAATATCCTATAATGTTATTTTGTTTTTTCACATTAATATTTACCTTATCCAATAAGTCCATCCAAGGATAGCCAATATAAATATCCACATCATCCACATCTATATCATGAAAATATGAATGTAAACATATATATGCATATTAATCATTAAATTTTAGAAATCTGAACACATTCATATCCATTTTAATTTTTAAATAATAAAATTTTTAAATATTTTCATCCTCAACATATGTACTTCTTATATGATTGGAATGAAGCTAAAATATTTTAACGAATTCAAAGTTGATGAAATTGTGCTTACAACTAGGATTAATATAAATCATGACCATATCTGATAAAAGTTAACTATGAATCTATATTATAAAAAGTAGAAATAGAAACAAACCCTCATGACTCTCTTTATCCTTATTTGTGGTATGAGAAAACATGTGTAAGAATAGATTTTCATATACATCATATTGCGATGTTCATATATATTGAATGTTAATAATTTTCCACTATCTGATAGCATCAACCATTTGATTAAGGTATAAATGTCTCAATATATATTATTGAACATTTATATGCTTTTTGGGACTATATGTTTTTATATTGATTTTAATACCCAAGGGATCATAATAAGTTGTATCATATCATTTTCGTAGGTAAAGAGAGAGCAATTTTTTCTTCCATACTTTTCATGTGGAGATATTTATTCTCAACCTATTATCTAGAGCATAGGTGTACTAGTCACTTTTGAAGTACAATGGTTATGTCATTTACACATTCAGGTTATAGTAGAAATTCAAAAAAATATTGTGGGAATTATAACTAATTTTAGTTTCTACCTCACCTGTATAATTTCTTTCTGTCCAATAACCATATAGTTGTCATAATAGTACCTTTAGAAGTATAGTAACCACTATATTTCAAAATTTGGCTCATAATTGAGATCATTATTTAATGACTATGTGCATGTTACATTAATCATCCTCCCTACCTTCATCCCTTGGTATAACACATAATCAATGGACATTGATGCAATATTTATGAATATATATCAATATATTCTAGTACTATGATTGGAGTAGAATTTATACATGCATATAGCATTTGATCCATGTCTTAAATTGATGTATATTTGAATCTCACAACCAAATAAACTGTAGATA
The DNA here is from genome assembly GCA_009831015.1 of Picea engelmannii. Classification (NCBI taxonomy): domain Eukaryota; kingdom Viridiplantae; phylum Streptophyta; class Pinopsida; order Pinales; family Pinaceae; genus Picea; species Picea engelmannii. Next base: position 26,644 of record ML776864.1, on the reverse strand, counting down.
AGATGTGAATCATATAGCCTAAGATAGTAATTTACCTAAGAATAAGAGAAATCAAAAGATGAACAAAAATATGGATAGATTCAAGGAAAAACATATCAATTTATTATGTTAGGTAAGTTATTTTTATATCGGAATATAATTGGTTCATTAAATATGCAAACAAACCAAGGCTTATGAAATAGATAATATAAAATTCTTGCACATAGCCCAAAGGTGGAAACATCAATCTACATCATACACATCAATAACTACTGAGTAACACAATTGGAAATGAAAAAAAATGAAATTAAGCGCACTATTGAATGGTTGTTGACTAAGACCGATGATTTTATATTGAGGGGTCTGTCAGCCTTTGGCAGGATTCCTTTTTTATCTACATTATTTCATCCCTTTTTTTTCAAAAACATCCTCCACTTTCTTGCTTGTTTAATAATGAAATCATTAATAAAAATTATGATGTATGTTGTTTCTCAAGATGTATTTTTGTATCAATAATTAATTCTATAGATTTTCTAAAACATGGAGGATTACTACTAATGTGATGTGGGAATTTTGAGAGGTACTTCGCTAATGCTACTTGAAAAACAAGGAATGACAAAAGGACTTCCTCTTCTTAAGAATGGATGCTCTAAATTTGAAGGGTGTATAATAGGGAAGATACATAGAAAAGAATTCCCTACTTATACAGATATGTTAAAAAAATATATTCTTGAATTTGTGCATATGGATGTGCATGATCCTATGCAGACAATATCACTTGGTGGAGCCTGTTATTTCTTCATATTTATTGATGATTGCAAAATATATACATGGGTTTATTTTCCAAGAAAGAAAAGTGATGTATTTGAATACTTTAAAAATATCGTTGAGAAGCAAACAAAGAAATATATCAATATCCTCTGATCGGATCAAGGGAGAGAGTATACATATGGTGCATTCATCAAGTACTTGAAATAGCATGGAATTATACAATAGCATAAAGTGCCACATACTCCACAATTGAATGGAGTAGATAAGAGAAATAATATAACCGTAGTGGAATGTGCACAAAGCATATTAAAAAGTAAAAATATTACTAATGGATTTTTGGTTGAAGCTATTTTTATCACTGTCTATTTGAAAAATCAATATGAAAAAAAAAAATTAGAAAATAAAACTCCTTCTGGAAATCTTTTTGATTATAAATCGACAATAAACCATTTAAAAATATTAGGAAGCATATAGTTTTTTGATGTTCCTAAAGAGGATAGGATAAAACTAGATGCAAAATCAATCATGTCCATTTTTATTGGTTATTGGTCGAATCATAAAGAATATAAGATGTTTTATGTAGTGGCCAGTAAAAAAAAAATCAACAGTCTAGTAAAATCCTTACAATTACGCATAACATTTCTAACATAGAATTTCTGAGTGCATAAATAATTCATTAAATTCAAATAAGCATATAAAATTTCAGCAGAATTTAACATTTAACATTTAACTATAGAATAAAAATAACTTAGCCATTTCACAAACAAATTACCTGCTTCTGATGCTAATTTTTGTCGATATGATTGTCCCTTCCCTGTTTCCTTGTTGTTTCCTTCCTTTTGCCTAATGCACTAACCAACACTTCCCAAACCTACTATCCTCCCAGCCAGCTAGGAGCATCCTGTCTGGCTCCCTAGATCCAGGAAACCGAAAGGAATCCTAGCCCCCGTTCCCAGAACCTCTAGCAAACTGGTGCCCCCTGTACTAATCCTCCCAACTACAGAGCTCAAACTCTCCTCTCTCCAAATCCAAGAGAACCCCAAAAAGAAAATTTCCCATAGAATAATAATCCCCTTCCCCCAAAAGAATGCCTTCCACTGTAAGGCTCTCCCCCATCATATTTCCCCTCCACCGACTTCCCCCTCCTTCATTACTTTCCTTATCCATTTATTAATTATCTTATCCTTTCGTAGTAAATGCCCCTTATCCCATTATTCATGTTCCTTATCCGTTTATTAATGCCCCTTATCCCCTCCATATACGTAATCTTTAATTTAACAATATAATTTATTAACCTCCTTTAATTCTTTACTTAATTAATTAATGAGTCAATTAATAATTAATTAATCCTTGACAGTCATGAACAAGTAATTAATAATAATTAATTAGTTAATGTTATTTAAGAAATAATTATTGTTTAGCTAACTTTTGGGATAGTTAGATTATTAAATTAATTATAATTAATAATCCTATACATCTATTTAAGCAGGGTCGTTACATACACCCACCCTTCAGGAAACTTCGTCCCGAAGTTAAGGTATCTTATGGTACAAAGGAAAAGAAACATGCTTCACACCTTCATAACAAGTAATCGACATTATCAGTAAGTAAGTCAAGAAAACTCATACATTCTAGTGTATACGTACAAGAAATGCATGTCTAGATAGTACATACAAGCCTCGTGAATGTACTAATAATCAAAACTATCATCCTTTAGTAATTTACATATGCATCCAATCCAGTCAGCAAGACTAGTCCTTTATAAAAGACAACAACCAATCAATTGTTTGAGAAATTCTTTAATTACAATTATCTGTTTCAACAATTTTATTTAGACAACTATGGTTTAGTTATGAAATTATGAATATTCATATATACATATTTCTTTTTTTTTGAAGGGAAAACATTAAATTCCACCACAAGACAGATCTCCATACCTTCTCAACTATTACTACTCATCCTTCCTCCCTAACCTACTTCCATCTTCATTCCTATCCTTCCTCTGCTAGACTATCTTGGAGCGTCAACTATATTGACC
>ML776864.1:11014-21037 GCA_009831015.1 Picea engelmannii | reverse complement strand
ATTGGGTACCTATTTTTCACTGTAGCACGGTTCAAGTCTCTATAGTCTATACACATTCGTAAGGATCCATCCTTCTTCTTTACAAAAATTATCGGCGCACCCCAGGGTGAAACACTAGGCCTTATTAGCCCTAAGTCCAGTAACTCTTTCAACTGTATTTGCAATTCACAAAGTTTCGGCACTGTCATCCGATACGGAGTCTTAGAGATTGGTTCTACACCAGGTTTTAGCTCAATAGTAAAATCAAGCTCCCTCTGAGGAGGTAACCTTGGTAACTCGTTCGGAAAAACATCCTAAAATTCTGACAATACTGGGTACTAATTCGATGAGGGTCCCTTCCTTTCATTCACTCCTTCCACTACATACAATCGACACCCTTGTCTCAAGCATCGCTTAAACTTCATAGTTTATATAAAGTGTAACGACACTTTTCTCTGTACACCTTGGATCTCTACTGGTATTCCTTCATCGTCGACACAAAGCACCCTCTTTGTGAAAAAATCTACCAAATCTCGATGAGCTGCTAACCAATCCATCCCAATGATTAGGTCATATTCCCCAAGAGAAGTGACGTATACCTTCAACTTGGTAGTACACACTCCCAGATCTACTATACAAGTATCAACACTAGGTCCTACTGCTTGTTTTTCCCCCGAAGCCATCTCGACTTGTTTAAAGTCATCATGCTCGTAGGCTATCAACCCACTCTTTTCTAATGCAGATGGTGAAATGAAGCTATATGTTGCACTAGAATCAAACAAAATATTAACATTAATATGATTTAGCGTACCTGATGACTCCACCACTTTGGATTGATGTTCGTCCTGGCGGTTATTAACCGCTGCGTAAATCTGGTGGTTGCTACTTGATCTCCCCACTGGTGCCTTTCCTTCTTTATGCACAAACCCTGATTGTAACTCTGGGAAGTCATGCTGGTAATGGGGTCCTCCTCACCCCCAACAAGTAACACGAGATTGAACCTGTGCACTGTTATGTGACTATTTCTGAAATGAGTTCCTTCCCCTGGAACCCCTGCCCCTACTAGCTATTCCCTGAGATGGTCGTGGACCTTTTTGCGCCGCTGACAATGAACGAGATGTTGCACTTGCTGCCATTGAAATCCCTGCAGCTACTATTCTTGGTGCAACTATGTTACCATATGGCAGTGGCCTTCAGCCCCCTCCCCTAGGAAATGTCCCCGGGGCCTTTCCTACGAATCCAGGGCGATGCAAAAATGTTAGTCTTGTACCCCCGGTTAAGTTCATGTGTTCTTCTGCATAACGTGCATTTTCCACCACCTCTGCTACTGAATATGGTTTCCACATCCGCACCATAGCTCTTATCTTAGGGTTCAATCCATAGACGAAGTGCTCTGCATGTCGTTGATCATTATCCATATATGAAACATATTTGACCAGTTCCATAAATATGATCTCATATTCTTCTACAGTTTTGTTTCCCTATACTAAGACATGAAATGTCCCTACCTGTTGTTCCTCGTAGTATGCTGGTAGATATTTCCTTTAGAACCTCTCCTCAAAAAGTTCCCAAGATATTGTGTTTGGGGTAAGGTGCAGTTGTATTTCCAGGTTGCCCCACCAGTTCAAGGCGCTATCTCTTAACTAAAAAATTGAGATCTTTTCCTTTGAGTTAGACGCATATTCCATTAAGGAAAAACACCTTGTCATGCCTTCCAACCATGCTTCCGCGTTTTCACTGGCACGACCCCCGACAAACTTCAGAAGTTTGATATTCTGCAATTCTCGCATGATGTATTAAGGTGGAGGTCCTCCCTGTGAATCCCTTGACACTTCTGGATTACCCATTCCAGATGATGGGGATTCCACTTCAGTCCCTGCCGTTTATCTCCCCTTTAAAGTCTCATTAATGGCTTCCAACGAGCGTAGTATGAGAGCTAATTCGGGCGATGGTGGTGGTGGCGCTGGTGGTGTTGGCGGTGTTTGTGACGACGCTCCCCTGCCTCGACTCCCTTGAGTCGTGACCATCCTGTATGCTTTAACCTGCATCAACCAAGTTGTGAGGGTGAGTTCCAAGATGTTTCAAATTGGTGCTACATAAACTAGAAACAAGGTTAGGTGTAAGTTTTCTTTACTTGTCTATAAACAAACATCACTCCTTTAGGTGATTGGCTAGGTTAGGGTTAGGATTAAGCGTCTAAGCTTGATTTCTTCATCCATATAAAAAAAAACCTATTGGTTCCCTTGCCCTGTAGCTTCGCTAGCCTTGCACCATACTCGCCAATTCCTATGCTTACTCTCCTAGTGCATGTGTTGCCTCCTCCTCGCTTGTCCTAGTCTAAATCCTTTTAAATTTTCTCTTATAACTAAATATCCTCTGATGCTTGACCCAGGAGATTTTCCTTGGCACATAGTGTTGGCGTTGTTGATTGTTGCATTGAGTTTTAGCATTGACTTTGACTGGTGGAATGGAGTGGAGGAACTTGGCGCTCGGCTCGATGAATTGTGTGTACAGTCTAGTGAACCTGACTCTTGGAAAATTGGAGTTTATACTTGGGATACAAGGATCAGCGACGCCAAATAAGCCTTTACTTTGATTTCCGGTGCATTCACTAAGTATGATTCAACTCAGTTAGATGTCTCTGGATCAATAGGTTAGGTAATAAGCCAGTTCGTCTTAATCTTCATACTGTATCTTCCTAATAATAATACTACTCTTATCCTGATAGTGTTACCATTAATGTAAATAAATAAAAGAATTTACTTGTAAAGACTTATGAGGGCATGTTGGTGTTAGTGTTCTTTTTAAGGCACTTCGCTTGGTGGGGGTCGCGGGTTCAAAACCCTTTAATAATTCAATTTTATTTTTTTTGTTTTACTCATTTAAAAAGACAAAATACTTAATTAATTTAAAATATAATTAGTTAATTAAAACGTGATCAATTAATCATACAATTAATTAATCATAAAAATTAAACTCTAAATTAACTATATGTAATTTAAATTATATTCTATTTATTAAAAAATAAAATGTAACATTAAATTAAATTATATTTTAAATTAAATTAAATTAATAGTTTAAATTTAATATCAATTTCAAATCAAAACATTTAAAATTTTACATTGAATTTAAATTAAAATCTTAACAATTTAACCAAAATGAAAACTAAAAAAAATAAAACTAAATAAGAATAATATAAAAAAACAAATTTAACGTGGGCGGTGGGTCCTCACATGAGGCCCACGTGCCCCTCCCTCACCATGCTCATCCTTTTCGAGACTCCTCTTTGTGGCCTCATGTGCGCTGGTGTTGGTCTAGTCATGGCTTTGTGCATGGTGGTGGCGCTGAAGAGCTGCTAAGTATAGAATCATTGGTATATTTGGAGGAGTTTCGACGAGATGGATGCATTTCTCTCATTCTTCCATGCGAATTCAATTATGGTTGATGGAAACTCATCTGTCTTGCTTCAATTAAATTTCAGCTATGAAATCTCATCCGTCTTGCTTCCTGAAAGCTTCAATTAAATTTGTCCTTCAAGGTATGGAACTGGTATCAATGGCAGCTTGGATTTGAATTGGGTTCTGAAAACACAGGCTTTTTAGGAAGGCAAGCTGTGTTTATGCTTTCATTTCGGCAATGGGCTTGTTGGTTCTGGGCTGTGGGAACTTAAAGCTATCGGAGAAGCTATATGACACAGAGTTTAAGCGCATAACAAATATTGACTTCTCTAAAGTGGTCACCAAGAATATGCTTCGAAAGCACTTGCGTGCCTGTCCCGACATGCTCTGGAGAGTTATGGATATCACTAACATGCAGTTCTCAGATGGTTCTTTTGATGTTGTTATCGACAAGGGAGGCTTGGATGCATTAATGGAACCGGAGTTGGGTCCTAGACTGAGAATTCAATTTCTCTCTCAGGTAAAGCGAGTACTTAGAAATGGAGGAAAATACATATGCATCAACTTAGTCCAGACACATGTGATAGAACTGTTGTTCTCCAAGTTTAGTTTTGGATGGAAAGTCAGTGTTCATGCCATACCGCAACAACCTGCTTCTATATCAATTTATCATCCTTTTATAATAGCTGCAGTGAAAGAAAATTCAAGTGCATTGCATTCATTTGCAACATATTTTGATTCTACCTCTCTCACATACAACAAATTACAGGTTCAAGGCTTGTTAGAGACCATTGCTAAGGAGAACAAACTACGTAGTCAACATACTGATGGTGAAGACATATTATTTTCACTTGAGTAACTACAAATTGGAGCTAAAGGCGACATGAAACAACTTGTTCCTGGCCACCGGACAAGAATGACATTGGGCGAGCCTGACATTTCACGCTTCAACTACAATGTTGTAATCATGGATTCATATGAATGGTTTAGACTCTTCTTGTATGGCTGTGGAGTTTTCTTGGTACCAAAGGTGAGAATTGGTACTACAATATAAAAGTGTGTCTCTTTGTTATGTTCGTGTTTTTGTATATCCTTTTCCATTTACAGTGTAAAAGTCGATAGTAGGCAACCCTTTTTGCGGTCTTCTATTGTAATAAAATAGTTTGGTGTGATCTTCTCTCTTCTTTTCTCTCATTGTTTTATGATTATACATGGCTTCGACATATATTTCTTTGGATATTCATAAAGTGTTCCATCATTGGCTATGCATTACATTACTGATTTATTTTTTTTCATTCCCATTAACCATTTTTGGTTACCTCAGGATCTGGATATTATTAAAATTTCTGTCTGATCTCAAAGAATGACAGCAAAAATTTTTAGTGTATATGTTACTACCTTCATTTAAGAGTTGAGAATAGGCTTGACAATTTGCCTTTGTTTTACTAATGGTAATGACAATTCTCTTTTTTGGGGGGTGGGGGGGAATTATGATTATGCTATCATCCCTGTCAAATTCTTTCTCCAGTATTGCTATTAACAATTTGAAGGCGCAGTTTATTCTGATATTCTATTTGCTTTAGAAGAAACTTTATATGACTGTTAGCATTAACAATACCTATAGTATACATGTACATTGTAAACTGAATTATGCAACATCATAACCACATTTTATTCAATACGTATTATATTGCATTTATCTCCCTAGAAATTTTCTTTTCAAATATCATTACTTGAATGTAACAACCCTAGTTGTATTCATATTTCACTTGTTTTACTTTGGTAAATTTGTTTTTACATTTTCAATTTGTATTGTTTATATATATTCAAAATAATAGTGCTTTTGGTTTGCAGGTTAGGTGGAGTTGGAGTTGGAGATGTGAATTTGGCCCTTAAGGCTCCAGATTGTAAACGAGGCACTCTGATACCATGTGTAGTGGCCAGTAAAAAAAAATCAACAAGCCTAGTAAAATCCTTACAATTGGGCATAACATTTCTAACATAGAATTTTTGAGTGTATAAATAATTCATTAAATTCAAATAAGCATACAAAATTTCAATAGAATTTAACATTTAACATTTAACTACAACATAAAAATAACTTAGCCATTTCACAAATAAATTACTTGCTTCTGATGCTAATTTCTGTCGATATGATTGTCCCTTCCCTGCTACCTTATTGCCTTGTTGTTGCCTTCCTGTTGCCTGATGCACTGACCAACACTTCCCAAACCTACTATCCTCCCAGCCAGCTAGGAGCAGCCTGTCTGGCTCCCTAGCTCCAGAAAACCGAAAGGAATCCTAGACCTCGTGCCCAAAACCCCCAGCAAACCGGTTCCCCCTGTACTAATCCTCTTAACTATAGAGCTCAAACTCTCCTCTCTGCAAATCCAAGAGAACCCCCAAAATAAAATTTCTCGTAGAATGATAATCCCCTTCCCCCAAAAGAATGCCTTTCACTGTAAGGCTCTCCCCCGTCATATTGCCCCTCCACCAACTTCCCCCTCCTTCATTACTTTCCTTATCCATTTATTAATTATATTATCCTTTCGTAGTAAATTCCCCTTATCCCATTATTCATGTTCTTTATCTGTTTATTAATGCCCCTTATTGATGTAGGAGCATCTCCCCAGCCAGCTAGCCAGCCACATCAGCACGCACTTATTCAAAGCTGAAGGGAGGCGCAGCCTCATTTTGAATTTGAATTCAATGTAATTTAATGTCTTAGGCTAGTGAGCCAGAAGAGCCATGCCTTTGCTCAGGCTGTAGATAAGATAGGTATTTATTATAGACTGGCTGAGATCTAGTTCCAGATCCTGGACTAGACAACCCATTGATTGTAAATTAATTAGAGCAGGTAAGTCCTGGAGGGAAGCGCTAAGAGCCCCTCAGGTAAAAGAGATGTTCAGATCTCATTTTGGAGAGCGTAGGCAGGTAGAGCAGAAGGGAGAGTCGGGTGAGAGATCGAGGAACACCTTGTAAATTATACAGGCATTTTTCATTATTAATACAGAGCAGTTTTTCCTGCATTATTCTGTCATTATATGCATGTCTGTGTGTGTTCATTATATGCTGCATTTGTGTATTGTGATTATGCCATTGAAGGGAGTGTGGTTGATTTCAGGCATGAGAGGGAACTTTGTCTGGGTTACTGAATAACCAGAGTACTCAGCAATAGGTTGCTTGAGTTGGAAGACTGCCAGGAGGCATTGTATTCTCCATCTATGGGAGAGAAGGAAGAGAATGAGTTTCAATTGTTTCTCTGTTTGAGCCAAGAGATTCCTGCATAGAGTGCAGTTGAATTCATCCACATAGAGTGCGTCGATGAGGCTCAACAATTAATCTCTCATTCTCATTTTCACCCAGAGGTTGATTTGGGTTGAGGAAGCTGTGCCGGAGAAGTGCAGGCTGAAAGAGAAGTCTCAACAGTTGGTCTAAGAACAGGAATATAGGATTTACTGTGGATACGAGCTCACAGAATCCAAAGGACTTCAACGCTTTGAGAGTTGTTGGAGGTCGAACACAGGAAGCGTGCGCGAAGTCTCTCAGGAAGTCGAGATAGTTAATCTTAGGAGGGATAGTTCCGCTGTGAAGGCTGTGGGAACAGACCCAGGAGAAATCCTCAAGGAGGAGAATTGACGACCAGGATTCGTCGAGCAGATTTGCGAAATACCGTCGATCGTCTGACCCAAGAAAAGTTGCGCGGAAGTTAACTATTAGGCGCAAGGAGGGAACGGGACATCACATATCTCCATATCGGTGTTTGACGGGGAAAGAGTTTCGTGCTCGTCAAAATCGCGATTCACGATTTCCTGAATCAACGAGAGTTGTTGATCAGAGCAGGGACACGTGGTGCAAGATCCCGAGGAGTTGGAGAATCGGGGTTCAGCATTTGGGGTTTTCGACAACAAGGAAACATGCATCGTGGATTCGTGATCCACGAAATCTCGAAGGTGACGTGGCAGCATGGGTTCCCGGGAATGAGTGGAGTCCAGGTGGCGTCGAGTCGGGAGATCGGCACCTCGGGACTCGAGGTTTGGAAAGGCAGACTGTTGACATTGCGAGTAGCGATATCCCGATCCGTTGACGATTGACCATCGACATTCGGGGTAATGAGGTTGGAGTTGCATGAGGAGTGCACATAGGGTTCGCGATATCACGAAACCTGATTTCCTGGGGCAACTGCCGAGAGATCAACAGAGCGTCCTGTGGGTGACGAGAAGTTCTGATACAGGATCGGAGGAGTGTTACAACTCTTCAGGCATGTGAAAAGAAGATCCTGGTGAGAGCGGCTGTTCGTTGAGGAACGTGGAGGCCATCAAGTTGTATCAGATCCAGCAACAGGAGGAAGATAGAGTTACTGAAGACTCTGTGACGACTGCGTGCAAGTGGACAACAGTCGTGGATACAGTCATTTGGAGACTGTGAGAAGATGAAGCTGAGCACTCAGGATTGTAGGAGTGACAGCAACAGATCTACCAGGGAGGTAGATAGAACCAACAACATGGCTATTGAAGGCCATAAACGAGCTGAAAGAAAGAGCCCGAAGTTGATGAGCGTAGCAGAGATGGATAAAGAGTTCGCTGACATAAAGTGAGAGATGGAGGAGCTAGAGATGAAGATGCGGCAAAATAGAAAGTCGATATGGGTTAATGAATGGCCCATGAAGACGCCAAAGGTTAAATGGCCAGTCAGGGAGCTGATGGTTAGAGCGCAGTGCAGGCTGTTGAGAAGATGGTTGAGGTATATTAAGGACCTCAGGGCCACAGAAGAAGAAATGATTTGTTACTGTTGGCCAGAGACGGGGAAGAGTCTCGATGATGATGATGATTGGAATAAATTGGAATCGGCTGATGATTTCAAGTACTATCGGTTGGCCGGAAAAGAAGAAATTCCAGTTTTCCAGGAGGGCAACGAGTTGGGATGATTTGAGGATCTCAAAGACTGTTGTGAGAATAGTCAGGGAATTTCAAATTGCCAGTTGGGCAAAGAACCCGAAATTAGATTGGCTGAGGATCTCAAGGGCTGTCATGAGGATGATGAAGAAATTTTTCATTTCCAGTTGGGCAATGAAAAGAGATCATAGGGAGATCTCAAAGACTGCCAGGTGGGCATCAGAAGCGTATTAGACTACCAGGCGAGCAGCGGAAGCGTGTTAAACTGCCAGGTGGGCAGAGATGAACAATTGAGACCATCTGTCGGTCTCATGGGGAATTCAATTCAGCAGGAGTTGCTGAGGAAGATGGGATCATTTGATCTCATGATCTACCAGGTAAGCAGCAGTGGAAACATCTCATATTTCCATATGGGCAGGGATGAATTGAGAAGTCAGATTCAGCCAGGGGAGCTGACAGAGAAAATAAGCTCGCAAGTAGATCAGCAGAGGCAGCTGACAGAGAAGGAAGATCAGAATGGTATTCTGATGATTGGGGGAATTTCAATATTCCTACCATGTCCCCAGGCAGAGGTAGAAAGTTGTATTGCAGGTGCAACAACAACAGAAGAAGGAAAAGAGTTAGAGAAGAAATTGGGAACTGCCCAAGCGGGAGAAGAGAGTGAGCATTCCGAGGAATGGCTCCAAGCATTCAACGTTGAATCTGAAAAGGCTAAAACAGGAGAATTTGCAGCAGAAGATGGAGGAGATGAGCATTCTAAGGAATGTCTCAACATAGTCAGCCGGGGAGCTGGAAACCGAGGAGCTGCAGCACTGAGGCTGACAGCAGAAGTAGAAAGTGAGTGTTCTGAGGAACAGTTCAACAGATTCAGCCAGCAAGCTGAGAGTGTTGTAGCACTAAAGCTAACAACAGAAGAAGTTGAGGAACAGGCAGATATATTTATTACTTCATGGGAGATGGAGCTAGCTATGTTGGAGGATTGGCTGAACCATCCAGAGCTAGCAAGAGAACTGACATAACTTGGACTGTCAAGAAATATGACTGAGTAGTAGGCCAATCAAGAAGAGACTACAGAGATGAAGACTGCAGCAGAGTGGCAATTGAAGGCCACAGATGAAGATGAAGAAGATAGCATGGGAGATCATAGCAATCTCCCCATGTGCCAAAAAATTTTGCAGTTGAGAAGACTGCAACAACAGAGCTAGCCATTGGGGTAGTTGTACCAAGAGATAGAAGACATCAGGGAGTTGATGTTGAGATCAGCGCAGACTACCAGCGAAGAGAGGCTTGGCAGAGAAAAGGCAGCAGCAGCGCAACAGAAACAACAACAGCAGTAGCAGAACGGAGCGCATGGAAAGCTCCAAAGACTTGTTTGGGACCCAGGTGGATTCCAGCAACTACAGGGGAAGCTCATGAGCAGGAGCTCATGATTTCTGCAGCTCTGGAGTATGATGCAGGAGCATCTCCCCAGCCAGCCATCTAGCCACGTGTTGACGGACGAAACAATCCATCCGTCAACTGGGAGAGTGGAACCGGTCCGGGGTTGTCTAAATAACCCAAGCCATTTGGAATGGAACACCCTGATGAGTTTAATGTCTCTGTTGGCCACTCTAAGGTCTCCTAAGGAAACCAAAGAGAAAAGTTGATCTGAGCTAAGTGATCTAAACTAAGGAAACTAGAAACTAATAAAACAAACTAAAACAAACTAACTAACTAAATAAAAGAAATTAAACTAAAATAAAGGAAACTAG
>ML776863.1:792675-808666 GCA_009831015.1 Picea engelmannii | reverse complement strand
TTTACACTTGTCAAAACATAGGGATAATTTTGATCTTCTATATTAGAGTTGATTACCTCCTTATAATACCTTGATTTTATTTTTTCCTCTATCTCTTTATAACACCACATTTTCTCCTTAAATTTTGATTTAATGATATTTTTTATAGTATCGTTATTCTGCAAAATGGTATCTTCTCTGATATCTGAAAACAAAGAATCTCCTTGGTATAAAAAGGAAAACAAATAATCTCCCAATAGAAACCCTCTAACAACTGCTCCAAAAATATGTAATTTCTTCGGCAAAGGATGGCCACAATGACAAGATATGATGGAAACTCCTTCAGAAATTTGGCCTCTCTAAATCTAGCCTCCAAACTCCAAGAAATGGATATAAACTCATAGATTTGATGATGTCTAACTCATGTGAGAAGATCCCCTGGTTGTAGATGACAAATATGACTGCCTATCATTGAAACTCAAGCCCCCAATGTGCCCTCGTTCATGAATTTCTCCCAACTCTGGTAACAAATAGTTATGGGTGTTAGAAACCCCCCAAAGTTCCAAGTAAATTCGCTTTAGGTGAGCCAAAGACAAGCCCACTTAGATCTCCTTCACATAAGCCAAATCGAACCCTCCTTGATTGGATAGTGCACCCCTCTCTACAGAAATCCTCCAACATTTGTGCCCCTCTTCACAAATGATGTAAGAAATGGATCTATATAGGAATAAAATGGCGAGGGTGGAATATTTCACCACCTTGACCAAGCTTGGATAAGGAACAAAGGAGTCTTTCACCTCCTTGATGATCACTAGGGTTTGTTCACGCAAAACCCTCAAAACATCCAAGCTACTAGAGCTCAAAGATACAAGTGAAATGATGATCAACATAATGAGAGAATATGAGCCCCTATCTTTTTTTTATACCCCTTTTCACTTTTTTCCCCTCAAGTGACTTTTAATTCATCATTAATATTTTTTCATAGAATCACTTTATTAATTTAATGAACCGTTTTACTCCAAAAAGTGGTTAATTCTCCTTTATGACTTCTCCAGCCACTAAAAGTCAATTTTCATTATCCTATCCTATATATATTTTCACCTTGGTTCCAACGATCTATTACACTAAGGTATTTCTCCAAGAAACAAGCTCCAAATAGTATGTTAAGTGTAATAAAATAAAATATGCTCAATAATAACCTAAAATTATGGAAATCGTCAGAATGTTGGATATGTGTTATAGTCTTTGCATGACTAGAACTAGTGTCAATATTGCAGTGGGCACACAGGGGGGAGGATCCCCTGTGCGCGGGGGTTTGGGGGAAGCACCCCTGAAAAAATAAAATTCCTTGGTTTTCGTGTCCATTTTTGGGTGGTTCTAGGTTTTTGTGTCCATCTATGGGCAGTTTTTCGGCACATGATTTTTCACCGATAGTTTTCTATTTCCTGTTAAGGAATTAGGGTTGTTGACTAATCCAGGTCATTGGATTAGGGTTTTGGATGTCATTGGCTCCTATATGTATATTGTATTGTAAACAGTGTATGAAGTGAATGAATATAGAATATGTTGGTTTTCCCAGTTTGGGTTTCCAAGGGAAAAATATCTATGTAATGTGTGTATTTTCCATTGTATATTTTCTGTTATTTTATTGAAAATTTGTTTGCAGAAAGTTATTGTACAAGGTTAAAATCTACAATTGGTATCAGAGTAATTATTGGCTTTAGTGGGACACCTTTGTGGTCAGGGGTTTGGCTCAAGACTGTGATAAGTCTCGTTATAGTGGGAGATCTGCGGTATTGATTCTTTAGGTGAAGAGAAATGGCGAGCATATCAAAAATATAGATCGAGAAATTTAATGGGTAAATTTTTGAGCCGTGGAAGCTCAAGATGGAAGATCTGTTCGTAGATAAAGATTAGTGGGTCACAATGGATCTAGGTACTGCACCTACAAGAATGTTAGCAGATGATTGAAAAAAGTTGGACCAGAAGGCAAAGAGCACAATCTGAATGTGTCTCTCAGATTCAGTATTACTAAATGTGTCAGGGGAAGCTACAACCAAGGAGTTATGGGATAAGTTGGGAAACTTGTATCATTATAAGTCCCTGGTAAATAAACAGTTCTTCCAGAAAAAGTTATATAACTCGAGGATGAGAGATGGAGACTTGGTGACAGAGCATCTGAATAACTTCAATACTGTGGTAAGTCATTTTTTATACGTTGAGATTAAAATTTCATATGAAGATAAGTGTATTAGTTTATTGTGCTCTTTACTAGACTCGTGGGATAGTCTGGTTGTGCTCATAGGTAATAATACAACTACCTTGAGTTTTGATGATGTGGTCTCATCCTTGTTGTTGGAGGAGATGAGACAAAACAACATGGAAGGATAGAGAACAGATGCATAATTTGCAAGCGGACTCTCCCAAGATAGAAATAGATCTAAGTCCTCAAGTGGGAGATCTAAGTCTAAGGGTAGATCTAAATCTCCCAAAAAGTTTGTAAAGGCACATTGGAGATGTGGAAAAGAAGGGCACTTCAAGAAGCAATGTAGATCCAAAAGCGTTGAGAAAGTGAAGGAATTTGAAGGTGCTTCCTCTACAAAGAAAATACCTCCAAGGAAGAAGGAGGGGATGTGTACTTGGCTTCTTCAAGCACACATATAGATCATGAGGCATGTTTGGTTGACTCAGGTTCATCCTTTCATATGACTCCCCACAAGGAGTGGTTTTGTGAGTATGAAAGGTGTGATGGAGGTAATGTTTTCCTAGGTGATGACTTAACAACCAGAATCATAGGATGAGGAAACGTCAAGTTGAGGCTCTGATCCAGGATCTTTTCATTGAGTGACTTATAAAGAATTGCATTAAATGAGCATAAATTAAAGTGCACCATTAAAGAAGGAAAATCTCAATAATGAAGAGACATAAACATCAAATCTGAACACAAAAACTTGATAACGGAGTTCGTCCCTGGTGGACTACATCTCCGGGTCTTGCTCTCAAATGGGTAGGCTTTTTCATTAACTCAACAAAAGAATTTGGAAAAATACATAAGTATACCACACTTTGAAATCAAGCTATAGAAATAATGCTCAGATTAGAAAACAAACATCACCACTAAATTTGTGGCATCGAATTACCCAAAAATGACTGTCTCCATGCCTCGATCCGACTTTGGCACTCCCAGGTCCAAGAAGAAATTTGTCTCGGTTTATGTGCCCCTGCAACCTGCAATAAATTCCACTGTACTTGCCTCGAACTGCATGCTCACGCCTTACCACATGCGCGCCTCCTCTCCAAGTCTTGACGGGTCCAACTCTTAAGTAAAAACCGTGACGTTCAATACAATGTATGAATCGTTGGCTCATTGGGTATGCCGTGATTATTAAGGCGTAGTGTGGGTAGGAGGTCCCAAGGTCAAACCCGTGGGCCTCCCCCTTTTGGATTTATAGTTGAAACAATATATTATATATGTAATGTTGTTCCGCCAACTTTGGCGGTGGCTCTATCCAAGGTGCTAATGGTTAGGATGTGGTCGAATTTGGAGTGGTCTGCCAGATTTGGCAGACCTGCCAATCCATATTTTTTTTCAAAAATCGGATACGGGATGTCATTGGGATTTTTACCCCTACCACATGTCATCCCTTGATTCGGCCACATGGAAGCCTCCCATTCAGCCACGCCATCCATTGCCATGTCAGCGCCACATCATCGTACGGGCGCCACGTCATCATACAGACTACCAACTCGCCATGCCATGCCATTGTACGGACTTCCAACTCGCCATGCCATGTCATCATGCCACGTCACTGTATGAAACATACCGACTTCCATGTGGCACAATCCTATTGGTCCAGAGATTGGTCCAGAAGTGCCAAATCTGGGTGACACGTGGCAACCTCTGGTGTTGCCATGTCACCATGATGATGTCATGTTGAAGTCACCATGACACATGTCACATTCTTCTCCTGCCACGTGTACTATATGGATGCTGACATCATCCATACAGATGCTTACGTTAGTAGTACAAATGTTGACTCATCCCCCTACTGACTGGGCTAGGCTGACCAAACTTTGACCGCAAATATCTTTCGATCCGTAACTTTGTTTGACGAGCCGTTTGCGCTGTTAGAAATATTGCGAGGTGCTCTTCGTGATAATTTCATTTTCACTAAGTTTTGGGAAATTTTAATTTTTTCCCTTTCTCCGTCTGCTGAGGCCATTCTAAGCGTCTTGAGTTGCGTCTGCGAGTTCTGAGTTGTTCTTAGCCTTCTATGGATCCTTTTGGATCACGCCTTCCCATTGAGAGATTTTTGGACCACCAAAATATTTCATCAATCAACAGATAAGTGAGGGAAGAGTCCCCTCACTTTGTCCTTCTCTATCCACTTTGCCTTGCTTGGATGTGTGCCTTTTAAGCCTACTCAAAGATAATCAACATCACCCCTACGTGAAGTCCTCATCCTTCTGTCTAGGATGATATATTCCTTTTACTCATCCAAGTACTCAGGATCAAATTCATCGAATGAAGGTATTGAAACTTCCTCATCATGATCCATGATCATGGGAGGCTCAAAAAGTTTCAAGTTTTCTACATTCACAATTGAGTAAATCTACATAAAAGGTGGAATATCCATACGAAAATCATTGGTACCACTTTTCTCCAAGATAGTGAAGGGTCCATAACGAATGGTCTTGAGTTTATTGCCTTCACCCTTCAATCTCTCCTTGCTGATGTGAAGCCATACCCGGTCTCCAACCTGGAACTGATGATCAACCCTTTTCTTGTCATGTCGAGCTTTAAATTGTGCTTGAATTTCATCCAAATGTTCCCGGACTTCCTGATGCACCTGCTGGAGCTTCTGGATGAACTTGCAGGCTCTATCCTCTTTTCTTTCTTCATTTGCATCAATATCTCTCCCATACATCAAGTCCAAAGGAACCTTGGGTAGGTACCTAAAACATGTCTCAAAAGGTGAAATCTAAGTGGAGGAATGCAAAGCTCGGTTGTACGCATGTTGTACATAGGGTATATGTTCATCCCATAACTTGGGATGCTTGTTGCAGTATCCTCAAAGCAAAAGTACCATTGTTATGTATACCACCTCTATCTGTCAGTCGGTCTGTGGATGGAAAGCAGTGCTCTTGTACAATTTGGTGTCCATTATTCTCCACAATCTAGTCCAAAATTCCCCAAGGAATTGAGTATCTCGATCCAAGATAACAGATTTGGGTAACCCAAAGTGAACCCAAACATACTGAAAGAAGAGATTAGTAGTCTGCTCAACAATGATCTGCTTTTTACATGGCATCAAGATACACATATTGTTGAACCTATCCACTACAAC
Source organism: Picea engelmannii (assembly GCA_009831015.1). Lineage (NCBI taxonomy): Eukaryota > Viridiplantae > Streptophyta > Pinopsida > Pinales > Pinaceae > Picea > Picea engelmannii. Next base: position 803,339 of record ML776863.1, on the reverse strand, counting down.
ATACAAATAGTCATGACCCCCTTTGGTCATTGGTAAACCCCCTACAAAATCCATGGAGATACTTTCCCATGGATGGGATGGAATAGGAAGTGGTGAGTATAGCCTCAATTTTCTATTAGTGTGCTTACAAGCAGAACACATCACACACCCCTTTATATATTTAGTTACAATTGCTTTCATTTGAGGCCAGTAACAAAACCTCTACAAATGAGCCATAGTTTTTCCTACCCCAAAATGCCCAAACACAAGAGAAGTGTGATATTCTCATATTACATGGACTCGTTCAATTGTAGGAACACATAGCTTTCCAAGATGGTAGAGTAGTTTTCCCTGTAGACAATAGTTCTCTACCTATGCACCATGGGTTAGCTTCTCATACACTTCTTTAAAATATTAATCAATGGCATATTTCTACATATCTATCATGAGATAAAGAAGTATTCGTCAAAATAATAGAAGCAACAATAGGAGGTCTAGAAAGCATATCGACTACCTTGTTACTTGTACCCTTTTTGTACTTGATTATCAAATGAAATTGTTGTAGAAAACCCATCCATATGTAGTGTCAATATTGTTGCAGTTTGGTTTGTGCTTGGAGATACTGTAAGGGTTGGTGATCTGTATGTATGATTGTTTCCTTCCCTAACAAGTAGTGCTTCCATTTATTTACATTTTGAACCAATGCATACAACTCTTTATCATCTGTAGGATAGTTAGCAACAACTTGGTTAAAATTCTCAGAGTGGTAACATATAGGATTATGATATTGCATCAATATTGCATCCATGGAGCATCCATTGGCATATATCTCGATATCAAAAGGTTGTTGAAGATTCGACAGTGCTAATATTGGTACGGTACTGATCTTCTCCTTCAAAGTGTTGAAATCTTTTTGTTTCTTTTCTTCCCACTGAAAAGTGTTCTTCACACTGGTTAAGGCATGCAAAGGAGCTTCTATAAAGGAGAAGTTTGAAATGAACCTCCTCCAATACTGGACTGCGCCTAAGAAGCTTCGGACTTTGGTTACACTTTTTGGCTCAGGCGAATTTACAATTACATCAATTCTGGAAGGATCAATTTTTAATTGTCCTCCTCCTACAATATGACCTAAGTATACATGTGCAGTCTTGCCAAATTCACATTTAGACAATTTTACATACAACTTTTCCCTTTGCAAAGTATCCAATACTTGCTTTACATGTCTCACATGTTCATCCCAAGTCCTGCTAAAAATAAGAATGTCATCTAAATATATAATCACAAAGTCATCTAGGAAAGGCTTGAATACATCATTCATCACACACATGAAAGTTGCAAGAGCATTACAAAGCCCAAATGGCATAACTAACCACTCAAACAATCCTTGTTTGGTTTTAAAGGGAGTTTTCCATGCATCCTGTTCCGCAACCCTGATTTGATGGTATCCACTGCGCAAATCCAACTTAGTGAAATAAACAACATTCTTTAATTGATCAAGTAAATCATCTATACGAGGAAGAGGGTATCGATTTTTCACCATGATTTTATTTAAGGCCTGGTAATCAACACACATTCACCATGTGCCATCTTTCTTTGGCACCATCATGATCAGAGAACCACAAGGAGATGAACTGGGCCTGATGACCCCTTGATCCAATAAGCCTTGTACCTGCTTCTTGATCTCTGTCATCTCCACAATTGACACCATGTACATGCCTACATTAGGAAGAGGAGAATCATGTTGAAGATGTATTTGATGTTGGATTTCCCTCTTAGGAGGTAACCCATCTAGTTCCTGAAAAATATCATCATAATTAGAAACAATATCAATTAATTCATTTTTATGAGAAGGATCACATCCTTGGAAAGCGTCGGATGTCCCAACATATTTCTCTCTTACGACCATGAGTACATATCTCTTATTAGTGTTTATGAGTCTTTTCATTTTCCCTACACTAACAAGTGTTGTATTTACCCTCATGATGTGAGCTCTAACAATATATTTCAATCCCCCCTTAGCAAGGTGGTATTTGTTCTCATGATGAAAGAAGACTGTTTTTCTATCATAAAGATAAGGATAAGGACTTCCCAACACTATGCCACATATATCAAGTGGTACACCATCCAAATCCACTTCATCAATCAACTTTGAAGCAATAGCAAATCTGACCCTACATTGTTTGGTGACATTACGTTTTGCTTTATCACATACCCAACCAAGAGGATAAGGCTTCAGATGTGGTTTCATTTCAAGACCCATCTTCTTGACAAGTGATTCAGATATTAAGTTTACTTGGGAACTCGGATCAAATAATGTATCTATCTTAGCATGTTTAGATGCACCTCTTATGTGAAATAATTCATTCCTCTTTCGTTCATCATCATGAGATTCATTATTGGAACTTGAACTAGCATGAAGGGAATATTTAACTTGTACTCCAACCATTGTGATCTTTCCTTCGTCCCCTGAATCAAAACCAAGATCTTGTTGCACTGTAGCAACGGTTTTTGTCTTCCCCTTTCCACCAAACTGTTTTGGTCTCTTATCTGGATGCAGTTTCCAACAATATTCATCATCGTGACTGATTTTCTTGTAATGAGTGCAAGATGGCTTTCCTCCTTATCTCGTCACTGTGGCAGTCTTCTTGTCCTTCCTTTTAAACTTATTGAAAGTTTTATGTGGGAGATTGGAAGTTTTCTTCATGGGATCTTCTTGAACATGCTTTCCCCTGTTCTCAAGGTGAGTGGCTTGTACACAAACTTCGTCAAGACTAGTGGGGTTAAACAAGAGCAAAGTATAACGAATATAACTATGAAGTGCACTAGTATACTTCATTAAAGTTTCATAAGAATCTAAAGGAATGTTTAATGCAATATCTTTCTTCCTAAATTCTTTTGTGAAACTTTGTATAGTTTGACCTTTACTTTGCCTTAAAGTTTTCCATTCCATCATTGCTTTATGTAAATAACCCAATGGATAAAATTGCTTCCTTATCACTGATTTAAATTCCGACCATGAGGAAATAAGATTACCACACTTACTTATGTCCTGAAACTTTCTCTCCCACCATACGAGAGCGGTACCTTCCAACCAAAGAGAAGCCAATTGCAGTTTAACTTCCTCTTCATCAATATGTTAAACATGGAAATATAATTCAACCTGTCAGATCCAATTATCTAGATTTTTAGGATTAGCATCTCCATTAAACATAGGTAAAACAAATTTTACATGAAGCTTTAATAATGGTTTCTTAAAAGAGGCTTTATGGCTAGAATGATGAGAATGGTGAGAATGATCAGAGGAAGAAGAACTAGAACTTGAAGGGGAAGATGGAGGCTCAAGAGGATCTCCTCTAGCCCCTTGGTTTACCGAAGAATAATCATCAGCATGTGCTTCATTTTTCTTCTCTTTCTTATTCATCCTCTTCTCGTAATCTCCATACATTCATTCAACCATTTCTGACATGCGATAAAAGACCATATGAAATTTTTTCTCATGTTCATCACATTTGTCTTCTTCTGTCATTTTCTTCCTTCGGGATGCACAACCAACTTCAGGATTGAAAGTCTTAAGGGTTACTTCACCCTATTTATGCTTGGCCCTAGTAAGCATTCACACTCAATAATTCAAGTCAAAGATGACTGCTCTGATACCAACATGATCTAGGATCTTTTCATCGAGTGACTTATAAAGAATTTAATTAAATGAGAATAAATTAAAGTGCACCATTAAATAAGTAAAAGATCAATAATGAAGAGACATAAGCATCAAATATGAACACAAAAACTTGATAATAGAGTTCATCCCTGGTGGACTACGTCTTCGAGTCCTTCTCTCAAATGGGTAGGATTTTTCATTAACTCAACAAAAGAATTTGGAAAAATACATAAGTATAACTCATTTTGAACTCAAGCTGTAGAAATAATTCTCAGATCATAAAACATACAACACCACTGAATTTGTGGCGTCTAATTACCCAAAAATGACTATCTCCATGCCTTGATCCGACTCTGGCACTCCCAGGCCTAAGAAGAAATTTGTTTCAGTTTTCGTGCCCTTGCAACCTACAATAAATTCCAATGTACTTTCCTCAAACTACGTGCCCATGCCGTATCACACATGCGTATCCTCTCCAGGGATCGGTGGGTCCAACTCTTAAGTAAAAACCACGACATTCAATACAATGTATGGGCCATTGGCCTGTTGGTTATGGCGTGAGTATTAAGGCATAGTGTGGGGAGGAGGTCATGGGGTCAAACCCGCGGGCCTCCCTTTTTTGGCTTTATAGTTGAAACAATATATTGTATATGTAATGTTGTTCTGCCAACTTTGGCGGTGGCTCTATCCAAGGCGTTAACGGTTAGGACGTGGCCGGATTTGGTGTGGTCCGCAAGATTTGGTGGACCCGCCAATCCATATTTTTTTTCAAAAATCAGATATGAGCTGTCATTGGGATTTTGCCCCCTTCCACATGGCAGTTTCCTAGTCCACCATGCCATCCACTTCCATGTCAGTTCCACGTCATCGTACGAACTGCCAACTCTCCATGCCACATCATTGTATGGATTGCTAGGTGGCACAATCCTATTGGTCCATGGATTGGTCCGAAAGTGCCAAATCTAGGTGACACGTGGTAGCCTTTGGTGCTTCCACGTCACCATGCTGATGTCAGCATGACACATGTCACCTTTTTTTCCTACCACATGTGTTGTATGTATTCTCACTTCATCTGTACGGATGTTGACGTCAGCATTACGGATGCTAACTCATCCCCCTGGTCACTGGGCTAGGTTGACCAAAATTTGACTCTGAATATCTTTCGATCCGTAACTCCGTCTGACGAGTTGTTTGCGCTGTTAAAAATATTGTGACACGCTCTTCGCGATAATTTCATTTTCATCGAGTTTTGGGAACTTTGAATCTTTTCCCTTTCTCTGTCTGCTGAGGCCATTCTGAGCGTCCTAAGTTGCCTCTACAAGTCCTGAGTTGTTCTTAGACTTCTTTGGATCCTTTTGGATTAGGCTCATAGATGGAAGGATTAGAACACTCCCTGGTGTTCTGCACATCCCAGGATTGGCCATAAATTTGATTTATGTAAGCAAAATGGACAATGCAGGGGTAAAAACAATATTTGAAAAGGAAACCTGCAGAATGGTTCGAGGAGTAATGGTGTTGTTGAAGGGAGTTCAGATTGGAAATTTGTATAAGCTGCAAGGAAGCACTATTAGTAATGGGTGTAATAGTTCCATTGTTCCTGATATTGGAGCAGAAGAAGAAAAAAATCCTACAGTCTTTGGAGAAAAGGTTATGTTGTGGCATAAAAAACTGGGGCATATTGGAGAGAAGGGTCTTCGACTACTACACAATAAAGGTATGGTTGAAGGTATGTCTAAATGCTCTCTGGATTTTGATTTATGTGAACATTATGTATATGGGAAGCACAATCGGGTAAGATTCCCGTCTAGTGCAACGAGGGAAGAAGGAATTTTACAGCTAGTGCATAGTGATGTGTTTAGACCTATGTTGGCTCCATCATTGGAAAAAATTGTGTACTATGTCTCATTTATATATAAATTCTCGAGGAATACTTGGATATATTTCCTTAGGAATAAATCTCAATTCTTTGATAGGTTTAAAGCTCTTAAGGCTCTTGTTGAGAATCAAACAAAGAAAATAATTAAGGTGTTGAGGACAAATAATGGTGGAGAATTTTACGAGAATGAATTTAAATAATTCTGTAAGAAGTGCGGCTTATCAAGGAATAAGACCACTCCATATACACCTCAACAGAATGGAGTTGCAGAAAGGATGAACATGACATTGATGGAAAAAATAAGGTGCATGCTCAGTGGTGTTGGGTTAGGGAAAGAATTATGGGCAGAGGTAGTGGGTATTGCATGTTACCTGGTCAATAGATCACCCTCATCAGCACTAGATGACAAGACTCCAAAAGAGGTATGGACTGGTAAGAAACCTTCTCTCACACATCTCAAGGCATTTGATTGTAAGGCCTATGTTCATGTTCCAAAGGAAAAAGGAGTAAGCTAGATAAGAAGGCTGGAAAGTGTATCTTTATTGGGTATAAATATGGTCTCAAAGGTTATAAACTTTGGAATCCAGAAACTAAAAAGGTTGTGTATAGCCGAGATGTGGTATTTATATAAATGAAGGATGTTATCAAACATGAAGTCCTACCATGTAAGGAATAACCAGAGAAAATAGAGTTTGATCCAAACTAAGATGATGAATCAGACTCTACATAAGAGCAGGAATAATAAGAAGAAGATCCTCATACTCAAGTATTGAAGAGATCAGTGCGGGAAAAAGGATACCGGAAAGGTATACTCCATTTGATTTATGTTCAGATTTTTCTCTTTCTATTACTGATGATGATCCTAGAACTGTTAGGGAGGCAGTGGATTCATAGGATGGAAAACTCTTGAAAAAGGCCATGGTTGAAGAAATGAAATCCTTGGATAAGAATGAGTCTTGGAATCTAGTGGAGTTGCAGACTGGAAGAAATCCCATTGGCAACAAATGGGTATTTAAAAAGAAGTTGAATGTTGAAGGAAAAGTGGATAAATACACAACTCAATTAGTAGCAAAGGGTTATTCCCAGGTTGAGGGAATTGATTTTGGTGAGATTTTTTCTCTTGTTGCCAAGTTAAATTATATTATATTTATGTTATCTGTTGTTGTTGCGTTTGATTTTGAAGTAGAACATATGGATGTGAAGACAACATTCCTACATGGGGATCTGGAAGAATAAATCTATATGAAGCAACTGGAAGGATTTGTTGTGAAGGGAAAGAAGGAGCTGGTATGCAAGCTGAAAAAGTCCCTGTATGGTTTAAAACAATCACCAAGGATGTGGTATAAAAAAATTGATACTTATATGTTGGGACTTGGCTTCACAAGAATCAAAGACGATCATTGTGTGTATTTTAAATTAATTGGTGATCATTGGATTTATTTGGTCTTGTATGTGGATGACATGTTGCTGATAGGAAACAACAAGGAGATTATCCAGGATGTGAAAACTTAATTGTCCTCTAAATTTGACATGAAGGATCTTGGTGCTGCAATTTTCATTTTGGGCATGGAAAATAAAAGAGACCGGGAAAACAAGAAACTCTGGTTAAATCAGAGAAAATATATGGAGACAATATTGCAGAGGTTTAATATGTAGGAATGTAAATCGGTCAGGTTCCCTATTCCTGTAGGTGTAACATTATTGTGTAACACCCTTGTTTCCCCCAACTTGTAATTAATAATAAAATAAGATTACCATGCTAAGGCATGTGGACAACGTAAATGTATTATTGTTAAATTTCCCATAAATGATTGTTGGGGGTTGAAGCCTTGAAGTACGAACCATGATGTCTCTAGAGGAAAAAATAATTTAATGAAGGAAAGGAATGGTGGTTGAATAATAAACCACCCCCATGAATGGAAACATGGGTTGTCAGCCCGAAGTACCACAAAGACCTGCAGACTCGAGCTTCCTTATGACAGAAGGAACTGGATGGGTCGGAAAAACCCTCAAAAAAGAAGGAAGATAACCGTAAGATAGACAGACAAAAAGAGGAGATACAACATATGAGAGAGAAAGCTCGTAAAGGAAACGAGCGAACCGAAAGGGAGTGCAGAGAACACAACCTGAAGGACCCGAATGCAAGCTTGATGCTAAGGAAGCATCTAATAAACCTTGTAGGGTCACTGTGATAAAGAGAGAGTCTCTCTGAGCGATGGTGTAAATTCCCTTGTGATATCATGGCTTGGCACAGGGGTGGCTAGAGTGATAAGAATGAATGCCTCTGAGCCTATGGTTAGGTGGAAATGCACACACCCACAGTCAGTTAGTTGGATGCAACCTGTAATAGATAAGTATTCTCATACCCTGTGAAATTGAGCTGTAACTATGATGGGATATACTGTGAATGACCCAGGGATGTGCATGTTTGCTTAATGGTTATATTGTATCTCTTTATTCTGGTTTAAATTGTGTATTTAAGTGAGTATGGAATTGTTTGATTGTACACGTAAATGCTTGAGCCATGTGGTGGCTAAAGTTAAAATCTGTGAACTGTGAGTTCGTCGACCTTGGGGATAGTTTCACGTATGCATATTGTCACTACTAGTCATTCTGAGTCTCCTAGAGGAAGGATTCCGCTAAGATCAAGAGAGGTAGTGCATGTAGGAACAGGCTCTCCGCGAGGTGGGTAGAGGTCGAGAACCACTTAATTTATAGAGTTGATGAAGGAGTGCAAGGGGTGTGCAGAAGACCCTTCTAAGTGTTAAGTTCAGGAGAAAGAGTGCAAAGCTCTTAAGTTCTTCATAACTAACGAAGCTCCATAAGGATAGCGAGATTGAAGTATCAAAAGGAAAGGTTCCTTTGTAAGGAAGATGAACGAACGAGATCTGTTCGGGAAGAGCCAAGGTCTATTGTGACCATTGGATATGAGAAAGAACACAAGAGTTAACCCCTTGAGCTCTTCAGACTTCGCAAGTTCGAAAAATTGAGCGAGTTCATCGCAAATGAGGTAAAATCCCCGAAGTCTCAAAGCCCCGAAGTTAATATGGACCTTAGATCAGAGGATGTCTGGGGGCCATCCTGACCGTCAGATCTAGGAGGTAGTTAGTTAGACGTTAACTTCTTCGGGAGAATAGAGGCTTAGTTGGAGTGACCAAAATCTCCGAAGGTGAAATTACGAAGCGCTCAAGAGTTAAGCCCCGGGTCATAGCCCAAGGTCACATTTGAGAAGGGCCTAGCATGGAGAGCTAGCGCCTTTTTCTCAAATCCTTCAAAGGGGCTAGGAAAGAGCCCACGGGTTTGGAAGAACCTACAATATGAAGAAAGGGGAACCTAGAGAGAGTTAAGGAAAGAGAAATTGTTATGCCCTATTCCTTAAACTCCTTTTTATTGTTGGGTGTGTTACAAATTGGTATCAAAGAATGGTTACAACACCTGGCCTTCTTGGTCACATGCACGAGACACATAAAGAAGTATTTTTATATGCATTTACTCCTTGAGGAGAAGGACTACATATTGAATATGTGATTTTGGGAATTCTTGTTGAATTTCAACAAAAGAATTTCTTCAACCCTTTGTCAAAGTGATAACTACTCTTACCGGAGTAGGGATATGCTAATTAATGTTAATAATAATACTTGAATGTGGATAGGTGAAGGTGGCAGGGTTTTGTCAAGGGTAGTTGAAGTCCGAAGGATGGATGACCTGGTGTTCATAACATTGCCTCTAAGCATGGGCAGTTGGAACCTCAGTCACTGGTGATGGTTGATTATATAATAGTTAATACCTTTGTGGGCTTAAAGGAATTTGATAGGATCAGGTAGGATCCTTGGCAGTATAATTACTACTTTATATTAAAATCGGAGTATATAACTCCTCATGACCAAAGGAAAGGTGAGATGGGTAAAGTCCTATAGAAGTTGAGGCAAGAAGGCTTTCTTTCCAGCTGTTATAGTATAAAAGGGAAAGCGACCTTGGTTGGTTATTGCCATAAAGAGAAGGCAACATCAGTATGAGTTATAACTATGAGATTAGTCATGTAAGCAACTGTAATCTCTAACTAAAGAACATTAATGATGAAATTAAACTATCAAGTGAATGCATGAGGAAAAAAGGTGCAAGAGATGCACCTACACATACACGAATGTGTATACATGATCATAAGGATGATTGGAAGATCCTTGGGAAAAGGATATAGAATCCTGATATGTCCATGTGTGTGAATGACATGGAAAATGTGCAAGCAATAAGCTAGCATGATGAATACTTAGATGTGTTTAATTATGCTTGAATGCATGGGCTTAATGCATTTTGGAGCTTTGTAATATGAAGCCTGATATTAATACTAGTTAAGTATGAATGATATTAAACATGCAAGTGATGAACATGTATGATGTAAGAGTATAGTTATAGGCATGATATGGTTTCCCTGATGAGCAAAATATAAAGAAAGAATTTCTCTTGTCTAGATTAAACGAATACTATGGATGCATATTTGACTCCATTCTCAAGAGTCATGAAATTTCTGTTCCAATTAATAACTTGAGGGGAATGTATTCTGTTTCCTTAGGGAATAATAATATAATTAGATAAAAGGATAAATGAGAAAAGATGCTCTGTTGTCATGATGAGAGGAAAATGATTATGCCTTTGAGGATCACATGAGAAGGATTGTGAACAATCCTGAGTTGACTGATCTTAAAAGTAAAGATGCATGTGGGTTGTGAAACATACCTATGACAGCTACATGCAGGCTTAGGATTACGAACATGGTTAAGTACATCATGGATGTAAGTTAACAAAACTAGAATATGTATGGATACATAATTTGGGTACATGACAAAGATGCATGTTTATATTCCTTATGGAATATTTGGTAAACAGCTGAAGTTAACTCAAGGTCAAGTCCATCACAGATAGTGATGGATGTGCAATAAGGAAGTTGTCTGCTTGGGGAGTTCCCTGTGGAAGAACTATGTGAAAACTCTGTTAGGAGGTCAGAGTAACAACCTTAATAACTGCTGAGAAACTGAGCAGTGAGCTACAAGCTTATATATATATATATATATATATATATATATATATATATATATATATATCTCGGATTACATTTTGAAAGCATCATGTAATGAATAGAAGACTAATGAATGA
>ML776863.1:772435-792625 GCA_009831015.1 Picea engelmannii | reverse complement strand
AACTGCTGAGAAACTGAGCAGTGAGCTACAAGCTTATATATATATATATATATATATATATATATATATATATATATATATATCTCGGATTACATTTTGAAAGCATCATGTAATGAATAGAAGACTAATGAATGAATAAAGGAGTATGTTTGATTGAATAGGCTTCGTTGGAGCCATGTTAAGAAAAGGCAGTGAGGCCCTTAGAGATAACTCATCTAGGCTGAAAAGTCTCAGGCGGTGTAGAAAGAATTGGAAGAAGGGGAGAGCCCCTAACTCCTTTCTTCCTATGTGTGATGTTTCCTCTGGAATGAGAAAGCTGATTTTCTAATGAAGGTAAATGTTTTGACACCATAGTGATGATGATTGTATTACTGCAAAAACAATTAAGAACTGTCTGTATTGCATTCTTGGAAACCCTTGAGGATAATGTGATGAAATGCATAAAGATATGCTAGGACATTTTGAAGAAGTTTTATGGATTTTAATGTTATGATACATGCATTTTAATTGATATTACAACTAATGATGCATGTTGTGTATAGAAAGGAATTGGAACTGTTGATGGGCAACCTCAAGCAGAGGATGACCATGGGAAGGGTGCGGTCGAAATATTGTTGACAGAACTGTGAAAATCCCACTAAATCACTGCTGATGAGGTAAAAATCAGAAAGAGGGTGCTAGCAGCCAAGAACACGTATAAAAATGTTCATGCTTATGTGGCTCAAGGTATGAAAAGATTTGGGTGAGAATCCCTTTTGAAATATTTATTGTCTCATGTTATGCACAAAATTTTGAAAGTGCAGTTGTATGCCATGGATACCCAAGTAGGGTATGATTCGGGAAGGAGAACCCAAATGTTGGAGGTGTGAACCTCTGGCAGTGAAGATTGATTTTATGATGCATCAACATCTGAAGAAAATGATCTTTGTTGACTCAAAAGGGTAAGAAACCTTTACTAAGAGATTGTAGAAATCCCTTCGATCAACTACAGATCGAGATCGTGAGGATCATGAAAGAAAACCTTGTTTGAATCAGGTTAATTGAGAGCTTGAAAGAGGAAGTGAACACGAGCCGTTCATCAGAAGGAAACCAATCTCAGTCGTCAGATCGATTTCAAGATCCACTAGAGTTAATAGATCAAACGCCAGTCGTTCGATAAGATCGACGACCCATATTCATTGTGGAGATCGAATGGGCACACAAGTTAACGACGGAGCCTATGCTCGTAATTTAAATTCAATGTAGCCGTGTTTTGAGTTTGGGGTCTGATCGTAGATTGGATGGCTCGTATTGATTGTGGAGTGTGAAGGTGTAATTAACGAGCACACTAGTTCATGGCCTGCAATCAACCAACATCGTTGATCTCTCCAGGGTGGATGATCAACGACCACGATTAAAAGTGTGGGCGAGAACTTTTCAGATTATGGAGATTGAACTCTCCGATAAAGAGCAAACACATTGGGGATTCTGCAATCACTGTGAACCGTTGATCTATGAACGATCGGTGGGAGGACTTGCAAGGAAACCACACGTTAATGCCACCCAAACTCGTACCGTGATTGGGCTCTGTGGTTGAATTTGGAAAATCAAGGCTCGGATCTGAGTTTAGATTCTTAGTCAAATACTTCTATGCCGGGATTATTGTATTTGGAATCATGTGGTTTAGAATCGATCTAGGGATAAGATCTATGACCCGTATTCATTGCGGGGAAGGCTTATGCATGCAGATTAATGTCAGTACCCGTACCCGTAAATTAAACTCAATATGATTTTGTTTTGAGTTTGGGGGTCAGATCGAAGATCGGATGGTCCGTATCCATTGCGGAGATCGGAAGGAGAATTAAACCGCGAGCTAGTTGAGGTTCCGCAATCCCTTGCAGCCGTTGGATTTGGGGAAAGATGGATCTTCACCGTCGAATTGCAGACAAGGGGTTTAGCTAGGATCATAGTACTTGGACATGGGAGCTAAAAGGGCAGCGCCTAAAAATAATAGATCTAAGGTCATAGCTCTCGATTGTGTGGAGAGAAAACGGAGTCCATGAGAGCCAGTCAAGGAAGGTAGAGTTTGGCACTCTATGTTAGACTATGGTCGCGGGAACTGGTTCTATGGTAATAAAAGGTGCTCATAGTTAGCACGTTGCATGGAATGCATTGAGGGAATACATGTTGCATAAGAGGGAAGACAATGGATTTTTCAGTAAGGAAGGATGACCTTCCAATGTTTTACTTACATTATATAAGCGTTGAAGGAAAAAACATTTGGGTGGCCATGAGTGTTGGCACCCTAGTTATTAATGAAGGAAGAATGCTTAAGGGAATTCGTGTGAAACTTTTGAGTTTCATGTGTACTGATTTGGGATTGTGATCGACTTATAGCAGGAAGCATGGTTCTGCTGTAAGAGTGAATGAAAATGAATAAGCCATATGGTGAAGAGGTTGGTTAAATTACAACACACCATGGCCAAGTACTGGTCATAAAGTGTGGCAAACTTGAAATCAATTCAAGGGTGCATTGGGTATGAATGTGGCCATGAATGTTGGTACATTCATTAAAGTCAATTGATATCTGAATTTCATTTTGAAAAATTTGGTAGGCTGAAATGATGCATAGGCAAGGGATGATATTTCCTTTTGCTTTGTATCCTTGGATAGATGAAAATGACTGGGAGTGTTAGTATACATGATTTTGAAAATATAATGTGCATGAAAACTAACAATTTGTTTGGCTGAGGAATGTTGAGATTGCAGGAAGAAAGGGGTCTTGGATATGGCAGTGTTGTAAGCCCATAAGGAAGACCAATTGCCTGCTGATCCAAACTGCGAGGAATGGTATTTTTATTTTTGAGAAAGTGAATTTGATTGTTAGTATGCACAATTTTGAAATTGTTTGTGAGCCACTGCAAGTATGTGACAAAAATATAATGTGCATGAGAACTAACAATTTGTTTAGCTGAGGAATGAGTTACAGAAAGAAAAGGGTCTTGGATAGGGCAGTGTTGTAAGCCCATAAGGAAGACCAAAATTGCTTGCTGAGCCAAACTGCTATGGGAAGAAAAGTCCCAGAAACAATGGCTCTAGTTCCGTGTGGAACAGATCTGAAAATAAATATGGAACTGGAAAATCCGTGGGTGACAGATTTGCAATAAAAATTCTGAATTTGAAATTTATGATGATGTCTCATAATTTCAGTATGCATGTGTTACAGGTGAAACAAAAAGGTCTATCCAGGGAGGATAGATGAAGGTTTTCAAGCTAAAAAGTCTAAAAGAGGCCACTGTTGAGAGATGAGAACCTCGTGGTGAGTCATGATCGCCTGGAATATGTTGTGTTGAGGTAACACAAGCCAGAGGGATGCCTCGACAGAGAAAGTCTGAGGGATTCCTTGATTGTAAGGCTCGATGAAGTCTCTAAAATTTTTCTTGTGCGAGAAAGCCTTGGCCATGCAAGATCAATCACCCAAGAAACTGTATAGCAGAGAAGGGGATGCCTGAGCATGTGCCTGGAGGGTGAGTGACCACAAGGGAGAGGAGACTCTGATAGTTCTTGTAAACTATTGATTGGGATCATGCACACAATGGGTATGTCTGGGAAAAACAGTGAGCCTGGATAACAAGACAGCCATGTGGATACAAATCCACAAACTACGCAGATAAGTATTGTGCTAGACTATTAAATTTTTCCTAGAAATTTTATGCAACAATAAGATGTTTTCACATAATATTGTGATTAATATGCTTGTTGTCCCAAAATTATTGAAGGCAAGTGACGAAGGCCAAAGGTCTGGAAAGGACCTGACCAAGAAAGAGGATCAAGATTTCTGAAACAACTGAATGAGAAAGACATGACAGGTGTTTCCAAGAAAGAACACTGAGGATGGTGTTCCTTTAAGGGAGAGGGAATTGTAACACCCCTGTTTCCCCCAACTTGTAATTAATCATAAAATAGTATTACCATGCTAAGGCATGTGGACGATGTAAATGTATTATTGTTAAATTTCCCATAATTGACTGTTGGGGGGTGAAGCCTTGAAGTACGAGCCATGATATCTCTAGAGGAAAGAATCAGTTAATGAAGCAAAGGACTGGTGGTTGAATAATCAACACCCCCATGAATGGAAACACGGGCTTTCAGCCTGAATTACCATAGAGACTTGCAAACCCGAGCTTCCTTATGACAGAAGGAACCAGATGGGTCGGAAAAACCCTCCAAAAACAAGGAAGATAACTGTAATATATACAGACAACAAGAGGAGAGATAATAGACGAGAGCGCAAGCTCGTAAAGGAGATGTTTTAACCGAAAGGGAGATGATGAGGAAGCATCTGATAAACCTCGCAGGGTCGCTGTGATAGAGAGAGAGTCTCTCTGAGAGATGGCGTAAATTCCCTAGTGATATCATGGCTTGGCACGGGAGTGGCCAGAGTGCTAAGAATGAATGCCTCTGAGCCTATGGTTGGGTGGAAAGGCACACAACCACAGTCAGTTAGTTGGATGCAACCTTTAATAGATAAGTATTCTCATACCCTGTGAAATTGAGTTATAACTATGATGGGATATACTATGAATGACCCAGGGATGTGCATGTTTGATTAATGGTTATATTGTATCTCTTTATTCTGGTTTAAATTGTATATTTAAGTGAGTATGGAATTTTCTGATTGTACACGTAAATGCCTGAACCCTGTGGTGGCTTAAGTCAAAATATGTGAACTGTGAGTTCGTCGACCTTGGGCATAGTTTCACGTATGCATATCGACACTACCAGACGTTCTGAGTCTCTTGGAGGAAGGATTCTGCTAAGATCGGGAGTGGTAGTGCATGTAGGCACAGGCTCTCTGCAAGGCGGGTAGAGGTCGAGAAACACTTAAGTTCTAGAGTTGATGAAGGAGTGAAAGGGGTGTGCAGAAGACCCTTCTAAGTGTTAAGTTCAGGAGAAAGAGTGAAAATCTCTTAAGTTCTTCATAACTAACGGAACTCAGGAAGGATAGTGAGATTGAAGTATCAAAAGGAAAGGTTCCTTTGTATGGAAGATGAACGAACGAGATCTATTTGGGAAGAGCCAAGGTCCATTGTGACCATTGGATACGGGAAATAATGTGGGAGTTAACCCCTTGAGATCTTCGGACTTCGCAAGTTTGGAAAATTGATCAAGTTCTTCATAAGGGAGGTAAAATCCTTGAAGTCCCGAAGCCTCGAAGTTAATCTGGGCTTTAGATCTGAGGATGCCCAGAAGCCATCCCGACTGTCAGATCTAGGAGGTAGTTAGTTCGATGTTAACCGCTTCGAGATAATAGAGGCTTAGTAACACCAAAACCCCCGAAGAATGAAGTAGAGAAGTAATGTGGATCGTGGATCTATGGATCCTTCGGGACCCACCTCAATCGTCAAATCTATGAGTTCAGAGTTTGCATATCGGGAGAATCGCGTGTTAGCGCGGCCAATTCTTCCGAAACTTGAAGTCGCAAAATGACCTAGACCATGGATCTCTGGATCCTTCGGGATCTTTCTCGACCATCTGATCTATGAGTTCGGAGTTCGTGCTTTAGGAGAATTGCAAGTTGGAGTGACCAAAATATCCGAAGGTGAAGTTACGAAGCGCTCAAGAGATAAGCCCCAGGTCATAGTCTGAGGTCACATTTGAGAAGGGCCCAACATGGAGAGCTAGCACTTGTTGCTCAAATCCTTCAAAGGGGCCAAGAAAGAGCCCACGGGTTTGGAAGAACCTACAATATGAAGAAAGGGGAACCTAGAGAGAGTTAAGGAAAGCAAAATTTTCATGCCCTATTCCTTAAACTCCTTTTTATGGTTGGGTGTGTTACAAATTTGTGGATCAGTGTCCCAAGACACAGGAAGAGGAGGAGGACATGTCTCGTGTTCCATATGTGAGTGCAGTTGGTAATTTTATGTATGCAATGGTCTGTACTAGACCGAAAATTGCACATGGAGTGGGAGTTTTGAGTAGGTATATGTCAAAACCAGAGAAGGAGCATTGAACAACAATAAAGAGGGTTTCCAGGTATTTGCATGGCACTGCTAGCTATGGTTTGTGTTACCAAGGAAGACCAGGATTGGAAAAAGTGTTGGAAATAAATGGCTTTGTGGATGCATAGTGGGCTGGATATCTTGGTTGTAGGATATCTACAAGTGGGTATGTGTTTAACCTATTTGGAGGAGCAATCAGTTGGATGAGCAAAAGACAGTTTGTAGTGGCACTTTTAACTATAGAAGTTGAATACATGGCAACCACTCATGCAAGAAAGGAAGTTGTATGGTGACAAAGATTGTGTTCATATATTGGGTTGGTACAAAAAGCTGTAAGGATAGATTGTGATAGTCAGAGTGCATTTTTTCTAGAAAAGAACCTGACTTATCATTCAAAGACAAAGCATATTGATGTTCAATATCACTTTGTGAGAGACATGGTTGAAGAAAAGAAGGTGTTGCTGATGAAGGTGGAAAATTTGAAGAATGTTGCAGATTCATTAACAAAATTTGTGAGCACTGAAAATTTCTCTTGGTGTAGAGGATCAATGGGAATTGTTTCCTTGAATTGTTGACTATGTAACCTTGTAACCCCCTGTATGCAAAGAAAACAACAAGTGTGAGAATGTTGGATATGTGTTATAGTCTTTTCATGACTAGAACTAGTGTTTATGTTGTGTCAAGTGCATAGGGGGATTGCAGGGAGGGAAGAGCCCTCAATTTTTTCCTCGATTTTCATGTCCATTTTTGGGTGGTTCTCGGTTTTTGTGTCCATTTATGTAAGGTTTTTCGAAACTTGGTTTTTTTCCGATGGTTTTCTATTTATGATTAAGGAATTAAGGTTGTTGACTAATCCAGGTCATTGGATTAGGGTTTTGGATGCCGATGGATCCTATATGTATATTGTATTGTAAAGAATGTATGAAGTGAATGAATATACAATATTTTGGTCCCAGTTTGGGTTTCCAGGGGAAAAATCTATGTGTAATGTGTGTATTTTCCATTATATCTTTTATGTTATTTGATTGAAAATATATTTGCAGTAAGTTATTGTATAAGGTTAAAATCTACACAGAATGCCACAGAACCAAGAACAAGCCATGTAGAAATGATCCTGATGATGAATTATGGTAAATACACCAATTTGGGCCCCATAAAACTCCTCCAAATGTCCTGGGCTCATTGATGATCTACTCTCACTCATATGAGTTGTATGAATCGAGCCTCCTGAAGTAACTCTAAATGCATAATAAGGGAATTAAAAAATGGGAACATTACAGTCCTCCCTTCCCAGAGATTGCTTGTCCTCAAGAAATGTCACCTCAACCTTATGATAAAAAATCTACACCAAACTGAAATTGAGAGTTATCCATGGGTCCCAAACCAATCTATAAGAAGTGAATCACCCTCTACTCAAAGCGTTGTCCTGCAAGGTACTAGCATGAGCGACCTTCTGAATACTATTGGTAAGTAAATAAATAAAATACTGAAAAAACTTGGTCAACTCCTAAGAGAATTGCTCCTCTAGAAAACCAATCCCATGCACTCTAGTAGTAAACTCCTAAAAGAAAAACCTACTCTTCTCTATATCAGTCGCCAAACTGTTAACCCATGAAATTTCAGGAGTAAACTCATGAAAATAAAAACAATCTCTCTCATCTCTAACAGTAGCTAAACTGTCAAATAATGTAATCCCAGGATCCTAAACTAATCCTAGAAAGGAACCACCATGATGATGTTGCGCCACTCTGATCATCACTATCAGACCAACGTGCCTATTCTGCATCCTCCTCTTTGGAAACCTCAAATTGAAATCACCGAAGGGACTGAAACAACTATCCCAAATCATCCTCTCCAAAGGTGTCTCATTGAAGTCTAAGCCTACAAAACTACTACCAGCCCCAATCATGGGTATCAGAAAAGAAGGTATATCCTCCCATATAGAGTAAGTCTCAACTTCCCCTCTATTGTCATCCCAAAAATAAATAAGGTCAATCATTGTCACAACTATGTCGATCATCATCATCATCTGAAGCAATCTATCACTCGGATGAATGCCCAGATCCCACTGCCAAATTGGAAGTATACCACTCCCAAGGCTTGCTGATTGTTGTTGTGCTACAATGATGATTATCGAAATCCAAACGAGACTCATCTATAATCTATGTATGCAATCAATTGATGGACACCATATACTAGGAATAAACTCCATGCATGATAATCTGTCATGCTCATGCTAATCCACATAGGGAAACCTACCATCCCTACTCCTGATAATATTATCTAACAATGCCTAGAGTCTAGACACCTTCTTATAAAGTACCTCTACCATATGTGCTACCTCTTGATCATACAAGTCCCTAGAAAGTCCTACCGAATGGGTATCATGCATCACCCTCATGATCATCTCCTCAAATGTGGCCTCAAGGACTAAATATGTGTCACCTCTGTAGTAGATCATTTAAGCCCTCAATATATCCCCTTCACCTTGTGTGCCAATCACATTCCCTAAATAATAACTCCATGTCTTGTCTATAATTCCCCATGTCTCATCCAACTGTCTCATGAAATCCTCCCATGTCCTATTGTATATACTAAGAGAATCAAAGAATAAAAACATAAACCTCTGCAACTGTAGGAAAATATGGTAAGTGGTAGGTGCATTGGTCGATCCCAAGGGCATGATCAAAAACTCATAAGGATACCTAAGAATAGTCCCACGATTATCCTGCTCACTGACCTAGCCTTGGTGATATTCCAATCGAAGATCAATCTTCGAGGAGTGTACCTCTCCATGGAAATCATTCCTATGCACTAATGGACTATCCGAATAGTCACCCGGGCTCCATGATACTCCCATACCATCGCATTCCTCCAAAAGTGTCTCCTCACATAGATGGTCAACCATACTCCCTCCATAATCACAAACATTTTTGTTGTTGAGAGTACAACCTCCATAGTCCATGTACTTCCTTAAAAGAGCGGATCGTCCTCCTCTGGACCAACCATGCTCCATCAAGTGAGAGTATGAATCTCCCCTAAACTCCATTGTCTCCCACTTTGTACCACTATACCCCTCTGTATAACATTGTATACCATTGCACATCACTATACTATTGTATACCATTGCATATCATTTTGTATCTTATATGTTCCACTGTATCAATCACTATACTAGTGTGAGTTGAACGTTGGTCCCAAATGGATGTGTCCTCATCTGTAATATGCATGTCCCCACAACCCTTGGATGCATATACTTCCCTATTGGTTGATCCACAAGGTATATGCTCAATTGTCTCAGCAGTGATCATGACTTGAGCCTTCAATGGGCTCTCCAAAAGTAGTGGCTCATGATCCCAATACTATAAAACATGTGCATAATCAAAATAATATGGGTCATATCTCTCTGCAAACACCTACAAACCCTTTGATCCAAAAGGGATATAGAGAAGGCTAAGAAGAACTCAGAACTCACAGAGGCAACTCATAATGCTTAGAATGGCTCCAACAGATAGAGAAAGGGAAAAAAATTCAAAGTTCCCAAAACCTAGTTAAAATAGTATGATCGTGAAGATCGTGTCGCAAGCTTTCTAACAACACAAACGAATCGTCAAACATAGTTACGGTTTGAAAGATATTCATGGTCAAACTTGCGGTCAAACATGGCCAGTGAGTAGGGGACACATCATCATCCATACAAATGACGTCAACAACTGACATGGAATGGTGACATCATCGTATAGGATGATGACATCATCATGCCATGTGGCATCACCATAGGCTACCACATGTCACCCGCCAATGGACTTTTCAGGGTCCATATGGACCAATAGAAAAGTGCCACGTGGCACCCCCATGCGACGTCACGTAGCACCACCCAGGAAGTGCCACATGTCAGTATGGAAATGACAGAGCAACCACATCAACATACAGGTGGGCTTATCAGTGGGTGCCACGTGGCCCAATCATCGAGTGAGACATGGCATCCCAAGAATGCCCAATGTTGGCCTGTGAACAAATTTAGTTTTAAAGAAATGGCGGGTCCGCCAAATCTGGTGGACCACGCCAATTTTAAATAATCATTGGCAGAACCTTCTAGAAGATTGATAAACTTAGCAGAGGATGGAAACAATGTAATATATATATATATATATATATAACCAACCACCAAAATGGAGTTCGACAGGTTCGACCCTGGAACCTCTGCCTTACCCAACACTTTCATAACTCCGCCCTAACCAACGCGCCTATCGGTGTTGCTTGGTATATCCACCAGTTCTATTATTTAAAAAGAGAAAATATTCCTAGAGCCAGGGGGAAGAGGCGCGACCATATCATACGACTGTGGGCATATATTTCGAGATGAGACTGTCATAATTGCAGGTGTAGAGGGCATGAAAATCGAGACATAATTCCTCTTGGGCCTGGGAGTGACAGAGTCAGATCAGAGTGTGGAGATAGTAATTTTTGGGTAATTCGACGCCACGAATCCAGTGGTGATGTTATTTTTTCGATCTGAGCATTATTTATGCAGCTTGATTTCAGAATGAGGTATATTCATGTATTTGCCAAATTCTTTTCTAAGTTAATGAAAGAGTCTAACCATTTGAGAGCAGGACCCGGAGACGTAGTCCACCAGGGACGAACTCCATTATCAAGTTTTATGTTTAGATCTGATGCTTATGTCTCTTCATTTTTAAGTTTTCCCTTCTTTAATGGTGCACTTTAATTTATGCTCATTTAATACAATTCTTTATAAGTCACGATAAAAAGATCTCGGATCATGTTGGTATCAAAGAAGTCATCTTTGACTTAAATTGTTGAGTACGAATTCTTACTAGGGCCAAGCATAAGCAGGGTGAAGGAACTCTAAATAATTTCAATCCCGAAGTTGGTCGTGTATCCAAAATTAAGAAAATGGCAGAAGAGGACAAGCATGATGAACATGAGAAAAAAATTCACATCGTCTTTTATCGCATGTCAAAAATGGTCGAGCGAATGTATGGAGATTACGAGAAGAGCATGAAGAAGAAAGGGAAGAAAAATGAAGCACATGCAGATGATGATGCTTTGGTGAACCAAGGGGCTGGAGGAGATCCTCCTGAGCCTCCTTCTTTACCTTCAAGTTCTAGTTCTTCTTCCTATGATAATTCTCATCATTTTCATCATTCTAGCCATAAAGCCTCTTTTAAGAAACAATTATTAAAGCTTGATGTAAAATTTGATTTACCTATGTTTAATGGAGATGCTAATCCTGAAAATATAGATAATTAGATCTGACATATTGAAGTGTATTTTCGTGTCCAACATATTGATGAAGAGGACGTTAAAGTGAAACTAGCTTCTCTTCGGTTGGAAGACACTGCTCTTGTATGGTGGGAGACCAAGCTTCAGGACAAAAGTAAGTGTGGTAATCTTCTTTCCTCATGGTCGGAATTTAAATCAGCGATAAGGAAGCAATTTTATCCATTAGGGTATTACATAAAGCAATGATGGAATGGAAAACTTTAAGGCAAAGTAAAGGTCAAACAGTCCAACTTTTCACAGAGGAATTTAGAAAGAAATCACTTCCACTAAACATTCCTTTAGATTCCTATGAAATGTTAATGAAGTATATTGGAGCACTTCACAGTTATATTTGTCATACTTTACTATTGTTTAACCCCACCAGTCTTGACGAAGTTTGTTTGCAAGCCACTCACCTTGAAAGCAGGGGTAAGAATGGACAGGAGGAAAATCCATTCAAGCACTCAAAAAAACATTTCAATAGGAAAGGAAATGGGAAGGACAAGAGGAAAGTTGCAGAAAAGAAGGAAGAAGGAAAACCCTCTTGCAACCATTGCAAGAAAACTGGTCATGATAGCGAACATTGTTGGAAACTACATCCAAAGTTAAGGCCAAATCAGTTTGGAGGAAAGGGGAAGCCAAAGACCATTGCTATAGTGCAACATGATCTTGGTTCCAATTTAGGTGACGAAGAAAGGATCGTAGCAGTTGGGATGCAAGGTAAAGATTCCTTTTATGAATGTTCAATTTCTTTAAATGAATCACATGATGATGATAAAAGGAGAAGTGCACTATTCTACATAAGAGTTGTATCGAAACATACAAAGATATACACATTATTTGACCCGGGTTCCCAAGTCAATTTAATATCAGAGACACTTGTTAAGAAATTGGAATTAACCACAAGACCTCACCATAAACCTTACCCCCTTGGTTGGGTATCTGATAAAGAAAAGCTAAATGTCACTAAGCAGTGTAGGTTGAGGTTTGCTATTGCTTCTAAGATGATAGATGAAGTGGATCTAGATGTGGTTCCTTTGGATGCCTGTGGTATTGTATTAGGGAGTCCCTATCTGTATGATAGAAAGGCTATCTTCTTTCGGAAGGAAAACAAATACCATCTTACAAAATATGGAGTGGAATACATCATTATAGCTCACATCATAAAGGATAAATCAACACTTGTTAGTTTAGGCTAAGTAAAAAGAGTTATAAACACTAACAAGAATCTTGTACTCACGATTGTAAAGGGGGAATGGCATTATAAGTCTGATGTTGTTAATGCTATTGATCCTTTACATAAGAATGAATTTCTTGAGATGAGACATGTCTTTCAGTGGGAAGGCAACCAACAAAATACCTTCAACACTTTAAAGATCGACATTGTGCCAATGCTCGCCTTACCTGACCTTCAACAACCATGCAAGTTTGAGACCAGTGCCAGTACTAATGTCATAAGGACAAACATGTTTTTTAGATCTCCTACTATTACATCTATTATTTTGAATAATATTTCCTTATCTCACATCAATAATGATGGATAGTATACTATTGATGAAATCTTCAAAGATGTATGTAGGATTTTCCAGGGTTTGCAGGTGAAGAAGTTTTTTTTGCAGGACAACTTACTCCACCATTTGAGTAAACCTCACTTTCCTTCCTATAGGGAAGTGCATGTAACTGAAGAATCTTTTGTTTCAGTTGTACTTAGACATTTGGGAATTGTAATGTATTTACAGGGATGGAATTTTCCTCAAAGGAAAGTATTTGTAACCACTATTGTAAAGGAATGTGTGTTGTACTTTTGTAAGCCCACTATTGAAAGGTCAGGGGTGTACACACCACTTCCTATTTCCTCTTATCCTTGGGAATTTTTTTCAGTGGATTTTGTAAGGGGATTACCCATGTCTAGTATGAGTCATGTCTACTTATGTGTAGCAGTGGATAGGTTATGTGACAAGCAGGTTTCTCATTTGTTATCCCAATATGTAAGGGTCCATTTTGGGTTGTCCACATTCATTATCTCCGGTCGAGAGTCTCGATTGTTAGGAGAATATTGGACAAAATTGCGGCAGCTCATGGACACCATGATGGGGAGGAGAATTTCTTTCCATCCATAGGACAACAAAAAGGCAGAGGTGGTAAAAAATACAGTGGTCCAGTTGCTTCAATGATATTGCAGCCAACATCCTAAGTCATGGGATGATCAATTACTATATGTCCAGCCTATGTATAATAAAGTCATGTATTCTTTCACTCAAGATTCACCAGTTGATACTTGTCTTGGGTATTCACCTAATATCCCCTTGGACTTGTTGTATGGGAAATATGTCAGGGAGAGAGATGTAACCCACAAGTTCATTCAGAGGATTCAACAGGTCAACCAAGTAGTCAAGGAGAAGATGGAGGAAGATGTCATCCTAGATCAAAGACTAAGGACTTCACGCAGGAATGACATTACTTATCTTCGAGTATGCCTAAAGGGTACACAGTCCATCAAGGCATGGCATATCGAGAAGGAAAGAGTGAGGGAGAAATCCCCTCAGTTACCAATTGATTGATGGAATCTTTTGGTGGTCCAAAAAGCTCTCAATGGGAAGGCATGATCCAAAAAGGATCTAGAGAAGCCTAAGAATAAATCAAAATTCACAGAGGCAACTCGGAACGCTCATAATGGATCTAACAGATAGAGAAAGGGAAAAAATTAAAATTTCCCAAAATTCAGTGAAAACAACATGATCACGAAGAGCATGTTGTAAGATTTCTAACGATGCAAACAACTCGTCAAATGAAGTTAGGGTTTGAAATATATTCATGATCAAAGATGTGGTCAAACATGGTCGGTCAACAAGGGACACATCATTATCCATACTGCTGATGTCAGCATGATGTCAATAGCTGACATGGAAGGGTGATGTCATCATACACTATGCTGACGTAAGTATGCCATGTGGCAGCACCAGAGGCTGCCATGTGTCACCCGCCAGTGGAATTTTCAGGGGTCCATATGGACCAATAGAAAAGTGCCATGTGGCACCCTTAGGCGATGCCATGTGGCACCACCCAGGGAGTGCCACATGTCAGTACGACAATGACAGAGAAGCTATGTTAGCATACATGTGGGCATATCAACAGGTTCCACATGGCCCAATCATCGGGTGCCACATGGCATCCCAAGAATGCCCAATGTTGTCCCGTGAACGAAATTAGTTTTAAAAAAATGGCAGGTTCACCAAATCTGGCGGACCACGCCAATTTTAAATAATTGTTGGCAAAACCTTCTAGAATATCGTTAAACTTAGCGGAGGACAAAACAAATNATATATATATATATATAACCAACCACCAAAATGGATTCCGACGGGTTTGACTGCAAAACCTCTGCCTTACCCAATGCTTTCATAACTCTGCCCTAACCAATGCGCTTACTGATGTTGCTTGGTATATCCGTCAGTTCTATTATTTAAAAAGAGAAAATCCACCTAGAGTCTTGGTAAAGAGGCACGACTGTACCGTACAAACATGGGCGCGGATTTTGAGACATGACTGGAATAATTGTAGGTGCAGAGGGCACGAAAATCGAGACATAATTCCTCTTGGGTCTGGGAGTGCCAGAGTCGGATCAGAGCATGGAGATAGTCATTTTTGGGTAATTAGACACCACGAATCCAGTGCCGATGTTTGTTTTCTTATCTGAGCATTATTTCTACAACTTTATTTCAGAATGAGGTATATTCCTGTATTTGCCAAATTCTTTTGTTGAGTTAATGAAAGAGCCTACCCATTTGAGAGCAGGACCCGAAGACGTAGTCCACCAGGGACGAAATCCGTTATGAATTTTTTGTGTTCATATATGATGCTTATGTCTCTTCATTTTTAAGTTTTCCCTTCTTTAATGGTGCACTTTAATTTATGCTCATTTAATACAATTATTTATAAGTCACGTTGAAAAGATCCAGGATCACCCTCCAAGTTACCAATATCCTCTAATGACATAGCTGAAGTATATGAATAAATCTAAACTAATATGGATGTAGGGGATACCCGACTAGACTCCTCAAGGAGCTACTCTACTATGGACTGCGATTCTTGAAGGGCTATCTATCTGTTCTTCAATAATTCCCGTGCATTCACCAACTCATGAATGAGTCAATCCACCTCATTCTCCTTCTGCTTCAACACCCCATGGTACATCTCACCAATCTCCAAAAGGTAATATCTATCCATAAGGAGATGTTGGTATTTTGTCTTCATCACTGTCACTCTCTCTAAGTGTTTGAAAGTCCTCAATGGAAAATTCTCCACCCGAACTATCTTGTGTCACCGTGGCTCTCCAAAAATATCCTGCCACCAATGAGTGTGTATCATCATGATGTCTCATGGTTTCCACAATCATATCCTCTATGGCCTTCAATTGTCCTGCCAAGTGTTGTGACTCATGCGAATCAACACCTCTATTGTTCTAAAGTTCTACCTCATAACTCATGTCGCTAAGGTCAACTTTGGAATCCTCATCAATGTACTCCCCAAGACATATTGTGCTACTATACTCAATATTAGTTGTGCTACTCTATTCATCACCCATATGCACATCCTGTAAGGTGAGTCCCTATTCCATAGATGAATTTCCCTATGCATCATCCTTAGGTGTATCAACACCCAAATAATCCTGAACCTCATCACAAAATGTAGATGCTACCTCATCCTCATGATCTGATGTACTATCCTCCTGAACATCTTATGTGCTAATGTCATTGCCTTTTGATAGTGTGTCCCAAGATTCTACCCTATCATCCTCAATGCATACATCCTCATCCTGGATGGGTGTAGGATCAATCCACGCCCCTATCAATCCACTAACACGTGGTGATGTATCCACTTTCCTTACTACTTTGGCTACGCTTCCATCTTTCTCTTCATACATTTCTGTTGTTCTTATCCAATAATTTTCTACTGCAACCTTCTTGTCCCATGCTACAATATCGTCTTTATTCTAGTTAGGATGTTTGATTGATACAAACTCTTTGAATGTTACCTGAGCCCTGAATGTCATAGTAAGAGCTTGATTTTCCCTATCACAATATAAAATCTCCTTTGCAATATCCATTTCTCCTAAGCCACTGGAAATGAGTGTAATGCTAAGTACCCTGTTCAATTTGCAATCTAAAATTATTCTCCTTAATGAAGATCCCTTAGGCTGGGAGGAATCTTCACTCCAATACCACTGTAATATCCCCAACCAAATTTGATATAAAAATCATATCTAACTAGTTGAGAACTTTCGTCAAACATTTTGATGGTATGTTCAATTTCCCTTAGAAAACCCCTTCTTCTTGTTGTCATGACTTTGATGAGGTTTTATGATGTGTTAGCATGACATTTGAAATAATTTCTACCTCCTTATAACTCCCTAATCGTGGGCTGCTATATATAATTGATGGTTGTTATGTTTTTTGTGTGTTGGTTGATTGAAACATTTTTTCAAACACTTTGTGTGCAATAGTCGTTGCATTCATTTAAGTGTATTTTCTAATGTATTTTGGCCCATATTTCTTCATGTACTACATAAGGAAAACACATGCAATGATAACCAAATAAATCATAAACCGATAGTTATTAAAAACCATTAGATAGTACTTCGAATCCTTGCTTTATTTAATATGTATTTGATTGTCCAACATACAGTAATTTCCAGATCTGAAATTTATTTTCTACAACTGATATATGGTTGGAATATACAAATAAAATGCAACGAAAGGAAAACAAAGAATCTCCCAATAGAAACCCTCTAACAACTACTCCAAAAAAATGCAATTTCTTTGGCAAAGGATGGCCCCAATGACAAGATATGTTGGAAACTCCTTCAAAAATTCAGTCTGTCTAGATATGGCCTCCAAAATCCAAGAAACGGTTGTAAACTGATAGATCTGATGATGGATAACTCATGTGAGAAGATCCCCTGGATGTAGATGACAAATCTGACTACCAATCACTGAAACTCAAGCCCCCAATTCACCCTCCTTCATGAATTTCACCCAGCTCTGGTAATAAATAGTTATGGGTTCTAGAAACACCCCAAAGTGACAAGGAAAGTCGACATAGGTGAGACAAAGACAAGCCCACTCAGATCTCCTCAAGATCTCCTTCCCATAAGCCAAGTCAAATCCTCCTTGATTGGACAGTGTGCCTCTCTCTATAGAAATCCTCTAATAGTTGCACCCCTCTTCACAAATGATGTAAGAAATGGATTTGGAGAGGAATAGAATGGTGAGGGTGGAATATTTCACCACTTTGACCAATTTTGGATCAGGAACAGAGGAATCTTTCACCTCCTTGTTGATCTCTAGGGTTTGTTCACTCAAAACCCTCAAATCGTCTAAGCTGCTATAGCTCAAAGATACAAGTGAAATGATGATCAACATAATGAGAGAATATGAGCCCCTATCTCTCTTTTGTACACATTTTCACCTTTTTCCCCTCAAGTGACTTTTAATTCATCATTAATATTTTTTCATAAAATCACTTTATTAATTTAATGAACCTTTTTACTCCAAAAAGTGATTAATTCACTTTTAAGACTTCTTTGGTCACTGAAAGTCACTTTTCATCATCCTATCCTGTAGTTATTTTCGCCCCAGTTCCAATGAGCTATTACACTAAGGTATTTGTCCAAGAAATAAGCTCCAAATAGTACCTTAAGTGTAATTAAATAAAATATGCTCAATAATAACTCAAAATTACATAAATCGTTGGAATGTCACAGAACCAAGAACAAGTTGTGCGGAAATGATCCTCATGATGAATAATAGTAAATAAACTAAGTTGTGCCCCATAAAACTCCTCCAAACCTCTTGGGCTCACTAATGAACTAGTCTCACCCCTCTGACCTGGCTGACTCAAATCTCCTGAAGTAACTCTAATTGCATAATAAGAGAATCCAAAAATGGGAACATTACAATATGAGGTTAGGTTGGCTTCTTGAATGGTTTCAGAGGACCGTGACTAAGGATGTTTTTTCTCCATAGGAATTTCCAAGATCAATGCTTCCTTTTAAGCTATGCGAACACCTTGATTCACTTCTTTAGCTCAATGTTTTGAATCTAGCTTCTTTGTTAGGGGGCCATGAGGAGAGTCTTATTTTGTTGAGATATTTTGCTACTCATGGAGGTTGAAATGGGTACTTTTTCCTCGTGAACATTCTTCAGAGTTACAAAGAAATTATAATTTGAATATGGTCTTGCCTCATTTTCAACATAGAGAGTGGCATGTCTTTTCCTTTGATTTGAGGGATTTTAGACGCTTTTAAACCTTCCCCTAATTCTAAGGTTGGAGGGGAAGACACTCTAGACAATTCTTACTAAAATGTCCATATTTGTAGCATCCATTGCATTTGAATGAGAATTGTTTATAATCCAATAGATGTACAAATGACAAGTTATCAAGATGTATCTCAACAACCATTATATAATAATTTAAATTTTATATGTTTTTTTTGCACACCCAATTATTTTTGTTGTAGTCTAAATGTTCTACCAAATTACTCTTCTCCAACTATTTTTTCATATTTGAGTGATTATTTCTGTATAATCCATGTGTCTCAAGGGTTTTTAGCATGCTGAATCCATTTCTGCATTCATAAATGGATTTTAAACAACAAAAAATAGTGATATCGTACAGATTCATATTGTTGGATTCTAGGGGAAAAAACCATTTCATATAACAACAAGACAAAGCCATTATATATATATTGGTAGTAGATGACCAGCATTGCTCTAATTTTATTTGTTTGGATTCAAAAATAATTGCAAGGATGGTATTGAATTTATCGTGATCGAACTAGAAGTCCTTTTACTGATTCCTATGATTGTTTTCTATCATCCCCTTTGCAAGGAAATATAGTTAAGTTGCAAAAATACTAATATGGATTGAATACATATATGATAATAACGTATATGGAACTTTTTAATGAATTTGAAAAAGTTATAGAGAATAAGTACAGAAAAATAGATATATTTTATATAATATTAAAAAAAAAAAAAACTATGGAAGAATTTTTTTAAATGTTTATAAATTTTAAATTTGGAATGTTAAAAAATTAAATGAGTATCTAAATAGGAAATATCACTAAGTTTTATAAATATGACGATTATTATTATTATTATTATTAATGTCCACTAACATTGAATTGGTCTATCAGACCTTAAGAGGGTAAGTGATTACTTGTGATTCTTTAGAATTTTGTTTCTATGCTCGAAAAGCATTAAGAGAAACTTTCCAAGATCACCATACTTTTGTTGAGTTAAGATGTTAGGAAGGTTGGTAGTGTGATAAATAATATTTTCCTGATGATGGACCACATTGGTTTTGTCTGAAACGTCGAAAATGAAAAAACCAATGCGATAATTCCAAAAGAACTATCTCATCAAGTGTGAAAAATATTTTGAAAATGAGATCTAATATGGGTATAGGCTGGACAATCTAAGAGAAAGTGATTTTCATCTTCAACCTTCTTAGTGTCACAAAGGTGACACACTCTTTCATCCCATGGCGTTTTAAGAATTGACCAACACCCAGTTTCACTATGGAGCCCGTGAGAATTTGTTCTTATCTTAGCAATGCTTATTTTTTTCTTTACACTTGGCAAAACATATAGATAATTTTGATCTTCTAGATTAGGGTTGATTACATCTTTATAATACCTTACTTTTCTTTTTTCCTCTAACTCTTTATCACACCACATTTTCTCTTTAAATTTTGATTTGACGTTTTTTTTAATAGTTTATTTTTTCTGCAAAATGGTTTCTTCCATGATTCCCCAATAGTTTAGCCAAGATCGGGCGTCTTTATGCCATCCTCGCTTGAGTCGATGGTGGTTATGACTTGATTTTGAAGCAATTTTAGGTAGCCTCTTGTCTTCCATGTT
>ML776863.1:750372-772385 GCA_009831015.1 Picea engelmannii | reverse complement strand
TTTTTTCTGCAAAATGGTTTCTTCCATGATTCCCCAATAGTTTAGCCAAGATCGGGCGTCTTTATGCCATCCTCGCTTGAGTCGATGGTGGTTATGACTTGATTTTGAAGCAATTTTAGGTAGCCTCTTGTCTTCCATGTTGTGTAAATTGTTCTTATACATTAGGTATCTACTCATAGCCATACTCTCAATGGGGGAGAGGCTTGTTTCTAAGAGGAGGATGGGATAGGGCGTATTTCCTTTAATTTTGAGATTATAGGTTATAAAATTCTTTTGTATTTTCCCTATCTTTCTCCACGATTCACGAGAGATACTACAACCCTAGACTTCACATCCATAAAGAATAACAGGTGTAACAAGAGTCTCAAAGATGAGTTTCTTCTTATCCCAACTCCAAATATCGGCTGATTTACAATTGTTTTTAAGCCCATAATAAGCTTTCCATCCCCCAATAATCCTTTTCTCAATGCTATAATTCCAAATGAGCTTGTGGTGAATATCAATTCCAAGATATTTGTATGAAGTCACTTCCTTCAAGTTGTTGTTGTCATATACAAAGGTATCATAAGAGATCTTATTGGATTTAATAATCATGACCTTAGTCTTATCAATATTAACAGTCATACCCATATTGGAGCAAAAATCCTTGAGGATTCTTAGTTGGTTTTCAAGATCACGGGGACTCTTGTCATAAGAACAATATCATCGGCATAAAGAAGAAGATTGATGACTATACCAGTGAGAGTAGGGCCAACACAACCTTTTTTTTCCAAGCATTCTTCTAACTTGTCAATGTATATGCCAAAAAGGGTAGGGGACAAGGGACTACCTTGTTTGACTCCGATATTGCAGTTAATCTCTTTTGACGAGCCCTCGGTATTTTTAAACTTAACAATAACTTTCTCATACATCCTTATTGCAACAATCCTCAACTCTAGAGACACTTTAACAAATTCCATAAATACTAAAAAAAAATATAATATTATAACAAATTCCATAAAGTTTTGAAAAATAAGTATAAGAAAAGAAAATTAATGTCTATTAGAAAAAATAAAAATATCTTTATCATTAATAAATTTTTAGATAATAACTACGAAAAAAATAAAATAAATCTTATTTCATTAAAAAAAAAATATAAAATAAAATAATGTTTTTATTAAATGTTTATGAATTTCAAGTTTGGAAATGAAATCAAATAAAATAGTTTATTTTTAAATTCAAATGGACATTTGAATTGAGAATATAGTTTAGATACCATTATGAGTTTGCATACATGTATGATATTTTAAACAATACAATAAAGTTTAAAATAACAAGTAAAAGGAAAAAATCGAATGTCTCATATTATATGGAAAATATAAAGTTAAAAATTATAAAATAGAAAAAAAAATTAGAACATATTTCATATATAAAAACTAAATTATAATAAAAAAAATTAGATTATTAAATGTTTACAAATTTTAAATTTGGAAATAAAATGATAAAAAAAATCACTTTTAAAAATTGAATTGAAATGGATAGTTTAACATGGAATATAATTAAGTTCAACAATATTGAAATGGGAATGTATACATATATGATATTTGAAATGGATAGTTTAACATGGAATATAATTAAGTTCAACAATATTGAAATGGGAATGTATATATATGATATTTTAATAACGAATAGGACAAATTTTTAGACAATAAATATAAGAAAAAAAAAAACAGAATGTTTCATATGAAGAAGTTACTAAATTATGACTATAAGAAGAAAAAAAATTAGAATATGTCTCATATTATATGATATGAAAAATACGTTATGAAACAAGAATTTTAAATTATTAAATATTTATAAATTGATGTCAAAGAAAATAAATATTTAAATTATTAAATATTTATGAATTTTAAATTTGAAAATAAATATTTAAATTATTAAATATTTATGAATTTCAAATTTGGAAATGATGTCAAAGTAAAGAGTATTTTTAAATTGAAATGGATATTTAAATTGATTCAAAATTGTTGGTCTTCAACAAATATAAAAACAAAACATAATTATGATTGGAGTTTTTAGTGACATAGAAATTGATTTGTATAAATTAATATATGACATGATATGAAATTAAATAATAAAAAAATTACACCTTAAGAAATTTGATTTCTCTTGGTGCTTAATAAATTTGGGTTTAAGATGAATCTAAGTTGATTTTATTATATCATAATTATTTTGTTATTTAAATTATTGTAATTATTTTAATATTTACTTTTTATTTAATTTGTTTTTGTTGTGATTTTTTATACGACAACATCTCCTCTTCTCCTCTTTTAGTATTGAACTATAGAGCACCTAGCTACTTTCGATGTAAAAATAGTACAAATACAAATAACCTAGTTGCTTATCTCATTCTCTGGAAGAGAATGAAATAATGGTTGAATGTTTTTATATTCCTTAGATACTTGATGAGAAATCCCTGCGGATCTGGATACTTGATACGTAAAGATGAATTTTCAGTTATTTATCATTGAAGAAAGGAAATGGAAGACGGGTAGTGCACGCCATGTGCATGTACAGCACTCTGAAACATTCCATTACAGAGGGGATTTGCCTCGTGTCAGTGGAATAAATGGTGGCGCCACACAAAACAAAAACAGGTGCTGTGGCTGCTGATTAAATAGTCTCTTCATTCGCTTTTGTCAACATCGATTATGTATGTCTCCCCAATAATTATCATCTCTGGCCACCGAGAATAATAATACAACTTTTGGAATACCACTTTTGGTTGCAGCACATGAAAAAGTGAGAAGTATGGTGACATATAGTGCTCCCCACATGGGTTTGATGGTGCATGTCTCCATTAATATCCTTGCACTCACACACAGTCATGTCCTTGTTATCCTTGCACTCATACACTCATGTCCTTGATATATAAAACTGAGACATCATTCCTTTCCACAAAGAGAAAATTGCTTGCATTCTAATGATGGCTATGGCTAATTAATTTTCTTTAGAGCTCATCCCTCTTCTATGTAGATTTTAAAAACAATGCTTCCTTTCTCCCTTTTTTTTTTTTAATAATGGTATGTTTTCTTAATCCATCAAAGTTCACAATGATTTCATGTTGTCATGGATCATTGGAAATGATGAATTCTTGTCTTTTATATCTATTCTATAAATATAGAAACAAGAAGGTTGGGATGACTTATCACTCATTCCGTTAGTGGAGGATGACAAAGATATGTTCACTGCAAGTCATTATAAGGAGAGAGTTGGGTTATGTGTTAAAAGGTTGGGAATTTTGTTTGCAAAGTTTTAACTCCAAAAATGACCTTTTAAGGTCTCAAAGGGGTTTGAGAAGGTTCTTGACCCTAAATCACCAAAGCATGACTTGCTTCTAAAATGGACCTAACGAGCCAATGGTACCACTTTTTCCACCTAGAAAGTATAAAAAAAGATGGAAAATTGCATAATGATTCACTAGAAATCATACATCTCCATTTAGGGAGGCTTTTGGTCCCCAAAAGATTAAATACCAAAGGAAGTGACATAAATTTTCCTCTACCTTCTCCCTAGAGTATGATTTGGTCTTGTATGGAAGTTTTCCTTTCAATCAAACCTACTCTAGTGCATACTACCCCCATCTAGTTGTTCTCAACTTCTTCTGCAAAACTATATCTTCTGCTAACTTTGTTTGAGCTTCTAGTTCTAAGCCTCTATGTTAAGTAAGACTTTCTCATCAATTTCCTAGTCCAACATAGAAGGCTCATAGAGTTTTAGATTATCTACATTCACTATTGAGTAAATGCACATATATGGGGGTGGACTGAGTTTGTAGGCATCATCACCCACCTTTTCCAATACTTTAAAAGGACATTACCATAGAGCCTTGATCTTCTTACCATGATCATGTAGCATTTCTTTATATAGGTAAACCAAACTCTATCTCCTAGTGTGAATGTTTTCTCAATATTGTGTTGATCATGCCACACCTTGTACTTTTCCTATGCCTTCAATAATGTCTCAGGTACTTGCAAATTGATATGTCTTATATTATCAACGATTTTTTCATCCTTCAATGCTTCTCTTGTGGTGTCTTCCCTTTGTTGGGTTTAATAACCAACAAAAAATATATAAAGACACATATGAAGCAAGGGACACTTGGATTTTACACTCAAGAAACCCCGAAGGGGAAAATTCTATTCAATTATACCATCCCTATGTGTTTTTCTATTGTACAATTGGTCCCTTTATATAACAATGGGTGACCATAAAAACTATGTCATAATTAGATTTTTAGTTCAACCTCATGGATAAGTATCTCCACAATATCTCCTTAAATATTTCCATGAATTTCTCAACTAATCGTTATCCCATTCTTACATAGAATTCTATGCTTGCTCTACATCATTACAAAATTATCATATAATTTAGACTTTATTCACGATTCACAAGTAGGAGTTAATCATTCATGTTCCCCTTTAACAAATACTTGTGATACAAGCATCTTCTCTCTTTCATTGTTCCTTTCAATTGTTCCACATTTCATCTTCTACAATCTTTGCCTTTGATTCTCTTTGTCTTCATCTTATGTCTTATACAATCTTCTTCTTTTATCTTTTGTCTTCATTTTTATTCTTCTTCAATTTCATGTTGTATCTGCAAAACCTAAACATTATACTCGTTGAAGTCCATATAAAAAATTAACCATCCACCATAATACATGGGTCACCAATCGTTGTATCCACATATTCTCTCGAAAACTTTTTCTCATACATGGTGTAAATTTTCACATGCAACTCTATGTGACTAATTTTCAAATATGAAAAATTGCTTCCTAGTGAGCTAACAGTAAAACCCTAGTTGTTATCACTGAACAATTTTACATTGAAATTTATTGACTAAAATAATATGCAGCGGTAAAAACAAGATCAGAGATGAATCATCAATACACATGAGACACACAAAATTTGTTCAGTAACCTTTTTAATTTCATAAATTCTGAGAGTAAAATTATCCCTCCCAACCAATACAAATCCACCAAAATCTAAGGACATCCTTATCCTCCAAAAAACACAAAATCAGAAAACCAAACCTCAAGAAATCCCTAGAAATTTCCTCTACCCACAAATCTGCTACAGACCACCTGTACGACCTGTTGATGTCACCTATACTATTGTCGATGTTAGACTGTATGGACCTACTCCTTCCTATAAAACCTTGTACGGACGTACACAGTTCACCTTACTGCAACCCACATACATACGTGATTGTTCCCACTGCAATCCACATGCATACAAGATTCACCTTCTTGAAACCTACATACATACATGAATGTGCCCATTGCAATCTGCTACATGTATAGAAAACTCAACTTCCTTCACACGTGCGTCCTTCCTCTCTCCCAGGCCATATTTTCCAGAGTTACAGACCTTCCTTTGCTGAAATCACCAAGCCTCCTAGCACAAGTGTAGACTCACTTATGCTAGCTCCATCATGTCTCCACACACACTACAGAAAATGAAATGTCACAATCACCTTTCTCATTTTTATACAATCCTTAGGGGTCATCATAAAAGCCCCTACACAATTCAACATCAAATTAGTCTTTCTTGTGGGTGTGAATCCCCAACACAAAAACCACAAAGCCCATCACCAAATCCATGAATGCCCAGCTTCATTCCAAAGGAGGTTTTCACCAAATGAAGAGTGTAATGTGGTGCCCATGATGATTCCCACATTCCTGACACCTAGGTCATGTGAGAATACCTACCCAAAGCTACAAAAATAAAAACTCCCTCTTAGCAAGGGATATATTCTCACCACACTTCATAATCACTTGGAAGTAGCTCCGTCTCCCATCCAAGGAGTAGCTCTATCTCCTGTACTGAATCTTGTACAACAAATGCTCTCCAATATGCCTGATTGGATGCTCCCCCTATCACTGAGGCAATATACCATGCACCTAGAAGTTTCTCACTCCTAAGCATCCTTCTTGGCCATCTCAACCCATGACACCCTCCTGACAGTCTTGGAATATGCCTATCTCCCATATGGACCTGAAGGTTGGATCCTATTGAACGACTACCTCTTCCTATGAGCCTCCTAACTCCCTCTGAAGTTGGACTCCCTCTGAGTCTACACAACCTTTGGAGCTACTTGCTCCCTATCCATTGTCCTTTTCACAGTCCTGGGAGGCTACTCCTCCCCACTAGATCCTAAGGGGTGACTCACTCTAAACTTTGGATCCCTATGATCTTGTACCACTGGTGGAGCTACCTGATCCCTCTAAACCTATCCTACTAGTGGGGCCACCCTCCTCACCACTGGTGGGGCCACCCGCCTCACTATTAGTGGGGCCACTTACCTCACTATTGGTGGAGATACCTGCTCCTCCTCATCTATCTATTTTCTCCTGTTGGTCACAACACACTGCTCCTAATCCTATCCCTCATTCTATATAGGTTTCCCTCTCTAAATCTAGGACCATTGTTGTTCCTGGGATATATCCTCTCGGCATCCACTAACACATGTCCATCCCAGAGAAACACTGCATAGCTCTACTCCTCAATCGTTGAGTCCAATAACACACTCTTGGCACCCATAATTTTTTTTCCATTCGCAACGCATCTAAAAATTAGTCACATAGAGTTGCATGTGAAAATTGACATGGTATCAAATTTGAATCATTGATACACATGAAACACAAAATTTATGTTCTGTAACCTTGTTAATTTCACAAATTCTAAGGGAAAAACCAACCCTCCCCGCCAATACAAATCCACAAAATTTTTAGGACAACCTTGTCCTCCAAAAAACACAAAATTAGAAAACCAAATCTCAACAAATTCCTGGAAATTTCCACTACCCACGAATCTGTTGCGGACCACCTGTACGACCTGTTGATGTCAGCATGTATGGACCTGCTCCTATCAAGAAAACCTTATAAATACATACATGATTCACCTTACTGCAACCCATGCATACATGCACGATTGTGCCCACTGCAACCCGCATACATACACGATTCATCTTCCTGCAAGCCACATACATACGGGATTGTGACCACTACAAACTGTGTACTTGTATGAAAAACTCATCTTCCTTTGCATGTGCATCCTTCATCTCTCCTAAGCCATATTTTCCAGATTTACAGACCTTCCTTTACTGAAATCACCAAGCCTCCTAGAAAAAGTGTAGACTCACTTATGTTAGCTTCATCATGTCTCCACACACACTACACAAAATGAAATGTCACAATAAACTCTCTCCTTTATACACAATCCTTATGGGTCATCATAGAATCCCCTCCATAATTCAAAATCAAATTAGAATTTCTTGTAGGTGTGAATCCCCAATACAAACCCACAAATCCCATCACCAAACCCATAAATTCCTAGCTTCATTCCAAAGGCGGTTTTCACCAAACGAAGAGTGTAATGCGGTGCCCATGACGATTCCCACGTTCCTGGAACCTAGGCCATGTGAGAATACCATCATGAAGATACAAAAATCAACACATGGTTCACCAACAATTCTTTAGTCACAAAAATTTTCACTACCCCTACATGATGATCATCAATCATCATCCTGTATTTTCTTTGGCTTACTTGTAACCACACTTTGGGTTTTTATGGATTACCCTCAAGCATTATAATTCTCAAGTGGTTTCGGCTTACCATGAACCATACATTACATCAAGTGGTTTGTTACTAACCATGAACCTTCCTCTGTCATGACAAGTGGTTTTTTTTTTACCAAGAATAAATCAGCATTCAAATTATGGGGGTATACTTGCCTCATCGAGGCTTACATCAACATTTGACTCTGGTACATATAATTTCAAACTTTTATAATTCTCCATTTGAATCTTCAACTCTAATACCTACATAAAAAAATTCTTATAGTCATGTCCCTTCCTTTTTTTGGCAAATTACCCATGAAATCCATGGAGATGCTCTCCCAAGGTCTAGTAGGAATAGGCAAGGGATAGTATAAGTCTTTATTTTTGTTACTAGGCTTTCTAGTATAACAAAGTATGCATCCTCAAATAAATTGGGCTACATCTTCTTGCATTCTAAGTGGCCAATATGCATACATCTATAAGCTGGTAGGTATTTCCCCAACACCAAAATTCCCTGCAACTTTAGAGGTATGAGCTTCTCTAATCAATTGTAATATTTTACCTTTAGGAACATAGAGCTTGTCTAGCTTATAGGGAAACCCATCTCGGAGATGATACTCATCGTTACTATGATCTTATTCTACATGAACTTGGCCTTATAGTTGACGAAACACCTCTTTAAAGTCTCAATCTTCCATGAATTCATCTTTGTATGCATCATGATTGAAAGGATACATGTGCACAAGAGTTCCTAAGGCTATGATATTGGATGTGGGTGGCCTTAAAATCATGTTTGCCACTTATTAGTGTCACGCTTCTTATATTTGATGATTAGATGAATTTGTCGTAAAACCCCCATCCACTTGTAATGTTTGGTTTGTTGAAGCTTACTTTGGGTCTACAAAAAATACAATGGTGGGTGATCCATGTGAATGATGGTCTCATTTCCCATTATATAGTGCTTCCACTTCTTAACAACTTGAAGTAGATCCTAGATTTCCTTGTCATATGTAGGGTAGTTCATGACTCCAACATAAAAAATTTCAAAATGATAGCATATTGACTTATCATCCTGCATCAAGCCTACTCCCATAGCCTATCCACTTACACCTATCTCCACTTCGAAAGGATTTTTTAAATTGGTTAATGCAAGAATTGGTTCTTGAATGATCTTCCATTTCATCTCTTCAAAACAATTTTTTTTTATTCTTTCCCCTCTGGAAACTCTTGTTGTTGGTTTTTATGCCATAGAGTAGTGCATCGACAATTGAAAAGGATGCTATAAAATTTTGTATGTATTGTGATGCCCCGAAAAATATTTAGTGACATTAGTAGGAGTTTGCAAGTTAAGGATTACCTCCATATTCATGGGATCTACCTTGAGTTCATCTCCACCATTCATGTACCCCAAATACAACAATGGCTACTGAGAAAATTCATATTCCTTAAGGTTTTCTAATAGTTGATTCTTTTTTCAAAATCTCTAATACCTTTATGAGATGTGAGATATCCTCTTTCCAAGTAGAGTTATAAACCAATATATCATCTAATTACACTATTACAAATGAATCTAGAAAGGGACACAATACATCATTCATTAAACACATAAATGTAGTTGGTGCATGACATAAACCAAAAGGCATTACCAACCATTCATATAAACCTTGTCTTGTCTTGAAGTCAGTCTTCTAGGTTCCTTATTTTTTAACTCATACCTAGTGGTATCTTGGTTTGAGATCCAACTTGGTGAAGAACTTGGCATGCTACAATTGATCTAGCAAGTTATCAATCCTAGGTAGAGGGTATCAATTGTTGAGGATGATATTATTCAAATCTTTGTAGTTGTTACACATTTCCCAAGTCCCGTCATTCTTGGGTACTATGATGGTAGGTGACCCACAAGGTGAGGTTCTTAGTTGAATTACTCCCTTCTTTAATATTTGTTGCAATTTTTTCTTCACTTCATCTACTTCTAGGATGGATTTCCTATACAACCCAATGTTTGGCAATGGATATTTACGGAAACAATTGTATCTTGTTCTCTACTTCACTCTTAGGTGGTAACCCTTTAGGATATTGGAATAATTCCTTTCATTCTCATAGAATATCCTCCAACTAATGTTTTATCTTTTTAGTACATCCTTCTAGAGATTCCTTTACCGATTCATATCCTATATGTTTCTCTTTAAAATAGTAATACAAACTTCCTAATTGAACTGATCAATTTCTTGGCTTGGTTATCACTTACCAGATAGATCTTGGAATTACATTTATGTGCATTAATTATGTAGGGCTTCCTATCCTTGATCTAGATGTATTGGTTTTCTCTCCCCGTGAATATTACATCCCTCATATACATGTAGGCATTTCCAAATACTAGACCACACAATTCAAGTGGTACTACGTCTACCTCCACTTCATAAAGATAGTTTGCATTTATAGAAAATTTGATCTTACATTGCTTAGTGACCATGAGATTTTCATGATAATGGACAAGTAGAAGCCATTAACAAGGCTTTGAAAACCATACTCCAGGGGATAATTAACAAGAGAAAATATAATTCACATATAATGTTATTTTCGACACTATGGACATATTGAACCTTAGTCAAGACCACTACAAAATTTGCTCCTTTCCAACTTGTGCATGGCGTGGAGTCCATCCCACTGATTGAGTGTGATATGTCTTCATTGAAATTAGTTGTAGATCTCTTACCTAACATAATTCTTTAGGAATATCATCTCGTCTACTTAGAATAGCTTGATGAACACTATAGAGATGCAACCACCATGAATGAGGTGCATTAAAAATGTGTTAAGGCTCAATATGAAAAGTCTATCCATTCTCAAGTTTTCTTCAAAGAAGACTTGGTTTTGGTTTATGACCAAGATAATGACACTTTGGGGGAAGGAAAGTTTAATCCTATGTGGCACAGTCCATACATAGTGAGGTGTGTCCTTAGCAAGGGGCCTTATGAGTTAGAGGATCATGAAGAAATTTTTTTAAATGGACCTCACAATGGGTTTTTTCTTAGGAGGTATTATTCCTAGGCAACAATATTTGGGAAATTCCCTTGCACATGTTGTATATAAGTAGTTTTTATGCTTCATTTTTATTTTATTGTCTTGGTATTTTGGTATTTTCTTATCATTTGTTGTGCTTGATTAGTAGATATCATTGAAAAGACATGTATATGTGGGATTCAAAGATGGTGCTAGTTATCACACTTAGAATACTACTTCCATAACTTGGGTGATTTATTCTCCAATAGGCCAACTTGTGAGCTCAAGAGGGACTTGTCTCGGTCTTGCAACCAATAATGGTGTTAAATATAGTGCAATTATTAAAATACTATCATAATCTATCTCATTTAGAATTCGGCATATGGTGGCTCACCTAGATTCATAGTTGGTACGTCATAGTTGAATAACATGTATAATGTCTATGATTCTTCACTTCTAAAGAAATATTTATGGGTGAGACTTATCCAGTGTTATTTTGAATTTATTATATACATTCATATTCATAGAAGATTTAATAATAATAATAATAATAATAAACTATTTTTAAGGCCATGACCAAGCCACACACCAAATTGGTGTATGAGAACCCCTTGTTTGTGAGACAAGGGACCCCCCTATGTGTAGTGATTTTATTGCTAATGTCCACTGACACATACATACCCTAACTCTCTTTGGATTTGAACCTATGACCTCCAAAGAGGAAACACATGTTCTTAACTAATGCATTATCTAATTATGTGTTAGATTGACATTTGTTTCATTAAATTAAGAAACAAAGAATGCATGTACATTATCATGAAAATAAATCACATAAAATTTTTACACAAATAAATAGAGTCGAAAAGACCATGTAGATACATTATAATAAACCTCATCATGTCTAAAATGTGTAAGGTCATATACAAAGTTGGGCTTGCTATCCCTGATGATATAATATATGTCCACGAATACGAAAATGGATATATATAAAAAGCTATACCTCAGGAGTAGGATCAACATGAATATCTTGGTAGCAGATGATGGAATCGGCCACACGTCAATAGAGTTGGACCCCTGCACATGGTACTCCCATCACTTGTCTCTGAACATGCTCTAAAGGATTATCAACATGTGCCATTGGTACCTTGTGGTTCAATCCCTTAAGGCTCCTCTAAACCGTTCAAAGGACTCTATCAATCTCTCCTTTAAGCTAGTCCTTGCTTCTACCTCTATGAAAATTCCCAGGGTATCCAACTAGTTGGAGTGTACCTATATATATAGAGAGAGAAAGTTGATTGTTGATAATTTTACATGCCAAAAAAATTGCTATACCTCTAAAAATAAAAATAACATATAAAAAAATACAAAAACATCATAAAACTTTTCAAAATAAAAAAATAAAAATCACATATAAAAAAACAAAAACATCATAAAACTTTTCAAAATTAAAAAGCATTTTTACTTGTCACTCTATTGGTCTATTCTATAGGTCTATTGGGCATTTGGGGGCAATACCAAAATAGGATCCCAAAGCAAGTCAATCTTAGCATATGGATAGTCATTAATGACAATTAATTGATAAGACCAGCAATTAAAAAAACAAATCATCATTGAAATCATTGATGACTCATTTGCCTCCTATTATGCACATCAGCCCATAGAACTATCCTAGGCTCTCTATGTCTTGGTGGTGAGAGTATGATGCATGTATTGTTAAGAACCTATCCAAAAATAAGGAACACGGTATGCTCCCATACCCAAGTTAATTTTTCTTTCTTAGCTTCTTGTAATTGGGTTGAGCTTTTTTTGATCTTGCATGTTTGGACATCTAGAGAACCTCAAAGGTTGACAATTTTATAATGCATCAATTATTTTGGACATCTAAAGAACCTTAAAGGTTGACAATTTTATAATGCATCAATTATGAAAATTATTACTTCATGCTCCCTCTCTCCATACAATTGCCACCTTTACTTTTCCTGAACATCCAAAAAAGATTGTGATTAATTTTTTTGTTTTTCATAATTTTTGGAAGGGCCATGCACATTTTAGCGAAGACAATGACGTATATATGCACTTTTTTCTTTAGAATACACATGTTTAAGGCCTTTTATATGATACATGTGTTAAAAGAGTAGTTCCTATATGCACTTCCATCTTTTGTAGGGTTCCCCATCACTAAAAAATAATTTTTTAAAAATCAAAACCATGAAATGAAAGAGATAAGGGAGAGTAATAACCTAGCTCAGACAAATATTGATTTGACGGGTTGAATCCTTAAGAATATGTCATTGAATATTTGGGAACAATGGTTTTCCAAAAGCCTTGTGGTATGTTTTCAAAATTAGTATGGTAAAAATGAATTGGACTAACTACTTATACACATATTTAACCCACTTGTGCATAGTTTTGTAACATTTAAACCAAATTTCATTTCATATTTTAGATGTATTTGACTAATATCATTTCAAGAAAGAATTTTTGAATTTTGTAGGTATAAGGAAGGTTTGAAGTGACATTGTTTGGAATTTTAATGTCGATTTTCATTCACGTTTTGAGATAAATTAACTTGAGTTGCCATGTAAGTATATGTATTTTTCCTTTCATTGTGCATTATCAACCTCCATTTTTGTTTAGCCTTATGATCCATCTCACTTACTTTGAGGCATTAAATCTTAATTGTCGCAATTTGAGTGGTAGAGTCTATTTATCATTGGCTACCCTAGTTAGCACCTCGCTTTCCTTTTAGTTCCCATGGCAAGTTTTGTCATAGGTTTGGGAGCCCTCTCAGTGCCACCATGAAATTATGTTTGACAGATGAATTCTTCTCACTTTTTTTTTACTACTCTTTATGGGATCTCATTATTATGTTTTGATTTTCATTTTGTAACACATACTGTTACTTGCACTTTTAAGCCTAATGTCCACTATAGTTTGCTAACCCTTACTTACATCTTATGCAATCTCTTTTGTCACTCACCTTTGATCTATTTCTTCTAAATTTAAAAACCTTATCCTTGGAGGAAACATGTTTATGAGTGTACACATCCTTTTCATCCTTTTTTTTCATTTTTTTCATAGGTATGTTCCATGCTCTTGGAACGTAGTTGCATGCCCCACAACACTTGTTTTCTCCACTACATTTTGGCATTCTTTTATTCTTTTCCAGACTTTATAATTTGAAAAAGACAAAAAAATAAAATACTTCTAAACAAAGAGAGGGTGGAAAGAATTAATATCTATATGATACTTGTATATGTGGTAGTAGTCTAGTTATGTCACCCTTGAACACATCAACAATTTTGAGTCTATTCTCAAAGAGTCGGGTCTTAGTATTGTATTAGGAGTTGAACCATGATTTTTGAGTTTTGT
Source organism: Picea engelmannii (assembly GCA_009831015.1). Lineage (NCBI taxonomy): Eukaryota > Viridiplantae > Streptophyta > Pinopsida > Pinales > Pinaceae > Picea > Picea engelmannii. The sequence goes on along the minus strand of ML776863.1, from coordinate 758,407 downwards.
ACTCCTTCGATTAGTTACTCTTCCAATCATTATGGAGAATATATCAATGCATCCTACACTATGGATTTATATTGTTGGTCCCTTTTGGAATCAATTGCTACCCAAGTCACCATTGTGTCATGCATATGTTCAACACATGTCTTTAAGCCTATGTTGGCCATTCCTCAGATTTATTGACCATCCATGTTGGCCTTCTCTATTATCAAGTTGTTCTTAGTTTTGTGATCATAACCAATTTTTTACTTGGTCTAGTGTGGGAGGACTCATTATTACCTTCTTACTAGCAAATCTTCTCCTATCATTTGTGACATATTTCTCTAGGAGATATACTTAGAGTTTGCAGCACCCCATGACTTACTTTAATCATTGGTAGGTTTCCTTATTATCAACGGATGACAATTTATCATTGGTCATTGACTGAGTGGTTTCCCTCATGTTTGATGGATGAACCTTTATTCAGATAGTGGGATTCATGGTGTACCTTGGGTTCCATTTTTATATTGGTGGAGTTACTCACCTCTATCAACAATAGTTATGATCAATTGTTGCTTAGAGGGTATTTTTCATGCACTATTTTCATTTAGTGCATGCGAGAGATGTCCTAGGTGGTGTGTTCTATCAATTTTGTGTCTAAGACCTTCAAATAATATCATGTTACTAATACACATTTCTATTGGTTGATGGGGGATTCCTTAATGCCCTCCTTCTAGTAGATCTCTTCCTATCGACACCAACTCATTTTCTCTATGAACAATATTTAGAGACCTTTATACTACCTTGGGTTTTGCAGTCATTAGTGGCAATTTACCTCACTATTTAATGTGGAAATACATCAATGTCCCCTAATTGATAGATTCTACAAGTGTTCGACGCCATCACATCTAGTGACACTTTTTAGAATATATAATGTATATTGATTCTCATTTTCATTATCGATGGGTTGTCACGAGTTTGCTAAAAATATACATCAATGACCAGTAATCAAATGATTTCTCCCATGTTCAACACTAGACCATTTATTCACATGGTTTAGATTCATATATTCAATAGATTTGGATTGAAGACCTTGGGCTGTAGTAGCATCTCATTCCTATGTGGCTACCCAAGTTGCACATATAATACCACTTACCTATATGCTATTGGTTCATTTCATAGAATTAGTTTTATACTTCACTCAATTCCAGTTGTTATCCTAATGTACACTAAGACATAGATCCACTTTGTATTTTCTCATGGATATTATTTATTTTGACATAGATCCACTATGTATTTTTTTCATGACCATGGTTGTACATTCTATATATTTCATGGATTCACAGTGTACTTGATTTGGTGGCCATGCTTGTTTTACTCATAAGCATGCGTATGCGCTCCTCCAGGAAGAGAGTAATATGATACTTTTGTTTGGTTTGCAGGTACCTTTATGATCCCAAGCTCCCTGGATTCCACTTGGTTCCACTTATTATTTTCCTTTGTTGTATTATAATGTATTTCAACCATCAACTTCCCTTCCGACCTCATACAATAGGGGGAATATGTTATAGCATTATTTGGCCCTTACAAACCATTTGATAAATCTCAAAAAGGAATCATATATTTGGACTTTTCCTTCTAGCAAGGTGTTTATGCATTCTAAAAATTGTAATTTTTGTTTTTTATTTTTTCATTAGTTTTTTGCACTTAAGTGGGATTTATTGGTCCTATAAAAGTGTACATCCCTAATTTCCATTTCCATTTAACTTAAGAAAATTTTGAGGGTATAAATTGGGTTCAAATGTTGGAGAAGGGGAACTTACCATCCCAGTGCCCTAATGTTGAAGCATTGTCTTGAGAATTTAGCCTTTGATTTATATAGACATTCCCTTCTATATAAGTCATTGTTTATGAAGTTGACTCTCTTTGTAAGAGTTTGAATGTAAATCCTTTTTGGTTTTCCCATCCATATATAGTGAAGAGTTTGAAGCAGAGATGAAGTCTAGTATAAGTGGTCCAGGCAAGGAGGAAACCGAGCTCTAGTGATGAAGGTACCAACAATGAATCACGTATTTCTTTATAACTATGGTTTCACATTTAATAAATATATGAATATCTCTCTTCTCCCCCCAATTTTTTTTTAAATATGTTACAATCCATTTGATTATTGATTCCATGATTTGGAGGAGGAATTAATCACCTGATATTAATCAAGATCAATTAGTTACAAGTTCTCTTTTTTTAAATGTCATTGATACTTGATGTTTTAAATATTCTATTAAAGGTTGTTCATTTCTTGTGCATCGACCTTTGGATAAGTTTGGAGCATTCGATACTTTATCTAGATAATTTGTAAGATTCAACCAAGGGACTGACCAACTAGTTAAAGGTATTTTTCTTCATCTATTTCTTGTATCTTTGGTATAATAATTGGGTATAGAAAGTTGAGTAGTTTTCCTTCTATCTAATATTCCATTAATTTGACCCTAGTCAATGGGGGATTGTTCCCTATCACAATGCCTCAAAAGAATGCTATATTAACCATGATCTAGAGTGAGTGTGTCTATTTATGAGGATAGATAATGTAGATTTAGTTGAATGTCAAAACAATTTTTTTATTGAGCATATCCATGAGTTATAGAAAAGTGTGAAGCCAATTAGACAATATATATTGCTTTTTTTAACAATAACATACAAAGCAAGCTCTTTCTTTCAACAAAATTCTATTAGTTTATAGAATTTTTTCACAGAAAACATATATTACTCTAAACACGTTTCTATAGAAATAAAGCGCACTATAATAAGTAATATATATTATGAACAAATGAGGAGAGGTTTAATAATCCTCATCGCCATCCTCATTCTCTTCATCTTCCTCATTGTCTTCCTCTTTACTTAAAGAAGACTCATCTATGCCATTGTCTAGACTGATTGTCTCATTTCTTTCAGCGTCATCAAGAGACAAATATTTTAAAGAGAAAGAATTGGGAGAATCAAGTCTATTGTCTTCTAGGGTAGTGACTTTAGATTTTTCTTCTTCTTCTTCTTCTTCTTCAGACTCTTTGGAGGACTCTTGTATTAATTTTCCTTGCTCTTTGAAGGATAATATATTGGATGAGATAGTTATGTAACTACTAATAATGATAAAAACATATTAGTACATAAAAAAATAGTCAATTCTACCAAAAGATTGCTAAACTAAAAATAACAGTGATGAAAAAACTGGCGAAAAAAAACCTGAATAAAATTTAAAAAAAACGTTGCAGTTACCAACTAGAAACAAAATTAAAGCTAGAGGAAAATTAAAGGTTCTTCCCAAATAGAAAGGAATACACAACCACTTCAATGAATAATGCTCCTCAAATTCCCAATAAATAGATGTTTTGAACTTGGAGTGGACATGTTGTTTTTGCTATAGCAAGTCAAACAAATAGTGATAATCTTTATACCATTCCCAAAGACTATGATGGATTGTTCATTAGAATATACTATGGATTTGATATACATAGAAACACTATCCTTAAATAATATTATCAAATGCATGCTTGTTACTATTTAGATTCTTCCTTTTAACCTTCAACCATAACAAACAAATAAAATCTTATTACATCATATTATGGGACCTGATAAAGTATATTGACATACAAAACCTATCATGTTGTACCTTTAGTGCATCAATATCAACATGTTTTTTTTTGTGTTTGACAGACTTAGCATTAGTGCATGGATTCTATGAGAGAGGGTTTATAAGCTAGCACTATAAGAGAGGGACCAATGGATGATGTGAGATCTCATGATACTACCAATTATTACAACTTGTCTCCCCCTACCACCACCACCCCCCCACCCAAAAAAAAAAAGAAAGAAAGAAAGAAAGAAAAAGACATTCCCCCTTCAGTTCCAGTGAAATTTTTTAAATTTACTCCCCAGATTAGTTATCAAGTATGGATGCTCAATAAATTTCATTCCTCCACAAAGATCTAATGTCACTGTTATCATAAATACACCATCTTTATCCTAATTATGTGGACTTTGAAAATAAATTTAATTGTAGTCTTTACTCTTCAAAGAATGTTCCTAATGGTGGTTACTTGAAAAAAATTTAGAATCTCGAGATACTTAACCTATGTTAAACCCACCATTAATATGGTTGGGTTAGAAATTTTGACTGACTAGATCATGTTGAACCTGTTTGGGTTTAAAAAATGGTTGGTTAATTCATATTTTTTCCTTCAAATTGTCTTAATTTTAAATTTTCCAGCGAAATTATTTTTAGTTAGTTGACCCAACCACCTTCTATATAATAAAAGGTAATATTTCCAAAACCAAAACATATTTTGACATTCATTGATCAATATTCTTAATGAAATAGGATACATGCTAGAGTTGGATAAAATGTTATGAATTTTCACTATTAAAAATCATCGATACTTACAAGACATGCGGGGATCATTGCCCTTCATCCTATTTGATTGAGGATTTCTTTGAATTCAAGAGATTTTTGGAGCCACACTTGTGGTACATGAACTAGAAGACCACTTCTATCAAATGATGTCAATACTTCCAATACCAACTTGTTGATGGCACACCAATTATGCAATATAAATCTCAGTTAGAGATGATAAATGGTCACCCCCTTCCTATGAATGTGTGATAATTTATGGTCATCCAAAATTACCTAGAGGGAAACCTTGAATATCATTCCTATAGGTAAAGAAACCTTTAGAGATGGAAGAAATTAAGAAAACAATAGAAGCATATATTTCCTTCTAGAGAAAGGGGTTTTTCACGTGAGGGGAACAATTTTGGCATCCAAAGGTAACCTATTGTGAGAAAGTATTAAGGGATTTGGATAAGTCCTTTTTCCATAATGAGTATGCATGAAATAACTTATGACCATCCAGAGTGTACGACTTAGACATAAACATCGATATACCACCCACATATGATGTCATGGAATCATACTCAAGGGGAAATGCCCACACGCCTATTCAATATCTTTGTTGGACCTCTATGTAACAAGCTCAAAGATAAATTCTCTCTAAAGGATGATGGTGTTGAGGGAAAAATGCTCATAGTATAATGATTAGAAGCAAATTGTGCAATATGGTTGAGTACAAAAAATGGTAATGTTTATTGAGATTTAAATGATACTGCAAAATATTTGCAACAATTGAGGAACAACTAACTCAAATAGAACATAATGGTGAGAATGAAAATGATGTTGATGAATGATACTTGTATGAACAACTAGCACTTGTAGTTTTAAAATTACTTGTATCATGTAAGAATTCTAGGATTGTCCCTCACAGTCTTTATGTATTACTTTTTCTTAAAACTATTGAATCTTAGAATCTTAGGTTATTTTTAAGGATTCAAATATTATGCCTATGTATAGTATTCTACGCAACTATTTGGTGAAATTTCTCCCCTAAAAAATACCCTCGCTGAGATGCCATCTTCTATCTTGGTATGGGATGTGGGTTTAGTGAATATTTATATGGTGATGTAATTATAGTGTTTGCACATAAGGTCATTGGCACTGCCAACGACTATCTTTGTTGTACTCTACTCTAATATTTTAATGAAAATGTGTAATTATTGAATGCAATGACTACAATGGTTTCTATTTGTCTTCTATTTAATCTCAATGTAGTAATCAATGTATGTTAACATTAATATTATTGAAAAACGATAGTGACAATATGAGAATTATCTGAGAATGTAAGTTTTCATAGTTAAACATAATGTTAGATGTAATTTTGGATAAACATTGTGTACATGGTTTTGAAACATCGAATGTTTCAAGTGCACACTCCACCCATCATCAGGGACAACACAAATCTCACATGTAGGAAAAGAGTGCCGATGTTTGTATTTAAATAAACAGAGAGGTAATAAATCTTCATTATCAACGATATTATTAAATATTATGAAATCTTTCTAATATTATTTTTAATCCATCTCAACCACTTTACAATAGTTTTTACTCTTCACAACTCAATATTTATTTTCAACCCCTAATTTAATTTCTTTAATATTTCTCTTTTCTTAACAACTTAAGTTTCTCCTACACTGAGTTTTTTGTTGTCCCCGATGATGGGTGGAGTTTTTTGTTGACACTTTTTTTATTGACATTCACATTTTTCAGAAGTTTTGGAAATTCAATATTCACATTCTTGAATCTAATATTCACACCTTTGGAATCTCATTTTCACTTTTGGACATTTTGGGAACCCAATATTCTCTTTCTTAGTCTAGATCCTAGCTTATATGATTAAGTTTAATAAAATGAGCTTTATATTTTTCAAAAGGTAAGCAATCAAGTCCAAACATGAATCTTGTCCTTCATTAATTATAACTATAACTAGAACATCCGCATTAGTAGTATATGGTGAATATTGATAAAGATCATAGTCCTCAACTGTACAAACATCTCTCATTTGCCAACAAGACATCTCACATTTGCTAGTATAAACATCTATAATCCCATAAGTAACAATGAAACAACTAAGCTATTAAATAATGGAGATTAAAAGAAAACAAAACTATTGAATGTATCTCCTTCGTCCAATCTTACACTCTTCATCATATTTCTAAAATAAGAATGCCTATAAACATAACTACATACTTAAATTAAAAAATAAAAATAAAAATAAAAAAATAAATATCAAATTTAACTTTAAAAAATCTATAATTTAAACATGTTTATTATATATAATATTTTTTCTTTAAAAATATAATTATTTACATTTTTATTTAAATTTATTTTATTTTATAAATTAAAAAATATAGTTATACCTAACCAATTCTCAACATATTTCCTCCCTATTTCTCCATAGACTTAATATGTCAAAGGTTGTTATGCAGCAATATTTCGAATATATCAATAAAGTTTTAAAACTCCATGTGTGAATGGCATCATATTCTACAATTTTAAATATTCCATAAATTTATCGCTCATCATATTATTATATTGTAAACATTTTGGTGGCCTCATCAACTTTAGCCTTTCATATGCTTTACGAGTTTAATCATTTCAAATGACACCATTGCTATTTCTATGTATAACACGTACGTTTGAATTGGGAAGGAAACTTTTTAACTGTTTGTTATGAAAATTGGGTGAAAAAGGAGAGAAACTATCTCATTCTTTTTTATTGGTATGTTGGTTTGTTTGGCTGAAACGAAATAAGAAAGTATTTGAAAATGAGATCCTTTTGGTAAGCACAGTTGTTTATAAAATACTTGAAATTGTTGCTAATTTGACAATTCTAACAAAAGTGGTGATCCCCAAGAAAGTTCAGATCCACTTGAAAGGAGGCACTTCTGTGCATTGGTTTGATGGAGCAACACAATCTAATGGTCTTCAGAGTGGGGCAGGGGGATTGTTAAGGTTAATTGATCATTCATTTTACAAATGGACCTTTAACTGTGGTCCACGAACCAACACCAGGGAAGAATTACTCAGAGATTGAGCTACTCTAAACTTGGCAGCTAGATTCAACATTGAAGCATTACAAATTTTCGGAGACTCAAAAATCATAATTGATTGGTTGAATCGCAGAGGAAAACTGTAGGTTGTCTCTCTTTTGGGTTGGAGGGACAGAATTAGAGAGCTCCAAACCTTCTTCAACGAGATCAGTGTCTCACATATCTATCGGGATCACAACAAGGATGCTGATTTACTGTCCAAGATCGCACTCCAGAAGCAAGAAGGAAAAATTGCATACAACCATTGGATTGATGGACATGAGGACCCCACTCTCTTTCTTAATCTCTTTTAGCATATATCCCTTCTTATAGTGTTTTATTTCTACATTATCAGCCAATATTATTTTTTGAGGTTATACTTGCTACAAAGAAAGCTGCAAAAGGACACTTAGAATTACACTCCTTTCATTATGTTTTTTCCTCAGATCCTACCTTATACAAATAGACTCGTACCTAAATTTTCACAATTTGAAGGTTGTATGTAATTAACTTAGTTTTTTTTGTCATTTTATATATATATATATATATATATATATATATATATATATATATATATATATATATATAT
>ML776863.1:730517-750290 GCA_009831015.1 Picea engelmannii | reverse complement strand
TGAGCAATTTTTCTGTTGAAAAATGTATAACAGTTTGAACAAAATCTCTATTACAATTATAATTAAAAAATATTGAAAAAAAGTTAGATTGCAAAATCCTTTGAATGACTTGTTATGTATTGAAATGTTAAATAAAAACAATTTATTATTTTATAAAGATAAAAATTAACCACACTGAAATAAAATGTTTATAAAATTATATGCCCATGTGCATCTTTATCACAAATTAAACGGGGATGTTATATCATACCAACATTTTTTTAAATAAAATTTTATAGTAATAATAAATAAAATTTTATATAAATGAGACACAAGAAATATATGCGATAATAGAAATAGATACGAGGTTTTTTAATAAGGCGTGTCATAAATAATGATTGATTAAAAAAGGGAGAAAATATTTTTTAAAATATTTAGATAGTTTATTATTCTTCTTCTTATTAATTTAATTTTAAATAAAATTTTAAAGATATTTAAATAGTTTATTAGTTTTTATTTTCAATTTTTATAATATTCTTATGTTTATGAAATTGCACTCCATAGGATTTTAGAGAGTTGTCTTCATGCTTATACATACATATGGTATTATAGTCATTGTCCTCGTCTTGTATTTATCTTCTATATTTGCTGCAATTTTGGTTTAAAGGTTTGCTTTGTTATTTTTATGGAGAAGGCTTATATTATACTATTTTAGATTCATTTTAACTTTGGATCTATCAAGTGTGGAAATGGATCAAATATCTCGAGGTGTAAATATTTAACCTTTACTCAGGTTATACACTTTAAAAAAGGTTTGCAACTCAAGAGATTTGATCCCTCTTGGCGCTTGATAGATTTAGAGTTAAGATAGATCTATGTTGGTTTTACTGTAATTAAAATCAATGTACCATAATATTTTTCATTGTTGGTGTCATTTTTATGCAAGTTTCAAAAGTTTTTTGCTCTCAATTTACTATTTCAAGTGTGCTTTTAAGTGTACAAAATATATTTGTGTTTCATATGCATGAACATGCCCACTAGAAGCCTTCCTATCTTTAATATATGTGAATCTATTCTCCCAAATCTAAGATTATAGATCTAGATCTCTCTAGATATTCACTTTTTGAGGTATTGTTTGTTGCATAGGGATGTCTAAACCCTCCAACTAGGGTGTAGTGATGGGCCTTCAATATGTTTCTTATTTAACCCATCGTGTATAAACCTAACAACTAAGGAAGGGAAACATATTTCCATCAAGAGGGTTAGAAACGATGAATATCCCTCTTCTTCTCTTGTATAAATAAGATAAATTCGATAGAGGAAGCATATTTTTGCTTCTACAATTTTGTAAAATCTTTTAGAAAATTAATGAATGAGAAGTGCTCTAGCTCTATTTTCCACCATGGAGACACATGGAAGACCTACTGATGTTGTTAGGCAAAGACAAACTTTTCTGCCTTTGATTTCTTAGATTTTGATGGAGGATGTGCCTTGCATGCCTAGCAAGGTGCAACTGATTTCATCTTGCATGCCTAGCAAGGTGTGGCCTCCCTCAAAATCTTAGAAACTTAAGGCAAAATAGTGTGTCTCAACATAAGAGCATTGTAATACCCATGTTTCCCCCAGTTTGTGAATATAACTATAACTGGCCAAGAGATTATGGCAGACTAAATGTGTGTGAATGTTTGATTTGATGAACCTTTGTATAAAAGGGTCATTGTATGAATTTTTTGTTATTAATATAAATTTGATAGGTGTTGCACAACTACTGAAAGGGGGGAAGTTTGCCAAGATAGACCATGAATTCTATGAGAGAGATGGTGAAGGGAAACCAAGAATGTTTGAGATGACCCTCACCAAACCAGTACCTACTAGGTGTAATTGCTCAACAGTCCTCTTACCCAGAAATGAATTACCAGTCAGGATGGCAGTTGGAAGACCCTCCTCAAGAGTTAATGAGGAGATGGGGCAAGGTACCCATCTGCAAGGATTACAGGCCTGACCATGAATTGGGATTCAGACCCATGCAACCTTGCTTTGGGAGGTAATAAAGGAGGTAAGTCGGGGACAAAGACAGATCGACAAGAGAGAAGAGTAGAGAAAACACTCTCCCAAGAAGAGAAGGGAGAATACTTCGACTCTAAAGTTTAGAGGAAAATATGAGCAGTAAGCTTGTTTTTTACTGAAAGAAGCCACAGGAAAGGTTTTGCTACAAGTTGATAAATGAGGTTGATGAGTCACTGAGGAAGTACTTGTGTAGATCTCCTTTCTTGGAGTAGAGAAAACCAGTTACCAATTTCTTGTGGGAGGAGGAGAGTAACCTTTGTCCCTATCTATCATGGAGCAAAGAGAAAGAATCTCTCTCAGAGCATCATGGTCTAGCTTGGTGGTGGCCAATGGTAAATCTAATAGGAGTGGATGTACCTATGGTTGGGAGGAAACATGCACCCCTTTCAGTAGTCACTTCACATTCTCCATTTCTTATAAGTATTATCGTACTCTTTGTATATATATATATATATATATATATATATATATATATATATATATTTTGGATGCGATGATGAATGTATGTGTTTATGGTTAAGTCCTTCAATATTTAAATAGTTATTAGAAATGATCTTTGGCTTCTGTAAACTGTTATATTTTTATGATATTTGAATTATCTTGGTTTAGCTGCTAGAGAGTCATTGGATGTGAATCTGTAGGAGAGTCGAGGTAGGATTGACTGAAATGTCTAAGTCCTGTCGATCTTTTGAATTCACCTTAGCAGGAATGTCAAGTTCATCTCTGTGAGAGAAGGGCGTTTTCCCTTTAGACTATCCACCCATCTAACAAAGGACTTATTCCCGTGTCTCTAACTCATTTGTTGCTAAAAATATTAGTGCTTAGCCCACACTATTTCCCAAAGAACCCATCTGACCAAGGCTTAGGAACCCTGCGCTATTTTGAAAGGAGCTAGCTCTTTCGACTTCGGGACTTCGGGACTTGTGATTCCACAATCCTCGAAAACAGACAAAGGGCGAATTGACGAGGTCCGTCGATCTCGGGATCCAGTTTGGATCCCTCTCAGTCGTTAGATCGTACTTAGGAAGGGAAGTGTTAAGGCTTCGACAAAGTCCTACTTCGAGAGAATAGGAGTGGTCTAATGCCAAAAATCCTGAATGCCAGAGTCGCAGAGTAAATTGGGACCATTCAAAATGGAGGGACACGTGTCCACAAATCAACAATTATCCAAACGTTCGAGTATTCGGCGGTATAGGGACACCCAAGTTTCCACGGAACTATTGTTCGGCAATATGGTAATTCAGCCTTCAGGAAGAATGTCATGCAAAACCAATTGGAACTCTCGAAGTCTGAGAGTCCTAAAGTCCCAAAACTTTCGCTAAGCGGACCTTCTAGCTCCCGGTCTTCAGCCCGAGGTCACGAGGAGGACTCCGCTAACTAACTTAGGCGCTTAGTGTGAGATGTAAACTTCAGATAAGAATAAGAGGAGGGTTTTTCTTAGTAAGGGACTAGAGATGAACTAAGAGAAAGTGAAAACTTCGATGGCCCATCCCTTAGATGTTCCTTTAAGGGGTTGGGTGTGTGACAAAGTCATATCAGAGCATGGGAATACCACTTGGCATTTTTGGGCTCATGCATGATTCATTTAAAAAAATTATTAGAGAACTTATGGGGTAACACCCTGCCTTACCCCCCTTCTATAAGAAACTTGTTTGAACCTCTATTGAAGAGAGAAACGAAATCCTCTACTGTAAATAGATATTTTGGAAGTTTGCACTATAGGTTGCTAAAGTTTCGAAATAAATAACTGACGTGACCTTGCAATGATATGTGTTGTTCATGAATTGGTAGATTAGTAACTAAAACAAAATGTTTTATCAGCACTCAAGCAGTCAATAAACAATAGGATAACTACAACGTAAAGGATGGTGATACATCAGGAGTTGGGGGAGAGCTCCCACAATAGAGAGGAAGAATTTGATGAAAGGAGGGTGGTGTAAACCCCTCCATATTTGGCCGAAACTGTAAGAAGTCTCATGGTAGAATTACAGAGTTATAAGGCTGACAATGAAAGGTTGATCAAGGAGCATGAAAAACAGACTGAAATTAATGTAGTCCTCCTACAAATTCTATCAGATATACAAAGGAAACTACAACATGGTCCAACTTCCATTCATGTGGAAATACATCATATTAAGAAAACCCAAATTCCACATGAGATACAGAAGCATGGTCCTGAAAGTGGCCACACCAGGAGGAGAACCTCAAAGAAGTCCCAACATTGAGCCAAGAGACATTCAATGGAAGGTTCCTCTGGTGAGGACACTGACAACTCCAAGGAATCTTCTAGTGGAAAAACTAGTTCCCACTCCCAGACGAGAAGAAAGCAGAGGAAGCAATCCAAGAGTCATGACCCTGAAGATTTCAAGAAAGCCAAACCACCCACCTTTGATGGAGATATTAATAAGGGGGAGGAAGAATAATTTTGGATACTCGGCTTGAAGAATCACTTCAAAGTCCATGACTACTATGAAAACTTAAAGGCTCAGATAGTCATTTTCAACTTGAATGGGAAAGCTTCCATTTGGTGGGAGGACCTTAGGAATGTGAAAGGAGTCCATGAGAAGGACTTTTCATGGAAACAATTTGAGAAATACTTCAAGAAGAAGTACTTTGATGGAAAGACCAAGGAGTTCTATGAACTCAAGCTGGGACAACTCACCATAGATGAATATATCAATAAATTCCTTGAGATGATAAGGTATGTTCCCTATACAAAGGATGAAAAAGTAAAGATGCAACGATTTATTAGTGGATTACCTCAGTCCTATTGGGGAAAAATTGAGTTTGATGAGACAAAGACTTTGGAGGATACTATTCGAAAAGAAAGTTATTGCTATGAGCAATTCAAGAGTAAGGCAAAACCCCATGAAGATAGGAAGAAGAAAAAAAATTTGATATTCAAGAAGAAGGGTTTTAAACCCTCAATATTTAAGAACCATGGTAAGAGATTTAGGATGAGCCTTCATGCCAAAAGTGTGTATCAACAAAATTTTCCATCCCGGAGTGGAAATAAACCATTTAGAGCAGCTCCAAGTAAGACTGATAACACAAAGAGAGAACCCTTGAAATGTTGGGGTTGTGGAGAGGAACATCTGCTGAGGGATTGTCCGCATAGGAAACAAAATAATGGGAGGGTATACAACATCCAAGAGGCTACAATAGTCAATGATGTGGATATGAGCTTGCCACAAATTTATGTAGCCTTGGATAATAGACAAGCTCACCACCAAGCTTCAGTGGTGGATATGGAAGGTACGATCGCCAACCATCCTCTTTCCATTTTAATTGACCTTGGTTCTAATTTGAGTTATGTTTCCCCTCAAACTGTTGAGAAATCTAAATTGCAACAAGTTAAACATGTAAAATCATGGTTGGTGCAACTAGCCACTGGAACCAAAAGAAAAGTAACATAAGTCATACCAACATGTCAATTTGTTATAAGTGGGTTTCCAACCAAAGCAAACCTAAACATACTTCCTCTAGGATCTTATGACCTTCTAATTAACATGGACTGGTTGGCTACCCACAAAACCAAATTGGATTGTTACCATAAAATTGTGGAGTGTGAAAATGAAGAAGGAAGAAGGGTAACCCTACAAGGGATTCAAAATCTTGTCTCAGTGAGACAAATATCAGCCCTCCAAGTGAAGAAGTATTACAGAAAGGGATTTTCCTTGTATGAAATACCGGTACTAAACTCTGTTGAGAATGAAAAACCCATCCTAGAGAACCATCCCATATTAAGAGAATATAAAGATGTATTCCCATAATAGGTTCCAAGTATACCTCCAAGAAGGGATATTGAATTTTCAATAGAACTTGTACCAAGAGCGGTGCCAATGTCTAGAACACCTTCTAGAATGAGTACACTAGAGATAGTTGAGCTCAAACTACAGTTGAAGGAGATGTGGAACAAAGGCTACATTCGACCTAATGTGTCTCCATGGGGAGTACCATCCTTGTTTGTGAAAAAGAAAGATGACACACTCAGATTGTGCATAGATTATAGACAACTCAATAAGATGACCATCGAGAACAATTATCCCTTACCAAGGATCGATGTCTTGTTTGACCAATTAATGGGTGATACAATCTTCTCCAAGATTGACTTAAGGTCTGGATACCATCAAGTCTGAATTAAAGATGAAGACATCCACAAAACAACCTTTAAGACAAGATATGTTCACTATGAATTTGTGGTGGTGCCATTTGGGCTTACCAATGCACCAACCACTTTTATGTGATTAATGAATAACGTATTCAGAAAATTCTTGGATAGGTTTGTGTTTGTTTTCATTGATGATATCCTAATCTATTCTAAGAATAGGGAAGAGCATGAAGAACATATCAAGCTAGTACTCCAAGTACTAAGATAACATCAACTCTATGCTAATCTCAGTAAGTGTGACTTTTTCCAGAAACAAGTCCATTACTTAGGCCATGTTATTTATGAGGAAGGAGTAGCAGTTGATCCTCACAAGATTAAATCCATCATGGATTGGCCTACCCCAAAGTATGTATCTGATATTAGATCCTTTATGGGCCTAGAAGGATACTATAGGAGATTCATAAAATGATTCTCCAAGTTTGGTTTCTCAATCACCTCCCTTTAGAAAAAAGGAGGTTAAATTGATTTGGACATCATAATGTGAAGAAATATTTCAAGAGTTGAAATACCTTCTAACCAATGCGCCTGTACTGAATATTGCAGACCCAGAAAAGGAATTCCTTGTGTGTACAAATGCCTGCAAGGAAGGGATCAGAGGAGTCCTTATGTAAGCAGGACATGTGATTTGATACGAATATAGAAAATTGAATGAGCATGAAGTCAATTATGTGACCCACAATATGGAATTGGCTATCATAGTGCATGCTCTAAAAATGTGGAGGCATTACCTCTTAGTTAGAATATTTGTACTTATGACAGACCATAGTGGGTTGAGGTATTTGTTTGACCAACCAAAGATCAATGTGATACAAGCTAGGTGGATGGATCTCCTTAGTGACTTTGATTTTGAAATCAAACATATCAAAGGAAAGGATAATAGGGTGGTTGATGCCCTTAGTAGAAGTATGAAAGCGGTTCACTTGGAAATTGTAAGCACCAATGAATCAAACATCAAAGAGAGAGTCAAAACTGCACAAGAAATAGATGCATTTTTCAAGACCATGACATCATACCTAAAGCAAGAGCCCACAAGGATAAAGTATGAAGGTTATCAGATGCTTAATGATGACCTGTTGACTTACAAGGGCGGATTATACATTCCAAATTGTGCCGATTTGAAGAGGGTCATAATGGATGAACTACACCAAAGACCATATACTAGTCATCCTAGTTATCAGAAAATGATCACGACCACTAGGAAACTATTCTATTGGCCCAGACTAAAAAAGGATATATCTGATTACTTAGCTAAGTGTATAGAATGTCAGCAAGTCAAGGCAGAGCACCAACACCCAACAAAGATGTTGCAACCCCTACCAATTCCCGAATGGAAATGGGAAACCATCTCCATAGATTTCATCATAGTATTACCAAGATCAACCAAACAGAACAATTCCATAATGGTAGTTGTGGAAAAATTGAGCAAGGCTGCTCACTTAATACCCGTCAAGTCAACTTTCAAGGCAATAAATATTTCCAGCATCTTCATGAAAGAGATATTCAGACTACATGGTTGTTGTCCCTTGACCAAGTTTTGAGGATTCTTGGTCATGTTTAACCTATTTTGGGACTTCGACAGGCTGTCGAAGGCAAAGCGCAGGACGAAGCGGAGATCCCAGGATCTTGGCCCCTTTTAGGGCCCTTTTTGGGATTTGGTATTATGTAACGGGTATGGGAATGTCGGCCCATGGTTTTACCCATGCTTAGGCCTATTTTGTATGTATAAATAAATGCTAAGGCGATGTAGTGAGCATAGATATAGATATATGAATAGCTAAGTGCTAGAGTTGGATTTGTGTGATCAATAGTTGTAAGTGCTCTGTGCATATTGGGTGAGGCTTGCAAGGCTAGTGCAAGTAACTATAAGAGACTGTGTGAAGGCTTGGTGCTATACCCTAGCGAGAAGAAGGATGATCTGGTGGAGTGCATGCAGATCTCCTATCTTATGTAGAGTAGAACTTGAATGTTATGTTCTTGTAATAAGCTTGGTCAAAGATAATAAAGAAGACAAAGAGGTGGTGGACGTAGCCCCAGGGTGGGGGTGAACCACATACATGTTGTGTTTCTCTTCTTTGTGTGATGTGTTGTGTTTATATGTTTAGTTCTTTAATATAGATGAATGATCTGTCGATGCTTAGTGCTTAATAATATGGATGGATGTTAGATCTAACTTATATACTTGTGCTTAGTGCCGAATCTGTTAAGATCTGATCTGTTTCGTCATGCTAAGTGTTGTTAGATGCTATATCTGGTTGAATACTGCGATCCTCTGTAATTAGGGTTTAACTACACTGTAATTGAGATTGAATAATGATGAATGTTAACTGTTGAGTGCTCTTTTGAGTGTTAGAATCACAGATCTGTGTCCCAGCTAAGGTTGTAGACATCTTAGTTCTGCAACCACTCTTGCCTCTACCTCAGGTGAGACTTCATCTGCTTCATAGGTGTTGCCGAAAGGGCTGGTAGTTAGGGTTTTGTTGGTGCGCTATTGTAACATTGAGTCCTGGGTCTACCCTTGTGCCAACAAATGGTTCTGTTGCCGGGACCTGAAACTGCGATTTTTGGGAACTAAAGAAGAAGCTTTGTGCAAAGATCCGACCTGAAAGTATGAAATATTTGTGCGTATATCTGTTGCTCTAGTGCACAGTATCCTACTTGATCTATGAAGCTTTATGCTAAGAAAAGAAGCCTGGTCTGAAGAAAAGAGGTAAGATCTGCAAGCTCTGTTCTCTGATAAAGGTAAGAATAGTGAAAAGTTCTATATTTGGAAGCTTTGTGCTCTACTGAAGATAAGATTAGTGGAATTTTTTTTTCTAAAGTATGGATCTAGGTATGTTTGATAAGATTTATCCTAGCTTGAAAACTAGGGCACTGATATAAGAAAGAAGATTTAATATGAGTAGATCTGATAAGAATAGTGAAAGATATGTTATACCTATCCATAGAGAGAATGTTTAGACTAACAAATGGATGCAGGATCCCAGAAATAAATTTTTGCAGGTTAGCTACCATGATCCTAGTGCGCAGTACAGGAAAGGTCAGGGATCATTTAAGAGAAAGAGAGGATTAACCCTTTGTTACATTTGCAAAAGACTGGGACATCTTGCTAAGGAATTCCCTGGAGGAAGACCTAGTTGCCTCTATTGAAAAGATATGGACCATGAAGTTTTGGACTACCCTAGAATGATTGCCAAGCTTGAAAGGATGAATATGAGACAAGGAGACCACAAGCAAGGTCAAGAAACTGAGATTATGGCAGAAACCTAGAAAGAATTAGAGAAAGTATTGCTACAGATGAAAGAAACCCTAAATGATCACTGACATATCATCTTATCAAAGATATTCAAGGAAAAAGAATGCATTGAAGTAGGAATAGGAGACTTCGACATTGACTATGTTCTGGATGAGGAAACACAGGTGAATATTATGACAAAAAGAACTTGGGAAACTCTAGGAAAGTCTGCTATGATTCCTTCATTGAGAGGAATAGGGTTATTTCGAGGAAAGATGATAAACCTATGTGGAAAGATCACCCAGATATCTATGAATGCCAATGGAACTTCGAGGGATGAAGAATTTTAAGTTGTTAAATTTATTGTGAACATTGCTCCATTTGCTATGTTACTAGGAAAACCTTGGATTGAAGGAGATCAGGCTAGAAGGGAAGAAGAGGAAATATTATAGAAGAAAAAGAAAGAGTTAAAAGATTTCATGACTAGGAGGATCACACACTTGATTGAAGAACAACAGAACCAAGAGAAGCTATTTAAAACCAGTGACTTGGATGTCGAAGTAGGAAGAACACTAGAAGACTCATGAAAGACTGAAGTACCTATTATAGATATAGATGAAGTATTACCCCTGAAAGAATCTTACTAGCGTGAAGTTACTCTGCTGAAAGAAGATAAGAATCAGTATGGAAAAAGGATTACCGAGATGAAGCTCACTGGGAATAAGGATAGAAAACTAAGTAAGAAGAAAGATAAGATCGAAAAGTTACAGAAGGTTCCAGAGGGAACTTCGCAGAAGGAAAATTTGCAAAATTGGAACTTCACCAGGATATCAAAACTGCGTCACATGGAACTTCTCCATGGCGAAGCAATATAGTCGTTGGGGACAGTATAACCATTAGACCGATGACCCGAACAGGTAGAAAGGAATTTATGATTAGAAAGCTCACCACCAAACCATTGGTACCACACCATAATGGACAGAACCGATTTAATGAAGGATTCTCATCCATTGCAAGAGATCTGTTGCCAAGTTATCTATTTATCCCATCATGCCACGCAACGAGAACACTTTTGCTAACCGTGAATCTGAACCCGCAGACTAGTTGATTTTACACAGTGATCATCGTGTTATTTCCATTCATCTCGTTGCATTGAGTAGTTACCCTTTGAAACTGAGATATTCAACAATGAGCGTGCATGTCGGACGAGCTTAGCACTACAGAGAAAATTGTCGAAGAAGTTATTGTTGACCTAATGATTGAAAGAGTAATGTCTGAAAGAGAAATGTCTGCAAGTATTCAAGCGTCATCGTTGAGGGGAGTGAAAGCCTCTCTGTCAACTACTCATTGAGCTGGATCATCCTGACCATCAACAGAAAAGAGAACTAAACACATAGATGACCTAGCCAATGTGAAGCTAATCCCGACCATATTTCCCGACTACATCCCGCCTCTGGCTAGGGCGGTGAGTCACGATAGTCTGCCAAGAGATTTCAAATATACTATGATTACTTGTTACCTCATGAAGGGGATACACACAGCTTGCGCACAACAGGACAATATTTCAGCGTTGAAGTTCAGTGACTTCAACCTCGGAGATCGCAAGAATTATAGTACGCTGTCACACACCCACTACGACAACCTAGATTTTTTGTCTTTTCTTCGAGGGATAAAATCCACGAATTTCTATGGGGCCTACCATCCCTTCCCTTATCCTCCTCCATGTGATCATTGGCTATGACCACAGGCCTTACCAAAAAGGCACTTCCGACTTTCGCGTTTTGGGATTTCTGTGTGCGAGCTCTCCCCCGCTCCCTGTCCCTTGAAATGCTGAAACCCAAAATGGGGTTAACGAGCTCCTTGGCTCCCCTTTTTCCTACTCCATGTGACCACCTTAGTGAACACACGCTAACACCAAATGGAACTACTGGAACTTGACTTTCGAGATTCCTGTTGCAAGGAACCCTTGTTCCTTCAATCCCCGAAACCCGAAAGCTCGGTATCATTCGGATCTATTGTCCAAATCGTCAACTTGATCAACGACCTGGATTAAATCTCGACATTCTACCTTTTGGGATTCTGGTGGGGTATTCACTCCTATTTCTCTGATCTCCAGAACCTCGACAACTCTAGATCTTTGCCATGCATCCTCTACAAATGGACGGTCCAGATTCTTTTGGGACCCGAAATGTCGATTCTTGAGTTTAGAACCTTGATTAACTGCTAGCACCTACCTCCTCCTTCTACCACATGACCCTATCCTGTGGCCTGGGGCTCATCCATAGAGCGCGTCGGGGTTTCGTATACCAGGATTTCATGACTTGCAAAGATGAGGGGTCTTGTCCTCTGGTTTCCTGGATGCTGAAACGCCAAAAGTTATTCACACTAAACTGGCTCATCCATAGAGTGTGTCGGGGTTTCGTATACCGGGATTTCATGACTTGCAAAGACAAGGGGTCTTTCCCTCTAGTTTCCCGGATGCCGAAATGCCGAAAGTTATTCACACTAAACTGATGGTCCAGATCACTCATGGATCAACGACCATGATCACATCGCGTTTTCACGAATCGTGATTTCATGCGGTCTTACCCTTTGACCATTCCAAGTCGTGAGTCAATGAAATGCTACCCAACTACCACATGTCCTTTGTCGATGGATGGTTCTGAATACTTCGGGACTTTCAGGACTTTGTCGAGTCCACTCTCTTACCTATGAAAGGGTTAAGATTGACGGTCAATAGAGCTCCAACAGATCCTTGGATCTACAGTCCTGGATCCCATCGCTACTTGCGAAGGATGAAGGGGTAGAGGTATTAATGCCTTCGTTCCTTCCTCCAATCTAACGGTCATGATAGACCTCAAATCCTCTGAAAGGATCTCATCCGTTCATCCAGGAAACGAAAGGGTACTATCTTTAGATATTTGAAACTCGCTATCCTTCCTAAGCTTCGTTAGCTATAAAGGACTTGAGAGCTTTGCGCTCTTTCTCTTGGATTTGACTCTTAGAAGAGTCTTCAACACAACTATTGCACTCCTTCATCAAGGGGTTCTAGGGTTCTATTTGATCGCAAAGAGCCTATGCTTATCTGCACTACCTCTCATGAGCTTAACAAACTCCATCCTCCAAGGGACTCATAATGACTAGGTGAGTAAACCATCATACATGCAACTACGCCTAAGGTCAACGAGCTCACAGTTTGTGGCTCTAGCTTAAGACACTACAAAACTCAAGAGTTTATGAGAACAAGTCATGTCTGAACCATATAATTCCTTACTTGCCTAATTATACAACCATGCAGAAATAGAAGGGATACTGTATATCCATTAAGCATTCATTCACATTCCTGAAGGCATACGCAGTATAACCCATTCATACACAATTACAGCTAAATTACACAGGGAAAGAGATCGCTTATCTATTACAGGTTGCCACCAACCAATCGACTGTGGGTGTTCATCCTTCCACTTGTCCATAGGCTCAGAGGCATTCATTCTTAGCACTCTGGCCACCCCCGTGCCAAGCCATGATATCACCAGGGAGTTCTCACAGTTCTCAGGAGTTATGTCTCTATCCCAGCTTCTGCTCAGGTCCTATTCTTTGCAACTCAGATCTTTCTCTTTCGGTTATGGCCTCGGCGTGGTTTCTCAGATGCTCTTCCACATCAAGCTCACAGCCTTCCCTTCGTGATTTCATTGGAGCATCTCAATTACGAGATTATGCTTTTTCGTCCTGTGTCTCTTCTCCTTTTTTGTATCCCCCTTACCCTGGAAGGTTTTACTAACCTATCCTGTTCCTTCTGTCAAAAGGAAGCTCAGTTCTGCAGGTCACTGAGGTACTTTGGGCTGACAACCCATGTTTCCATTCATGGGGGTGGTTGATTTTTCAACCACTAGTCCTTTCTTCATTAATTGATTTCTTTCCTTGGGATTCAAAGAATTTTTTTCATCCTTATCAAGGGAGATTTGGGGTTTTTTGATATATGAACCCTCTTGTATAGTTTTCACATTCTTCCTCTAGTGATATCATCGCCAATACTTTCAAGGATTCACCCCCATAGTCATTTATTTGGAAACTCAGTCAATAATACATTTACATTGTCCTCATGCCTCAGCATGGTAATTCCTATTTTATGATTAATTACACATTGGGGAAAATAGGGTGTTACGATTCCCTCCCCCTTAAAGGAACACCGTGCTCGGTGTTCTTTCTCAAAAACACATGTCATGCCTTTCTTATTCAACTGCTTCAGAAATCTCGATCTTTCTTTCTTGGTCATGTCCTTTCTCAGACCCTTAGTCTTCGTCACCTACCTTCAATAATTCTTGGACCACAAGCACGTTAATCATAGTCTGATGCAAAAATATTGCATAAAAAAAATTCTGGGAAATTTTTATAATCTTAGCACAATACTTATCTGTGTAGTTGGTGGATCTATATCCACATGGATATTTTGTTACCCAAGCTCATCGTTTTCCTTGATGTACCCATTGGGTGCATGATTCCAATTTAATAGCTGACAAGAGCTATCATGGTTTCATCTTCTTTTCCAAGGTTTTTTTTTTTTCCCGCACAGGAAACTACCCACCATGTGCATGATTCCAATAGTTTACAAGAACTATTAAGGTCTCCTCTTCCTTGCGGTCACTCACCCTCCAGGCCCAAGCTCAGGCATCCCCTTCACTGCTATACAGTCCCTCGGGTGATCCATCTTTCCCTACCAAGGTTTTCTCGCACAAGAAGAATTTCAGAGACTCTATCGAGTCTTACAGCCGAGGCGTTCCTCAGACTTGCTCTGCCGAGGCATCCCTCCGGTTTGTGTTACCTCAACACAATGTATTTCAGGCGATCATGACTTATCACGGGGTTCTCATGGCTCAGCAGTAGCCTTTTTTCATCATCTTCAGCTTTGACAGCCTTCATTTGTTCCTTTTGGACAAATATTTTCTCCTCAAGTGTGTCACAGGCATACAACATTCATGAGACATCATTATAAACTCCAACTTTCATAATTTTTTATTGCAAATTTTTCACCCACAAATTTTTCCAGTCTCTTCTTTTATTTTCAAATATGTTCCGTATGAGACCAGATTCACAATTATGGGAATTTCTTTCCCATAACATTTTAGCTCAGTAGGAAATCAGTCTTCCTTATGGGCTTACAACATTTCCATATCCAAGACTCTTTCTTCCTGCAATCATTCCTCAGCTAATCAAATTGTTAGTTCTCATGCAGATACATTTTTATTGCACCTTTTCAACTTCATCACAACAATTTCAGAATTGTGCATACTAACAAGCAAATTCACTTTCTCAAAAGGAAATACCATTCCTCGTAGTTTGGCTTAGTATACAATCGGTCTTTCCTATGGGCTTACCTCACTACCATATCCATGACCCTTTGCTTCCTGCAATTCATTCTTTCCATAGCCAAACAAACTTTTAGTCTCATCTCAACATACCAAACTTTTCAAAATGTAATTCAACATTTCAAAAGGAGTTTAACAATTGTGCCAATATCCATGGCCACATTCATACCCAATGCATTCTTGCATTGTTTTTCAAGTTCTTCACACTTTATGACCGACTCTTGGCCATGGCGTGTTGGACTTTAACCAACCTTTTCCTCATATGGTTTATTCATTTTTTTTCATTCTTATAGTAGGACAATACTGCCTTCTATAGGCCAATCACAATCCCAAATCAATACACATGAACTCAAAATTTTCACATGAATGCCTTTACGCATTCCTTGATTGTCAATACATTCATGACATACCAATTCATGAATTCTTCCAAGGGTTAAAAACAATGTTTACTACCAGAGGTTCATACCTCCATCATTCCGGTTCTTCGTCCTGAGTCATACCTTACTTGGGTATCCAAGGCATACAACTACCTTTCAAGTTTATGCATAACACTAAGACAATAAAATATTTCAGAAGGGGTTCTTACCAAATCCCTTCATACCTTGTGCCACACAGGCACAAATATCTTTATACCGTTTCTTTGCTGCTAGCACCCTCTTTCTTATTTTTACCTCATCACCAGTTCTTTATGGGGACTTTTACAACCCTGTCAACAATCTTTCACTCCCATCCTTCTCTTGGTCATTCTCTGTTTGAGGTTGCCCATCATTGGCAACTGATCTAAAAATGAAGAAGACTTGTATTCTTGAAAATATTTGCAAGTTAAGTTTTATGTGTTAAAATGAAAATGGATCAACTTTGCAACACAACTTTAATAGGATTTACTCATTCAATATGCTTATAAACAACAACAAAAACAGTGAACAAAAAACACATAACACAATAAATGATAAAGGAGTTCACCCCTCTCTTGGGCTACATCTCCTGGTCTAGCTTCCAATGGATCATTTGTATTATTTGCTAAAACTACTCAAAAATGTGTTTTACAATGCTCAAAATGCCAAATAGACTGCTCTAATGGCTTCAGAATGTCCAAAAACCCCTAGCTGGGCTTTTTTGGCACCTCGTTTGGCCAAAAATTGAAGAAGATAGGCTTCCTGGAAGTCCCCCTTCAAACTTGTGTCTCTGCATCTACAAAACACACCCTTGTTGGCTCAACCTAGCCCACATGCATATTTAAGTGTAAAAACTTAGCACTGGATGCAACTGCACAATCGGTACAAACTGTCGAACGGTTATGCGCCGACCTTTAACTACCAATGCCTGTGGGCACAGGGCCACCACATGACCGCACACAATACAAAACAGGGCTAAGGTTCAAACCGTATATATATATATTACGGTGGGTTTAACCACCCATTACATTGGTCGTATGCAATACACATATATATAACCGTGGACTGGGGCTTAGCCCCAGCCTGTTTCGCTCCCCAATTCACATATTTGCAAACTTAAATATATTAAAACACATACATGTGTTAAGTAACACATGCGGGCGCACCGATTGGGTGGCCTTTCCCAAGGCTTTACCCTGCCCGGAGGTCACAGGGTCGACTCTTGCCAAGTGCAAAGATTTTAAACCAATTTTCATGTGACACGTGGTGGCCATTGATTGGGCCACGTGTCACCAACCTGTTCACTACAAACAAGCCATGTCACATGCCAACTGTCCAAATAGTTGCCTGCCACATGTCGTACGACCTGCCACATCAGCGTTTGTACGGACTGTACAATCAACATCCCTTTTTTTGCCTGTTTGTCATTTTGAATAGAATGCGATATCTCTCGCTCCCGACGTCTGTTTGAACCCAAATGAGTTGTATTGGGTTCGTAACGACGAGGCCTATGCTCTTGTTTGATTTGAAGCAATTTCGAGCACTTTGAATTTTTGAGCAAAATTTGATCCCCTGGATCACACCTCCCCATTGGAAAGCTTTTGGACCTCCAAAAGACTATTTTCAGTCTATCTGAAGATGAGGGTATAGCTCCCTCACCTTTCCAACCTCAATCCACTTAGCTTTGCTTGGATTTGTACCTTTAAGACCCACTCGAAGATACTCCACATTTCCTCGTTTTGAAGTTCGCATTCTCCTGTCAAGGATGGTGTCTTCATGCAGTTCTGTAAGATATTATGGGGAAAAATCATCTATATAAGGAATCTGAACATGCTCTCCTTGATCATCAATCAAAGGAGGCTCGTACAATTTCAAATTCTCAACATTAGCAACTGCATACATTTGCATATAAGGAGGCAAATCTAAATGAAAGGCATTGTTACCAATCTTGTCGATAATCTTGAAAGGACCATATCGAACTGGTTTCAATTTTTTACCTTCTCCTTTAAGCCTCTCCTTACTGATGTAAATCCAAACTTCATCTCCAACTTGGAAACTGTGATCAACACGATGCTTGTCATGTCTCGTCTTGTACTTGGCTTGACTCCTTTCCAACTGCTCTTGCACCATTTGATGTATCGACTAAATTTGTTCAATGAAATTTTCTGCCCTATCAATGTCATATTGACCTTCAATAGCAATATCCTTCCCAAAGATAAAATCTAAAGGAGATTTGGGCAAATAGCCAAAACATGCTTCAAATGGCAACATTTGAGTTGAAGAGTGCTTAGCTCGATTGTAAGCACGTTGAATGTAGTGTAAATGCTCATCCCAAAGTTTAGGATGCTTGCTGTAATAAGCACGAAGAAGATGCACCAATGTTTGATTTACCACTTCTGTCTGACCATCTGTTTGTGGATGAAAAGATGTTCTCTTTTTCAGTTTGGTGTCCATGAGTGCCCATAAACTCGACCAAAAACTTCCAACAAATCGAGAATCACGATCAGAAATAATGGATTTAGGCAATCCAAAATGCACCCAAACATTTTGAAAGAACTTTTGTGCCATTTGTTCAGCTGTAATCTGCTTCGTACAAGGCATCAAAATACAAATTTTGCTAAATCGATCAACCACAACATAAAGATAATCATGATTTCGTCTAGACATAGGTAGACCTCCTACAAAGTCCATGGAAATACTTTCCCAAGGACGAGAAGGAACCGGAAGTGGAGTATAGAAACCCAACTTTCGATTAGTAGGTTTACTTGTGGCACATAACGAACATCCTCTAACATATCTTGAAACACTTTCATTCATTTTAGGCCAGTAGCAGTATCTTTGCAAATTAGCCACTGCCTTGCCTACACCAAAATGACCAGCAATAAGACAAGAATGGGCTTCTCTTATAATGTTGATTCTTTCCCCTTGTGGAATACATAGCTTGCCAAGATGATACAAAAGATTATCGTGCACATGGTAATCCAATTCCTCAACATGGTTAGAATGAAATAGAGTTTCATATACTTCTTTAAAATTAGTATCCAAAGCATATTTCTCAACATAACTTTTATGCATGATAGGACTATGCTTAAGAATAACCGAAGCACTAATAATAGACCTTGAAAGCATATCAACAACTTTGTTATAAATGCCCTTCTTATACATGATGACCAAGTGGAACTGTTGTAGAAAACCCATCCATCTAAAGTGCCTAGCTTGTTGTAACTTTGTTTGTGATTGTAAGTATTACAGTGGTTGATGATCGATGTGTACAATGGTTTCTTTTCCTAACAAATAATGTTTTTATTTTTTCGCACTTTGTACCAATGCATACAATTCCTTATCATAAGTAGGATAGTTAATCACGGCACCATTAAAATTTTCAGAATGAAAACAAATGGGTTTACCATGCTATAGCAAAACTACTCCCATTGCATAATTGTTTGCATCTGTTTGGATTTCAAAAGGTTGTCTTAAATTTGGAAGTGCAAGAACTGGCGTTGAACTAATATTCTCTTTCAAAGTATCAAAATCCCTCTATTTCTTTCCTCCCCATTGAAAAACTTGCTTGACACTCGTCACTGCATGTAATGGAGCTGCAATGGAAGAAAAGTTAACAATAAACTTTCTCTAATATTGGGCTGCTCCCAAAAAACTTCTTACTTCTGTCACATTGTTGGGCTTGGGCCAATCCAATATGACTTTGACCTTAGAGGGATCAATTTTTAATTCGCCTCCACCAACAATATGCCCTAAGTAAATAAGTGAAGTCTTTCCAAACTCACATTTGGACATCTTCAAAAACAAATTTTCCTTTCTCAAAACATCCAAAACCTATTTCACATGTTTAACATGCTCTTCACGAGATTTTCTAAAGATCAAAATATCATCCAAGTAGACAATAACACAATCATCAAGAAAAGGGCTTAAGACATCATTCATAACTCTCATGAAAGTAGCAGGTGCATTGCAAAGTCCAAAAGGCATTACCATCCATTCAAACAAACCTTGCTTAGTTTTGAAAGTTGTCTTCCATGTGTCTCCCTCGGCAATCCTGATCTGATGATATCTGCTTCTCAAATCTAACTTAGTAAAATATTTAGCATCTTTCAATTGATCAAGAAAATCATCGATTCTAGGAAGAGGATAACTATTCTTTACTGTAATTTTGTTCAAAGCCCTGAAATCAACACACATATGCCATGTACCATCTTTATTTGGCACTAACACAATTGGAGATCCACATGGAGATGAGCTTGGTTCAATAACCCCTTTGTCGAGCAACTCTTGAATTTGTTTTTTAATTTCAGCATTTTCCATGACTGACATTCTATACATACCAATATTTGG
The DNA here is from genome assembly GCA_009831015.1 of Picea engelmannii. NCBI lineage: Eukaryota > Viridiplantae > Streptophyta > Pinopsida > Pinales > Pinaceae > Picea > Picea engelmannii. The sequence goes on along the minus strand of ML776863.1, from coordinate 730,730 downwards.
AAGAGGAAAATCTTGTTGCAATTGAATTTCATGTTGGATACCCCTTTTTGGAGGTAATCCCTTTAGTTCCTTAAACATTTCATCATATTGATTAACAACCTCATATAGATCAGATTTCAACTTTGCATCACAACCTTGAAATACTTTGTTTTCAATATCATCTTTGGGTTTAATCATTAAGAGAACAAAATTCTTTCTAGCATTGACTAATCT
>ML776863.1:691456-712937 GCA_009831015.1 Picea engelmannii | reverse complement strand
CTAACACTTGCCTAAAAACCATAAATCTAATATTTTTTCTCTTTTGTCTTTTCTATCAAAACGTTAACTAACAAACACAGGCTAAGGATAAGATGCCCTAACCTGCTGACTGTGCAGCTCCAGACTCCAAACCCTGAAAGGAGAACTTCTCACCACAGGAGGGGATGACTTCCCCACCCAGGCTGAAAGGTCAACCAGACAGACCCGCGACTGTCATTGATACAACACGCGGTCAACCGTGTGTTGAGTTTTAATAGCACGCGGGTACCCGTGCTCTAAGCTGAAGCAGCCCGCGGGTAGGTATAAAATCTGAGAAAAAATCAAACATAGGCAGCCCAGACCTGAAAGAGGCCTCTGGTATTGACAACCAGGGTCTCCCAAAGGCTTGGATGCTTTCACCTTTACAGAAAAGGAAAATTTCCAAAAAAGAAAACAAATGCTAAGAACACCCAAAACAATAAGGCAGACTGAAAGCAAGATAGTAAACCAATCAAGACCCAGACATGATCTAGGAAGCCCCCTGAGAAGATAAACTTCTGACAGGGAAGAGGAGACTGCCTCTCGAGCTTCCTGAAAGCTACACGCTACTGAAACTACTGCAGCATGCGGGCAAACGCGTGCTGTAGAAAGTTAGGGTGCGGGTCACCCACGGGCAGGGCTTCTGCAGGACGCGGGTACCTCTGTGTGTCCTGAGAATAAATGTCAAGCGTCAGTCAAGGAAAACTGGTATTGATAACCAGGTTCCCTGCTAGCATTGACCTAACAGACAACAAAATAAACAAAGAAACAGAGACTAAACTTCTTTGAACTACCCAAAAGATTTTTAACCAAATCCGGAAACCCTAAGAGTAAAATATCCCCAGTGGAGTCGCCAATTCTGTTGTGGGGTATTCTACCCTACGGACTAAGAAGCTAGGGCTTTAAACTTGTACGCAGATCATGACCCTTCATAAGCTTACTTTTAACCTTCTACCCAAATCTAAAACCCCTTTTCTCAGGCAAACATGATAAGAATCAACTAACCTTTTTATCGACGGTTGAAGTAGATCCTCCTTTGAGCTTTTGTCTCCTTACTGCTGCTACTACTTCCACAAAGCGATCCTGCAATCAAGACAAAACTTTGCATGCATGCTATTGTTCTACTAGGGGGTTAGAGATTAAACATAAATCAAATAACATAGATAAGATTCATGTATTTGGGACGGGAAAAGTATCTTTTTCATTAATCTCAATATAAATCAACTTACAATGATTACCGAGACCGGCCACCGTTCCTCGATCCTGATCCTGGGCTCCTCTTCTTCCTTTTCCTCCAACTGCTTTGCTTGAATTCTCCTAATGCTTGAGGAAAAGCTAAAGGGTTGGGACAATAATGGACTTGGCAATTTTGGCAGAGTTTCTTTGCTATGATTTTTCCTCCTTTGAATAGTACCCCTACCCCTCCTTTTATAGGCTAGAAGGAACTAGGGTTTTTGGCGAACTCTCGGCCATGCATGGTTGGGAGTTCCAGTTAACTGACAAAAAGCTCTTCGTCCCGGCGGAAACTTTCCTGATTTTTTGCTTTGTTAGGTAAACGCGGGCTATAGTGGGCTAGCCCGCGGTCACCCGCGTGCAGTAGAAGACCAACAAGCGGTCCAACGCGCCCAGTGAGAGGTTAGGGCGCGGGTTGCTTGATTTAAGTAGTTTTTTGAGGTTTTGTTCAGCATGGATTTGGCTAGGAAGAGGCATGAGTTGGCCTGATGCCAGGTAAGCCTGTGTGGTGCATTTTAGGGTTATAACATTTGGTACTCGAGTGATATGAACAAATAGTGGAAGTCATAGAAGCAGAACCTCGCATGAATCCGAAAACCTTACAGAGATTCCAACCTCTGATGAAGTTCTGTGCAGATCAACACTTCATTTACCTTACAACACGAGTCGATGAACATAAGGAGAAAATTCAGTCGTACTAAAATCTCACAGAAGAAGACCTAGAGGAGATCACTAAGGACTGGTTCGCAGACCTCCTTATTCCCGCAGACCCTATAGAGATGTCTGACCCTGACATCCCAGATACCATGCATAAAGAACATGATACACCCAGGCCCAACAAAACGAAGAAGACCGAAGAGGTCCAAGAATTAAGTAGCGCCTCAGGAAAGACTGCTTCAGTATCACCTGGCCGAGGGGGTGATGAGGAAGTAGAAGATATAAATAGCAAGGGAGATGAACAAAAGAAAGGTGAAGTAACACCCCCCAAATATGAGGCCCATCCCCTGAAGAAGAGGAAGGTTTATCCCCTGATACCTTCTTCGCGGAAGAAATCGAAAGCCACCATGACCAAGATGAAGATTGTCCTTACTACCGATGATTTTGATTTCATCATTGTAACTCTAAACGATTCTTTGCTGGAAATCGTAGAGAAACAAGAAGACAAGCAAGAGGAAATGTACGATAGAATTGAGGTCGAACTCCAAGGGGTACAATAGGCCCTTCAATCCAGTCGTGCAGTCTCCATTGCGCCCTTGCCATAAGGAGAACCAGAGTTGGGATATGAGCCAGCCCAACTGCACCGACTAGCTGATGAGGTCGAAGGTCACCTTCATCATGCTCAAGAAGAAGCATAAAAAGCCACCCAGGCCTTGAGCCAAGTGCAAGGTGTACTCGTAGAACAACACAGAGTTGAAGAGCAGGAGAAGGTTTATCTCCAGGCAAATTTTGAAGAAGATAAAGTACAGATGCAACAAGAAAGAGAATAGTTGTTCGCAGACCAATTTGAAGTGAAGGAAGCAGTCAATAGAGCACTTCGCTCTGTGACAAGCTTAGAGCTATAGGTTGAAGACTGAGTCACGCATCAAGTAGAGAAGCTCGCAGAAGCTATCCAATAACTACAACAATTAATGATAGACTTAGATCTCTATACTGTGCCCAACACCCCGTAGGATGTGAGGGACCAAAGAGAAGCAATTGCTCGAAGCGCAATTAAGAGAATAAAGGCCCTTGCCATGGAATGTAAACAACTCACCGACTGTAGTGCCCAGACCTACGAGCAACTCACTGAGAACTCATAACTGAAGGCATTAGATTCACAGCTCCAAGAGGCGAAGTATCAAGCAGAGACAATACATGCACTGTTGAAGCCCCTGTCAACTGTGGAAAGAATGAAGCGATACCAGGAGCAACACACTTCCCAGCAGTAGGTCCACACTATTCAAAGAAAAGTTATGGAAGTAACGCAGAGGCTCCAACATGTACAGGATAAGACTTACCAATTGTTCACAGAGATCAAAGGCCAAGGAGAGGAACTGGAGCAAGTTGTCACTACAGCTGAACAATGCCTAGAGGGACCTGTCAATGAGACAGTCATACAAGAGTTCGTTGAACAAGAGGTTGTAGAACAACAACAAGTCAAAGCAGCTCAAGCCAGGCTCGAGACTTTTGAAGCAGAACTAGTCAAATCAGAGTGACTCGGGATGATTCATAGGTGAGTGTTGGGGGCTTGTTGGCCCTTGACCAAGTTTTGAGGATTCTTGGTCATGTTTAACCTATTTTGGGACTTTGACAGGCTATCGAAGTTATAGTGTAGGACAAAGCGAAGATCGTGGGATCTCGGACCCTTTTAGGGCCCTTTTTGGGATTTGGGATTATGTAACGGGTATGGGAATGTCAGCCCATGGGTTTACCCATTCTTAGGCCTATTTTATATGTATAAATAGATGCTAAGGAGATGTATTGAGCATAGATATAGAGATATGAATGGCTAAGTGCTAGAGTTGGATCTGTGTGATCAAGAGTTGTAAGTGCTTTGTGCATACTGGGTGAGGCTTGCAAGGCTAGTGCAAGTAACTGTAAGAGACTGTGTGAAGGCTTGGTGCTATACCCTAGCGAGAAGAAGGAGGATCTAGCAGATTGTGCGTAGATCTCCTACCTTTTGTGGAGTGTAACTTGAATGCTATGTGCCTATAAGAAGCTTGGCCAAAGATAATAAAGAAGACAAAGAGATGGTGGACGTAGCCCTAGGGTGGGGGTGAACCACGTACATGATGTGTTTCTCTGCTTTGTGTGATGTGTTATGTTTATATGTTAATCTGTTTAGTGCTTTAATATAGATGAATGATGTGTCAATGCTAAGTGCTTAATAATATGGATGGATGTTAGATCTGACTTATATACATGTGCTTAGTGCTGAATCTGTTAAGATCTGATCTGTTTCGTCATGCTAAGGGTTGTTAGATGCTAGATCTGGTTGAATACTGCGATCCTTTGTAATTAGGGTTTAACTTCTCTATAAATGAGATTGAATATTGATGAATATTAACTGTTGAGTTCTCTTTTGAGTGTTAGAATCACAGATCCGTGTCCTAGCTAAGGTTGTAGACATCTGAGTCCTACAACCACCACTGCCTCTACCTCGGGTGAGACTTCATCTAGTATGCAGGTGTTTCCGAAAGGGTCAGTAGTTAGGGTTTTGTTGGTGTGTTGTTGTAGCATTGAACCCTGGGTCTGCCCTTGTGCCAACAATGACATGCCTAAGGAAATTATATCTGACAAAGATACAAAGTTTACTTCAAACTTCTAGAAATATATGTTTATTGGATTTGAAACAAAATTACTCTTTAGTACAACCTATCACCCTCAAACTGATGGGTATACAAAGAGGGAAAACCAAGTATTAGAAGACATGTTGAGGATGCATGTAATGCATCAAACCAAGAAGTGGGAGGACTACCTGCCACAAGTAGAATTTTCCTATAACAATGGCTATTAAGAGTCATTAAAAATTAGCCCTTTTGAAGCACTCTATGGAAGGCAATGCAACATCCCAATCAGCTGGAACAACCCAATAGACAGAGTTACAATCATGCCAGATATGCTAAAGGAAATGGAATAGTAAGTAATTCATATTAGACAAAATCTGAAGATAGCCCAAAATAGACAAAAGAGCTACGCAGACATGAAAATGACTCCTAGAGAGTTCAAGGCAGGAGATCATGTGTATCTCTGAGTTAGACCCATGAAAATCTCTTTGAGAATGGGAGCTTGTGCCAAGCTGGAACCTTGGTATTGTGGACCCTTTGAAGTTTTGGATAGAGTGGGACCAATAGCCTATCGAATAACACTTCCTCCCACAGTGAAGGCACATAATGTTTTCCATGTTTCTTTATTAAAGAAGTATGTACATGATTCTAATCATATTATTGATTGGTTTGTGATTCAGGTGGAACTCGAGGGAGAAAAACCATTGCACAGGTCAAGGTGCAGTGGAAACACTTTGGCCCAGATGAGGCCAGCTGGGAAATGGAGGATGACATGAGACATGCATATCCATTTTTGTTTAGTTTTGTACATACAGAGCATATCGACAGATAGAAGATCGGGGACATTGTTCCTTTAAGGGAGAGGGGATTGTAATACCCCTGTTTCCCCCAGTTTGTAAATATAACTATAACTGGCCAAGAGACTACAAAGGACTAAATGTGTGTGAATGTTTGATTTGATGAACCTTTGTATAAAAGGTTCAATGTATGAATTTTATGTTATCAATAGAAATTTGATATGTGTTGCACAACTAATTAAAGGGGGAAAGTTTTCCAAGATAGACCATGCATGATATGAGAGAGATGGTGAAGGGAAACCAAGAATGGTTGAGATGACCCTCACTATACCAGTACCTACTAGGTGTAATTGCTCAATCCTCTAACCTAGAAATGAATTACTAGTCAGGCTGGTAGTTGGAAGGCCCTCCTCAAGAGTTAATGAGGAGATGTGGCAGGGTACCCATCTGTAAGGATTTCATGCCTGACCATGAATTGGGATTCAAACCCACACAAAATTGCTGAGGGAGGATATAAATCAAGTAATTCAGGGATATAGACATATCGACAAGATAACAGAGTAGAGAAAACACTCTGTCGAGAAGAGAAGGGAGCATACTTCGAATCTAGATTTGAGAGGAAAAGATGAGCAGTAAGATCATTTTTTACTGAAAGAAGCCACGAGCAGGGTTTGGATAGAAGATGATAAACGAGGCTGGCGAGTGACTAAGGAAGTACTCCTGTAGACCTCCTTGCTTGGAGTAGAGAAAACCAGTTGCCAATTTCCTGTGGGAGGAGGAGAGTAACCTTCGTCCTTGACTGTAATGGAGAAAAGAGAAAGAATCTCTCTCAGAGCATTATAGTCTAGCTCGGGGGTGGCCAATGGTAAATCTGATAGGAGTGGCTATGCCTTTGGTTGGGAGGAAACATGAAACCCTTTTAATAGTCACTTCACATTCTCCATTTCTTATAAGTATTATCATACTGTGTGTGTGTGTGTTGTGTGTGTGTGTGTGTGTATATATATATTGGATGCGATGATGAATGTATGTGTTTATGGTTAAGTCCTTCAGTATTTAAACAGTTATTAGAAATGCTCTTTGGCTTCTGTAAACTGTTATATTTTTATGATCTTTGAATTAACTCAGTTTAGCTGTTAGAGAGTCATGGGATGTGAATCCATGGGAGATTAGGGGTAGGATTGACTGAAACGTCTAAGTCCTATCGATATTTTGAATTCACCTTAGCGGGAATGTCAAGTTCATATCTATGAGAGAAGGGCATCTTCCCTTCAGACTATCCACCCATCTGACTGAGGGATCATGCCCATGTCCTTAACTCATTTGCTTCTAAAAATATTATCTCTTATCCCACAATATTTCCCTAATAACCCATGTGAACAAGGCCTAGGAACCCTGCACTAGTCTGAAAGGAGCTAGCTCTTTCGGCTTTAGGACTTGTGACACCATAATCCTCGAAAATAGCTGAAGGTCGAAGTCATGAATAAACGAGGGCCGTCGATATGGGGATCCAATGTGGATCCCTCTCAGCCATTAGATCGGACTTAGGAAGGGAAGTGTTAAGTGATTTGGTGAAGTCCTAATTCGGGAGAATAAGAGAGGTCTAATGCTGAAACTCTCGAATGTCGGAGTTGCAGAGTAAATTGGGACCATTGAAAATGGAGGGACATGTGTCCACAACTCAATGGTTATCCAAAAGTCTGGGTATTCGATAGTATAGGGACGTGTAAGTTTCCCTAGATCTCTGCAAGCTAGAATGAATCTTGGTCGTGGATGCTAGGCACACGTGATGATAGATCTGGCAGGGTTCGGAGAGAAAGACGGGAGATACACGTCAAACCCCCAAATGTTGAACTTCCGAAGTGATGTGGACCGTTGTTCTTTGAATCCTTTGGGATTTTCCCTAGCCTTTGATCTAAGAATCCCACCCTCGATTATCCAACCAATTGGGAACTCATCATGGAGCGACATATGGCCCCTACTTGTCCTCTATCTAAAATTTTCCATCGAATTAAAGTCATTGGATGATAGGATGTGTGGAAAGCAATCCCACAGTTCAGAGACTTAGTACTCCAGAGGAACCTGCCCAAGAACCTACCAAATGTGAAAACCTTTGAAGTCGCGAATGCCAAAATGAATCTCGATCGTTGGTAGGATGAGGAAACTTGGCGCCATATTAGAGAGTCTGAAGACTTATCTCTTCGAGGAGCTCGCAACGTGAGGAGTTGGAAAGCTTTGTAGTATGGAGCTGCAAAGTAACGAGAACCATAGATCTTAGGATCCTTCGAGAACTTCCCTGACTGTCAGATCCCTGTCGAGGTCAGCCTGACGTTGACCACTTCGGGAGATTAGAGGTGGTTCAATGCGAAATCCACCATAACCATTAGATCTAGGAGTTGCAGAGGAGGACCGCCAAATCAATGTCAGATTAATTCCTGACCGTCAGATCTCAGTAAGGACATATCAATGGAGGGGAGTCATTGCAGGATCTAAAGGTTGAGTTAACAATTGCATAAGTTGTTGTTCCGCAATCCCCAACGACCTTCGATCATTACTCGTCCACAAATCGATGGTACTCATTCGTCCCTCCGCCAATGTGCATCTTCCATTGCGGAACTCGAGGACGAGTTTAAACATCATGCTAGTCGAGAATCCACAACACTTCCTAGCCATCGATCTTCACAATTGATTCAATCACGTCCATCGAACTTAACATGTTGAAGCCCCAAAGTAATAGAGGTCATAGATCCATGGACTACATGGACTCTTACTGATCGTGAGATTGAAGAGTTGGGCGACGATCAGTCCAAGATGATGTGGCATCCTGATGTCAGTCAAGGTGACGTGGACCCATGTTACCTATGCCACGTGTCACCTAGATTTGTGCATCCGTAGACCCCATGGACCCATTAGAATGTGACACATGTCACCCCCTGTAAGGGCCACGTGTAAATCTCTATATTGTTGCGTGTCTGGTGTTGAGATCATCTGATAGGTGGGAAACTTGGGACCCACCCATACTCACCATTGTGTATTACACGTCATCCCGTGTGATAGTGGATACTTCGGCAGTCCAGACTCTGGGAGTCCAAAATTTTGGAGCATAGAGTATAGATTTGTGTAAGGAACCGAAGCCTAAAGTTCCAGAATAAATCGTGACCATTGACTGATTGGCCACATGGCGAAATCTCGAGGCCCTTCATAACTCCATCAATTCGACACTCTGGGGATGTCACGTGGTGAAGCGGAAAATATCTCCCAAGCCGAAGTCCCAAAACCCCCTTTTTAACTGTAGGATCTCAGTGGGTGATGCAAACCGTTGATTTTCTCCGCTATTCGGCAATCTGAGAATTCGGCCTTCAGGAAGAATGTCATGCAATACTGATTAGAACTCTCGAAGTCTGGGAGTCCCAAAGTCCCAAAAATTTTGCTAAGAGGACCTTTTAGCTCCTAGTCTTCAGCCCGAGTTCAGAGGGAGGACTCCACTAACTGACTTAGGCACTCAGTGTGAGATGTAAACTTCAGATAAGCAGAGGAGGAGGGTTTTTCTTAGTAATGGACCAAAGATGAACCAAGAGAAAGTGAAAACTTCAACGTCCCATCCCTTAGATGCTCCTTTAATGGGTTGGGTGTGTGACAATCATCAATAGGTCCCCCATGTGTCTCTAGGGTGGAAAATAGAGCTATAATAAGAAGTCATTGTTGGCCAAACTATTTTGGAGACTAAATTTTATTATGAATCTTTTGATGTGTAGAACATCTTCTAACATTTTACTAAGTCTTAGAATGGTGTAAGCATATGCTTTTAAAGTGTATTCTTTTCTCATGTATGAGAAATCTCTCTTATTTTGTTTGTCTCATAATTTGTTTCTCTATAACCTATAACCATAGTACTGTAATTAGTTGTTATTTTGAGACTTTTCTTGTTTGCATTTATTCATAGTACAAGTCCTTACATAAACTACTCATTCAAACAAATCAAAGTTATTTCTCAACCCCCCATGAACATGCATAGAGGTCAATTTGATTGCAACAATACAACTCTTGTGAATGAATTAATTTTAAGGAGGATGAGGAGGAGCACTAGACCTTTGTCATAGTTTTGTAATTAGAGTGATGAGGAGAAAGAGGAGGAGTATTGACCCTTTCTCACACTTGTATCATTTGAGTGAGGAGGAGAAGTAGCATTTGGCCTTTCTCACACTTGTATTAATATTTAGAAGGAAGATAAGGAGCATAAGTCCTTTTCCATACGTTTTCATACTTGTTAATTTGTTCATGTTATGGGTGAGGACCTTGCTGCAAATTCCAATTTAATGTTATCAAAACAAATATTGGAAAAAGATATATCAATTATTGAAAACCAAAACCAACATTTACAATATTAGAAACTTGGAAACTGATATTTCAACTAATAAAAACCAATATATTAAATATTGAAAACCAATATTTATAATAAATTTATGATAACTTAAACTAAATTTAATTTAATTTTAATAAAATATTTTTTTTATTATATATATAAAAATAGAACTCAACCTAAATTGGTATATGTAGAATTAGAGTGACCAAAGTATATATACAACTAATCTAATATCATGACACTAGTGATTAAACTAGTTAAGCTCAAATTTTGATTGGTGGATTTTGTCTTTTTCTCTAACATACCTATTCCTAGTGACTAGGCTATTTGAATTGTGAAAGTTTTGTTGGTTTTTGAACCATTTAATTAATGACTAGGTTGTTTGAATTGTGAAATTTTTGTTGGTTTTTGAACCATTTAGTTAATGCGTTAAAAATGTATTCATGTTGAGTATAATTTTTTCACCTCTAGATTTAAATTGCATCAAAAAACTATGTAACAATCATTTTAACACTTATGAGATACGTTTTTAACACTTATAAGATACGTTTTCAAATAATGGAGACGCGACTTTTGAGATATTAGTAAGCACTCATCTCCTTCTCTCCAACACATATTATTCATAAGTAAGATAGAATTCAATATCCTATAGAAAAATAAAAAGCATTTGCACGTCATTTCTTCTCCAACCCATATTATTAGTCCCTGTCTTTGGGGTCGAGTGATTCTTAGTAATTGATTTTTAATGTTTTTATTAACTTGGCACATAAATTAATGAATTTTGATGGTTTTAGTCAAAATTTTGCAAAATCATACAATTTAGGTTGTAATTTAATTAAAGTTTTCATTTGAATCTCTTATTTGGCCTCTTCCTGAGGTTAGGGAGAAAATATCATAGTCTATCGTGGTTGAAAGACTTATATCTGCAATCTCATTTTTCGGAAATGAAGTAATGCTAGAAATGACTCTAGCATTACTTCTCAACATTAAATGTTTGCTAATGTTTACTCCTCCCATACTTAGTGCATAGAGCATGTCCTATTGATGTGTTTGCTGCAATTGCCACCTACAGTACCATGCAAACCTGCATACATGCAAACATGCCTACATGAGCCTGGTCATACTTCTTGTTTAATCATACCTCTAAAATGCTATTCATTAATGTCCATAGACACCTCTCCAATTTCCCCAAGAATCTTGTCCAACCCAACCTCCCTAGGCATGACAAAGAATCCCAATACCATCGATTGGTTGAAGAATCTCAATACCACAAGCTGGCGTCCTCCTCTTCAGAGACTTTTCATGCTGGCCTCCTCCTCTTCAGAGAATTTTCCGCTGAGCATGTAATCCTCCAGAGCCAATGCTATGAATATTGGGTTTAAAAGTGAATTCCTCTCTATAAGTCATTGTTGTCAATAAGTTTGGAATATTGCAGTATGTTTAATAGTTGAAGTAAGTAATATTTTGCAAAATTAATCATTCAAATGAACTTTGGTGTTTGATTCCATTAGGAGGAAGGCTTACCAGATTACCGAGATATTTTCCGCACCGAATCCTGGTCTTCTATTTTTCTTTTAGTGTTCTTGGGTGGCACCATTAGTTTTTTCATTCACTCTGAGGTTGTAAGAGAACTCTGCACACAACTCCATCAAATAAATCAGTTCAGTTACAATTGTTTATTTTCTCTGGAACCCTAATTGTGTTTATGAAAGAAAGCATCCAAAAAGCAAGAATGCATGGTTACTGTATGCTAGCTGAACCTAGTCTACCTCAGATACTCTCGCTAGCCATTAGCATGGACATCTCTCCATAACTCTTTGGCCTGTCATCTCTCCAAAGCTCATTGGATGCTAATCATACATTCCTTCACAATATCTTCTACTTATAATTATAGCTACTGGAACAAACAATCGCACCATACAAGCAAGAAACCTTACCTCATCACCTGGAACTTACACTCGATCTCAATCTTGAACTGAAACTACAACCACTTCTTTTATTGGATAAACTACATCAACTGAATCCACAGTTGTTGAAGCCTTTGCTACCTTCTCTATTGGTGGTGGGTGGTGGTGAAACTGGATCCCATACTTTTTATGACTATGTCCAGAGGTTGCATTTTCACTAATTGTTTCATCAACATCCTAGGTATAGGCATCATGAGAAGGAGACCCAAGCACGTATTGAGATTGAGTTCCAGAACCAGATAAGTCTATTAACCCAAAAGAAATTGATTGGATTGAATCAATTGAACCCATTTCAGTTCCATAGCCCATAAATGAAGTTCCAAATTCAATTGTTTACCCATAATCACAAGCATATTATGGAGCAAAGCAAGCAGTCAAGGTATAGGCAGTGAAGGCAGGGGTTGTAGAACAAGTCGTTTTTGACTCAGTTTACCTAGTAGTAGTTTTAGATTCATATCTAGCTCACTATTTGATACGATAAATGTGAAGCTATGTTTGGATGAGCAGTATGCACTACTGGATGCGTTATTGAATGTGCTATGTGCTATGGTTGATTTTCCTCCTGCCATGATATCTCACCATACAAGATATCCTTACATCCTAGTTACCCCTATACAACATGCCCATCCATCCCATAGCTAGTCTCCATAGCTAACTCACCTACCAAATGGTCTCACCAAACATAACCATTCACAAGAGATAATTATACTAGACATCTATAGGTTATGCTAACTAATGAGATATCTCAATGTGATTAGCTAAGTAATTTCACAATGAAATTACACCTACTTCTTCCTACAATGCTAATTCTATTATTGGTTATCCTTCACTCCCGTTGTTTTGTCTTCTGCAGAAATGTTGAGAATGCCATTTGTTCCATTAATCTATGGGACGCCCCTGGGAGTCAGAGGAATTCTTGTGAGCTCCCCAAATCCAAGAAAAACTAGGAGTTAGATCGAAATTTGTGTTTCTATAGAGATATCTGTACCTGGAGGTGTCTGTTGTGCCTGTGTGAGGATGTATCTATACACCATCAATTTACTTGTGTCTCGTCCAGGCTGAGGTTGCCACCTTCGTCGATAATAATGGAAACCTGCAAAGCTACACCATAGACCACAACTTCGTCCTCCCGCATGCACTTATCCACAATATCCATACTCCTCCTGAACAGGTCCATGTTGAGCTCCTCGAAGCGAGCTCTAGTAATGGTGATGAAGCATAAGATTCCTAACGAATCGCCTCCCCACATCCTAACTTTCCACTTTTGAACACGTCTTCTAATTTTTGGCTACATGGAGTCTATTAAAAGAATGGTTCTACTCTCCATTAATATACATGGTTTTCAAGAGAACAATGCCCTCGTTCATTACAATGAATTAAATATATGTCTTAAGACATGACGTGCCATCTGAGGCCTAAGTTATTAATCCCAAAAGCCATTTTTGGTGTGCGATCAAAAACATTTTTTGGCCAAGAAATTAAAATTTGGCACTTGATAAGGACTAACCACACACAAGATCGGGATTCATAGACTGTTGAAGCTCGATCATAATGTTTTCTTCTACATAGTAAAAATGAAAAACATAAAAGTGTTTGGCATTGCTAAAACCCTAGAATGAAATGGGAACATAAAAATAACCAATAATTAAGAAAAAAAACTATATCTTGTATTTTGTTGTATGCATAAAACAATTACTACATGGTAAAAAAGAAAAACAAAAAAGTGCTTGGCACTGCTAAAACCCTAGAATGGGAGCATATAGATCAACAATAATAAAGAATCAATCAAAGTGCAGATCTATTGCAAGCAATTGCTCCACAACCAATTTTAGGCATGTGGGAATTTAACATGCTTTTTGTCTAATTTCCTATTGCCTCTCGTTGCTTATCTTTAAAAAAAAAGTGTTGGGGATTGTTGCGCTGCTTACTCATTATTAAAAATATTAAAATGCAAAATGTATGTTAAACTAAAAATGCTTGCAGCGAGGAAGTTACTTTCACAATAAGTGTTAACAAATTTCTTAGAAGTGCATATTTTGTGATATTGAAAAACAAATTTCTTATATATGCATATTGGGTGTATTGGCCTCAAAGCCTCCAAAATATAACTAATTTGCTAACTCAACTAATGCGTGGATCCATAGGAGGTCGGAATGGAGTCTGAGGTTTTTCTCGGCACTGAGGCTCGTGGGTGTGGATAATTTTTCCCTGTCATTCTAAAATGCGGTGACAGGTTTTTCCTTTCCTCTCCCTCGCATCTTTAACCTAGGATCACTCTTTACTCTCTTCCCTATAAACCGTAGACCATTTTTTACAGCATCCCTATTGTTTTTCTCCTGAATTTCTTTGTAGATGTGTAACGCTGGGATTAACTATGGAGAAGGAGACAGAGCATGTGGACCCTCCCTCCTCATCTAGCGGCTTTGACCTTAGTCTAGGGATGCTGTCAGTTGATTTCTCCCCACTTATCCAGACTATTCTTACTTCTCCTGAGCCTTCATCTCCTCTCACTAGTAAACTACCGTCTCTTTCCCTTTCCCCGCATGGAACATATTCTTACACCGATGTTTTTGGCACTTTCTCAGACTTTATGGTCATGGAATCGCCCACCTATGGGAGCATCCCCTTGGCTCCTAGCTCACCAGTTGATTTATCCCTTGATTGGCTCTCACAGGAGGAGGGTGATTTCCTATGCTCTTCGCCACCTGCGAACCTTGAACCCGATGGAAGTGGTTTTGCGTCAAAAGGGACTCAACACCATGAAGTCTCCGGACTGGTTCTTAGAAGCAAGGATATAGGTCTAACACATCTTCGGGGAACTTGTCCCTCTTCCAAAGGTCTTATATCGACATTCTTGGAAGTTGAAGAAAAGAGGGGATTTTCTCAAGACAGAAGGGCCCTTTCCCCAGTTTACAATCTAGAGGACTCATGGGATGCAAGGGGATTTCACCACACCCGCCAAAACCAGAGAAGGAAAGGTCCAAAATCTATTGGGAAAGTGGACAATCTGCAGTTTGGGAAGGAGTTCGGTATGAACAAGGTGGTACATATGACGAATCAGACTCTGGTGGGGAGGGCCAGTGGTAGTTTTTTTTCCCTCAAAACCATTATTTCTTGGACAAAGTCGGTCTGGGAAGAGCACCTGGGGTATGCCCCAGATGTTATTGAATTAAGCAGGAATTGGTTTGCTTTCCTTTTTTTACAACCAGAGAACGCAAAATGGGTGTTGAGTAAAAACTGGAGTGTAAAATCCTCCCCTCTTTTGCTCAAGCCTTGGAGCCCCCTTTTCGATGCAAGCAGAGAGAAAATGGATAAAATCCATGTCTTGGTAAGACTGTTGGCTCTACCCTTACAATTCTAGTCTCTAGATAACTTCAAAGCCATCATAAATTTCATGGGGGATTTTCTTGAAGCTGATCTTTCCTTCGAAGAGACAAAGCAAAGAAAATTTGCTAGGATTTTGGTCAATCTAAATGTCAGAGAAGGTCTTGGAGAGGAGATCGATGTTACTTGGGAGGGTTACACTCATACTCATCTCCTGGACTATGAGAATATCCCCTTTAGATGTCAACGTTGTCACAAGTATGGGCACCTAGTGGATTCTTGCCACCTCCCCTTAAGAACAAAAAGGGGCCCTATTACAGGACAAAACTAAAGCCTTCTTATCCAGATTCCAGCAAAAGGAAATCATTTATCACAGGGAAGGAATATCCTCTCTGTACAGAATTCATACCCTCCACATCGGTATCAACGGAATAGGAACAGAAAGAAGGATCTCCCCCCCTAGAAAGGATAGTGGGGGCAAAACTGGAGAAAAAAAACACCTCTTCTCTAAACTTAGAATTTACAAAGGCATTGACCTCAAGTATTCCTCTTCCTCCCTCACCCCCCATTACAATTTTAATTAATAATCTTTCTTTAGAGGGCACTGAATGGTTGTAGGCTCTAAAAAACTTGTCTCTAAACACTACTTCCTGGACCTGCACCGAGACTCTCCTGGTCTGTTTAAATGATACACCCCTTCTGGAAGCTCTGCCTCCCCCTAAGCATCTCTGCCTAGTATATGAAGTCTCTTCCTCCTCATCCCAATCCCTATATTCTTCTTCTACCCATTACTTTTTAATATCTCAAAGAAAAACCATTGGTGGACTGGGAAAGGATGAAGTCTCACTCCTGGATAGGGGAGGACAGGGGAGAAAGTCCTTTTTCTCCAAAGGGTAATCAAAGGCCATAATAGATCTCTTAGCCAGAAAACAACTATCTATTGAATGATCACTTAGAGATTCGAAGCCCCGAGCCAAGGTTCTAGGATGAATATTATGTCCTTCAACTGCAGGGGTTTGGCAGGGGCCCTCAAAAAACCCTCCCTAAAAAGGGTGGTTACCATTGAACACCCAGATGTTTTACTCCTCCAAGAGACTATGGGAGTAGTAGATGAGATAAAAACAAGCCTAGAGATTCTTCTTCCAGGTTGGGTTTTTACTACAGTGGATGCTTTGGACAGATCTGCTAGATTGGCCACCGGTTGGAACTCACAAAACGTCCAAGTTCTCAACTCTTGGGGTCTGTACCCGGGACTTGGGATAATTGTGTTGACATAAGAAATCAAAGAGGCAGTCCATATATCTAACATTTATGGACCCTATCAAAACAAAAAATCCTTTTGGGACTCTCTCCTAAAAAAATCCTTCTTCCAAGAACTGCTAATCTTAGGGGGAGACCTAAATATATCCCTGGGTCCCTCTGAGGTATGGGGGGACAATGCTAGGCCAGATCTATAGGCTGACTACTTTATCCATAAATTTGCAGAATCCAAACTAATGGATCTGGACCCATTAAATCTCAACCCTACTTGGAAAAATAACAGGGTTGGAATCGATGGAGTGGCAAAAAGACTGGATCATTTTTTTATCAGTGATACTCTTTTGAAAAATATTCTTATCATCAAACAATGAATTGGTTTTGGAGGCCTGTCAGACTAGCCAACCCTTTCAAATTTAACAAAACTTGGCTTGAAGATGATTCCTTTTTGAAGTTGATAAAGGACCATTGGATACCCTACCGACAAAATTTACCCCAGTCAACAACTTATCAGTTTACAGAAAATCTGAAAAGAATCAAAGAAGTAGTAAAACCTTGGGCATTCCAAAAAAGGAAAAATGAGGACAAAGAGTTAAAATACATTTAACTTGAACTACAAAGTATCTTGGAATATTAAAAGGACATCCCGAGAACACCAGAGGAAAAACTGATATTAATTCAATTGGATAAAAGGAGGATAAAACTTTTCAAGGAACACGAAGAGACCTGGAGATTAAAAAGCAGAGCTATTTGGCTAGAAAGTGGCAATGAAAATGCAAAGTTCTTCCAAGACTATGCCAAAGGAAGGAAAAACATCAATACTATCTGGCATTTAAAGAATTAGGACAGAAACTTGGAAACCTCCTTTGAAGGGTTGTCAACACTGGGAAAAAGTTATTTCCAAAATCTCTTCAAAGCAAAAAACCGAGCTACAATCGAGGAAGTAGTTAAAGTGGCGCAAATGTTTCCCAGATTTGTTGAAGAAGAGGAGACTTGATTCCTAATGAAATAAGTCACATAAAAAGATCTCCTAGAAGTACTACATAGTTTCCAAAAAGATAAAAGTCCAAGCCCAGATGGATGGACCATTGAATTCTTTCTGGGCTATTATGAAATTTTAGGATCAGACTTATTAAAAATGGTGGAGGATACAAGAATATCAAGTTGCATCCCATAGAGTCTTAAATCAACATTCCTTTCTCTTATCCCAAAATAGGATAACTCGAAGACTCTGGATGACTTCAGACTAATCTCTCTTTGCAACTGTGCCTATAAAATTGTCTCAAAATTAATTGTTAGACGATTCAAAAAAATTATTTCCAGGAACATTTAGGAACAACAGTTTGGTTTTTTGGAAGGAAGACAGATTCATGATTCCATAGGCATAGCACAAGAAGGACTTCATAGAATCAAGACAAGAGAGAAAAAAGGGTCAGTGTTAAAGATAGATCTCTCAAAAGCCTATGATAGAGTAAGTTGGTTGTATATTCGGTTATTACTGACTCATCTGGGGTTTGAAGTTCCCTTTATCACTTGGTTCATGAGATGTCTTACCACAACTTCCTTTGTAGTCTTAATAAATGGTTTGGATTCACCTTTCTTTAACCCAGAACGAGGGCTCAGGCAAGGTTGTCCACTATCACCACTCCTCTTCCTTCTAGTAGCGGAAGGACTCAACAGAGCTCTTACACAGGCAAATATTGCAGGAGTCTTTTCAGGTATCAAGATAACACCTGCTTTGTCTCTCACACATCTACTCTTTGTAGATGATGTCTTAATTTTCAGTGGAGGGTCCAGAAGGGAAACAAAAACATTAAGTAACATCCTTTCTCTTTTCTCCAAAGCAACCTGGATGCTAATAAATGACAGAAAATTGTTGCTCACTACTTTCCTCCTTTCAAATGAAGAAGAGAAGGAACATGACTCCTTATTTCCATTCGAAAGAAAGAAGTTAGATGAAGGACTAAAGTACTTGGGTTTTAATTTAAAACCCAATGATTACATAAAAGAAGATTGGAAGTGGCTCCTGAAGAAATTGGAAAAAAGGCTAAATGCTTGGAGTCATTGGTGGCTGTTACAAGCAGGGAGACTGGTGCTAGTAAAGTCAGTTTTGGAAGCTATCCCCATTTATTGGATGTCCCTCTCTTGGATTCCTAAAGGAATTCTGGAAGCAACAAGGAAACTCTCCTCAAAATTTCTTTGAAATGGAAAAAAGGAGGCACATATAATTCCCTGGGTCCGTTGGGAAAGAATAGCCATCCCAAAGGCCTTGGGAGGGTGGGGAATGAAAAACATATTTCTTTTCTCCAAAGCATTGGTATCCAAGGGAGGGTGGCAGCTTATAAAAACCTCTAGTGTAACATACCCACTATCATAAATCAAAGTTTTTGGGTTAATTTCTCACAAATGAGAAATCTCCAAAAACTTGCATTAGCGAAATGCCAATCCCCGATTCAATATCGGGATTCGGGGTTTCAGACTTTCCACTATTGAGAGTCCCTATCCTCTCGAATCCCTGATCACCGATGGGACAAATTTTCGATGTGCCCCTTTTTCACCAGCCTCTTCTAGCGTACTTCTGATCCACGTGACCTGCGTTCATATGACCACTGTCATATTCTTTTGTCGGGGTTTTGA
Organism: Picea engelmannii; assembly: GCA_009831015.1. Taxonomy (NCBI): domain Eukaryota; kingdom Viridiplantae; phylum Streptophyta; class Pinopsida; order Pinales; family Pinaceae; genus Picea; species Picea engelmannii. Next base: position 694,075 of record ML776863.1, on the reverse strand, counting down.
CACCCACGATGTTTTGGCAACTTGAATCACCAATATCCGATCTCTGAATCGCTCCTTTGTTGCCTCAACCCCACTTGGCTAAGCCTTTGGCCCACATGACCGGCTCCTATATGACCACAGCAACAAATTCTCATCGGGGTTTCGGGGTTTGTGGTGCCGAGGTGCACATGTACCCGGAACTCCCGATCCTCTGATCCCCGATGTGCTTCAACTCTCCAAGATAAGCCCTGGCCAATTTGACCACTGATTCCGGGACCGTAGTCCTACCTCTCGTCGGGGCTATGGGGTTTCCAATGTCGTAAAACACCTACTTGTAGGTTTCCCGATCTCTCGAACACCGATTCTTCATCAAGATGACAGCTGGCTCCCACTATGGCTCTTCCCTCAGCTCCGCTATTCGGACAACTATTCCCCACTGATCGGGGTTTCGTGGATCGCGATTTCAAAGTGCACAATTCACTTGTCACCGGGATCCCCGATATCCCAATGAACTCCAAACACCGATAGATTGACTCCTTGTCGGGATTTTCTCCGATGGCGCAAATCTCTACTACGCGTCCTCTAAATAAACGGTCCTGATTTCCTCCAGGGTTTGGGACTTGAAATGTCTCGAGTTCCTTGTCCTCAGGAACTCTGATATGTCGATTCCTGAATCTTCCCGGAGGTATGACACCTGTCCTCCGCTAGTTCCACCTGTGGCCCACACAACTCTCTTGTCGGGATTTCACGTATCGCGATTCCAAACTATGAGGGTTTCTTCCCTTTGAAATCCCCAATGCTCTGAACTCCGACCCTTCTGGATCTACTGACACATGTCCTCCAAAATGAACGGTTCAGATCGTGTCGGGAAATCGCGGATCGCGATTCCGTATGACAAGGTTTCTTTGTGCTCGAAAACTCCGATTCTCCGATTCCCAACTTCTGGGATCTCCTGACACGTATCCCCCACGATAAACGGTCTTGCACATATCGAGATATTGCGGATTGCGATTCCTGAGGTCGTGATTTCTGCCCTCTCGGAATTCCCGATGACATTCTAGAAACTCTCCTCTGTTCATTGGGGCTTAATCCCGGTGCAACTCCTGCCAGATCTAAAGGTTCATGGGAGTTCGACTGCTGATCCAACGGTTCACCAGCCTTCCAAGCTTAGACTCTAATGTGGCCGTAACCTCCTCTCACCTCAGTGAGATCCAATGGTTCTGATGCCACTTTGTGTGCTCTTCCACAACTTTTATAGACGAGGAAATTAGCGGTCCAGATGTTCTCATGGAACACGGGGATCTACGACCCTAGACTCTTCACTATCCATGAAGACATAGGAAAATCAGGTGGTAAGGCCTTTAACACCCTACCTTCTCCTGCTAATCTAACGGTCGTGGGGAAACTGTGGAATTCCCGACGAATCCTCATCGTTGATTTGATAATCCTCCCTTAAGCTGCCATCTTGGGTTTTTAAGGGGATCGTTCCTCCTCGTGCAAGGTTATTAAGACTTGCACCTTCAAGTTCCTATTTCAGGTTCTGGGTAAACCTTTCCAAGGGGGAAATCTCTACAAGAGACCTATTCCGGGGCTTTCCTGGATATGGGTGAAGGGAAACAATTTCCCTAGAACTGGCTGAAAACCTAACATCATTCAGCCTAGGCATAATTAGATTCAGTTTATCAACATAAGTCATGCATGGCTTCCTCTATTATAAGCATATGCCTATTAATCATTATCAAAACACTACACAAACATTCTTACACATGAAGCATTTACAATTTCACAGGTCTTATGAGCATATACATATATGTATCATTCTATGAATTTCAAGAGGCAATATGTAAACAAAACACTTATCAGAAGTGACTTCAGAAATGGGTGCAACTACTGAGAGGGGTGCTCGCTTCCACCCAACCGTAGGCTCAACGACTCCCAACGGATTTACCACTAGCCACCCCCGAGCTGAGACCACGATGTTCTGAGACCTGCGTCTCTCTATCTGCCAGTGACCAGGAGCGAAGGTTGCAATCCTTCCTCTCTGCTATCACTCACTCTGCGTAAAAATTGCCAGAGTTCCCCTCGCGTCTGCCCTCTCAATCGCTTCTGCCATATGCCTTATCCTCTCGCGAGATTGCGTGTGGCACGATTACCCTCGCACTGGTCAGTCATGATGGCTCTACGGATAGGCGGTTCACCTCCCCATCCTTCATCAAACCATCAACCTACCAGCCCGCAAGGCATTAATTTCAGGGCCAGCGAGCTGCGTTTGGTTCTCCGGGCTAGTGGAGTCCAAATATGGTATTTAATTCTTGGTGGAAGTTAACGCCCCCTTTCCAGGTGCCCTCCACCACCATCGTGGTCTCTTTTCTGTACATCCCCTCTCAGCAGTCCTGCAATAAATTCAGAATGTTATTCACATTCATTGACCTCTTCCTGCAGGTCCATTTACATCACATATTCATACTTATGAGTTTTCCATAGTCCTTGGCCAGTCCAATTATATTTACAATCTGGGGGAAACAGGGTGTTACAATTCCCTCCCCCTTAAAAGGAACATCGTCCTCGATGTTCTTAGCTACTAACATGAATTACATGTACAGAAGTAAACAAAATCGGATATGCCTGTCTCATGGCATC
>ML776863.1:659149-689237 GCA_009831015.1 Picea engelmannii | reverse complement strand
CTTCTTCTGGAGGGCAGTGATTGGACAACCAATCTTGGAAAAATCTTTTATAAATCTTCTATAGTATCCCGCCAATCCCATAAAGGATCTGATGTCTGAGACATCCTTTGGGGTAGGCCATTCCATGATAGACCTGATCTTGTTAGGGTCTACTGCTACCCCTTCCTTGAACAACACATGTCCCAAGTAATGTATTTGCTTCTGAAAGAAGTCACACTTGCTGAATTTAACATAGAGTTGATGCTCTCTTAGCACTTGCAACACAATTCTAAGATGTTCTTCATGTTCTTCTCTATTCTTAGAGTAGATTAATATGTCATCAATGAAAACTAGTACAAATTTATCTAAAAATTTACTGAGTACATTGTTCATTAAGCACATGAAAGTGGCAGGGGCATTGGTCAACCCAAATGGTACTACCACAAACTCATAGTGACCATACCGTGTCTGGAAAGCGGTTTTATGGATGTCTTCCCCCTTAATTCGGACTTGATGGTATCCCAACCTCAAGTCAATCTTTGAGAAAACATATGCACCTCCCAACTGATCGAATAGATCGTCGATTCTGGGCAATGGGTACTTGTTCTTTATGGTTACTTTATTAAGTTGTCTATAGTCTATACACAGTCTAAGGGTGCCATCCTTCTTTTTCACGAACAGGATTGGTGCTCCCCATGGGGACATGCTGGGTCGAATATAACCCTTGTCCATCATTTCTTTCAATTGTAACTTGAGTTCTACTAAATCAGGTGTGCTCATCCGGTAGGGTGTTCTAGACACCGACACCGCTCCTGGTGCGAGTTCTATCGAGAATTCAATGTCTCTTCTCGGAGGTAGACCCGATACCTCTTCTGGAAATACATCTCTGTACTCTCTCAGGATAGGGTCAACATTGGGGCTTGGTTTAGTGCCTTCGATTATTTTCAGTACCTGTATTGCATATAGGGGGCATCCCTTTCGGCAATACTTCCTCATTTGCAGGGCTGATATCTGCCCCACCGAGACCGGTTTTCGGATCCCTTGGAGGGTTATCCTTTGTCCTTCTTTGCTCACACATTCTAAGGTTTTATGGTAACAATCCAATTTGGCTTTATGGGCGGCAAACCAGTCCATACCAATCAACAGGTCGTATGATCCCAGGGGTAATACATTAAGGTTTGCTTGGGTGGGGAATTCACCCAACATTAATTGGCAGGCTGGTATGGCTTCTACTACCTTTCTTTTAGTGCCAGTGGCTAACTGTACCAACCATGGTTCAATTTTCTTTTGTGGCTGTAGTTTGCACTTATCAACAGTTCTAGGGGCTATATAACTCAAATTTGAACCAGGGTCAATCAAAACAAACACTAGGTGGTTGAAAACCATACCTTCTATTTCCACCACTGAATCTTGGTGGTCAGCTTGGTTATTATCCAAGGCTGCATAAATCTGCGACACACTCCTTGCCACATCATTGACCATGGTAGCTTCCGGCATGTTATAAATTTTTCGACTGTTCTGTTGTCGGTGTGGAAAGTCTCTCCGGAGATGCTCTCCTCTGCAATCCCAGCATTCCAAAGGTTTTCTCTTTGGGTTATCAGTCTTTACTGGTATAGGTCTAGAAGTTTTATTTCTGTCCACCGAGGGAAAGTTCTGCTGGAGTACACTCCGAGTTGGGAAGTTCATTCTGGGGTTCTTCTTGTAGTTTTTAAATCCCGAGGATTTGTTCCCCTTTTTCTAAAATCTCGAACCACTCTTCTGTTTCCAGTCTCCACGAAGCTCTGCCCGATGTCCATATTGTTCATGACAATATGTTGCCTTTCTTATAGTGTCTTCTAAGGTCTTTGGCTCGTCGAATTCGATTTGGTTCCGGTATTCTTTGGGCAGCCCACTGATGAAGCATTGTGCCTTCGCCTTCTCTGCTTTGATGTAGGGTACATATCTCAGTAAGTCAAGGAATTTGTTGACATATTCCTCCATGGTAAGTTGGCCCAGTTTGAGTTCATAAAACTCTTTAGCCTTCTCTTCGAAATACCTTTCCGAAAAATACTTCTTCCGGAAGTACTTCTCAAACTATTTCCAAGACAGGTCCTCCTCGCGGACCCCTTTCATATTCTTAAGGTCTTCCAACCAGATGGAAGCCTTTTCGTTCAGATTGAAAGTGGCCACTCAGGCCTTCAAGTTCTCTGAGAAATCATGGACCCTGAAATATTTCTTTAGTCCAAGTAGCCAAGCCTCAACTTCCTCTCCCTTCTTTATCTCACTGTTGAAGGAGGGAGGTTTGGCCTTTTTAAATTCCTCAAATTTATGACTCTTGAAAGTCTTTTGCTTCTTTTGTTTCTTTTGGGAATAGGAACTGGTCCTGCTGCTAGAAGAGCCTTCTGAATCACCAGCTTCCTTCTCAGTGGAATCGTCTGGCATTGGTCCTTTACCTCTGGGGTCGACCTTTCTGGATGTGCTTCTCTGAGTGTGGCCACTGACATGACCACGATTTTGCATCTCAGGTTCATGCTGCATTTGTCATTGTAGGTAAGATAAGCTCTGCAGTAGAACTGCATTAATTTCGGTTTGCTTTTCTTGTTCTTTCATCATCCTTTCATTATCGGCCTTGCAGCTTTGCAATTCGGCCATGAGACTCCTCACCGTCTCAACTAAGTCTGGAGGGGTTCCTATTGCTCTTCTTTCATCAGACTCCTCGTCTCTATTGTGGGAGCCTTCTCCCACCTCTTGGTGAGTCACCATACTCTGCGTTTGTATATTCTCGCGGTTGATCATCTGCTTGAGTGAAAAGACAAACGCTAGATATTAGTCAAGAGTTAAATACATTTTATAATTTGCGCATAATTTCATAACTCTTTCACATGCATACACAGTTGGGTTTTCATATTCCAAGTTTTTAATCCTGGTCAAGATAGTTAAGTCAGGGGGTTACTCCTCATAGGAGTGTTTCGTACGAGGTTTATGCGCGACTGGTGCATGAGCCCAATCAGGCCGAGTGTTGTAAACATGCTCTGATACCACTTTGTAACATACCCACTATCATAAATCAAAGTTTTTGGGTTAATTTCTCACAAATAAGAAATCTCCAGAAACTTGCATTAGCGAAATGCCAATCCCCGATTCAATATCGGGATTCGGGGTTTCGGACTTTCTGCTGTCGAGAGTCCCTTTCCTCTCAAATCCCCGATCACCGATGGGACAAATTTTCGATGCGCCCCTTTTTCACCAACCTCTTCTAGCGTACTACTGATCCACGTGACCTGCGTTCATATGACCACCGTCATATGCTTTTGTCGGGGTTTCTTCAATTGGGGTTTTGACACCCACGATGTTTTGGCAACTTGAATCACCGATCTCCGATCTCCGAATCGATCCTTTGTTTCCTCAGCCCAACTTGGCTAAGCCTTTGGCCCACACAACCGGCTCCTATATGACCACAAAAACAACTTCTCATCGGGGTTTCGGGGTTTGCGGTGCCGAGGTGCACACGTACCCAGAACTCCCGATCCTCCGATCCCCGATGTGCTTCAACCCTCCAAGCTAAGCCCTGGCCAATGTGACCACTGATTCCGGGACCGTAGTCCTACCTCTCGTCGGGGCTACAGGGTTTCCAATGTTGTAAAACACCTACTCGTAGGTTTCCTGATCTCTCGAACACCGATTCTCCGTCAAGATGACAGTTGGCTCCCACTACGGCTCTTCCCTCAGCTCCGCTATTCAGACAACTATTCCCCACTGATCGGGGTTTCGCGGATCGCGATTTCAAAGTGCACAATTCACTTGTCACCGGGATCCCCGATATCCCGATGAACTCCAAACGCCGATAGACTGACTCCTTGTTGGGATTTTCTCCGATGGCGCAGATCTCTACTACATGTCCTCTAAATAAACGGTCCCGATTTCCTCCGGGGTTCGGGACTTGAAATGTCTCGAGTTCCTTGTCCTCAGGAACTCCAATATGCCGATTCCCGAATCTTCTCGTAGGTCTCACACCTGTCCTCCGCTAGTTCCACCTGTGGCCCAGACAACTCTCCTGTCGGGATTTCACGTATCACGATTCCAAACTACGAGGGTTTCTTCCCTTCAAAATCCCTGATGCTCTGAACTCTGACCCTTTTGGATCTACTGACACATGTCCTCCAAAATGAACGGTTCAGATCATGTCGAGAAATCGCAGATCGCGATTCCGTATGACAAGGTTTCTTTGTGCTCGAAAACTCCGATTCTCCGATTCCCGACTTCTGGGATCTCCTGACACGTATCCCCCACGATAAACGATCCTGCGCCTATCGGGATATTGCGGATCGCGATTCCTGAGGTCATGATTTCTGCCCTCTCGGAATTCTCGATGACATTCTAGAAACTCTCCTCTGTTCACTGGGGCTTAATCCCGGTGCAATTCCTGCCAGATCTAAAGGTTCACGAGAGTTCGGCTGCTGATCCAACGGTTCACCAGCCTTCCAAGATTAGACTCTAATGTGGCTATAACCTCCTCTCACCTCAGTGAGATCCAACGGTTCTGATGCCACTTTGTGTGCTCTTCCACAACTTTTATAGATGGGGAAATCAACGGTCCGGATGTTCTCATGGAACACGGGGATCTACGGCCCTAGACTCTTCACTATCCATGAAGACACAAGAAAATCAGGTGGTAAGGCCTTTAATTCCCTACCTTCTCCTGCTAATCTAACGGTCGTGGGGAAACTGTGGAATTCCCGATGAATCCTCATCCGTTGATTTGATATTCCTCCCTTAAGCTTCCATCTTGTGTTTTTAAGGGGATCGTTCCTCTTCATTCAAGGTTATTAAGACTTGCACCTTCAAGTTCCTATTTCAGGTTCTGGGTAAACCTTTCCAAGGGGGAAATCTCTACAAGAGACCTATTCCGGGGCTTTCCTGGATATGGGTGAAGGGAAACAATTTCTCGAGAACTGGCTGAAAACCTAACATCGTTCAACCTAGGCATAATTAGATTCAGTTTATCAACGTAAGTCATGCATGGCTTCCTCTATTATAATCATATGCCTATTAATCATTATCAAAACACTGCATAGACATTCTTACACAGGAAGCATTTACAATTTCACAGGTCTTATGAGCATATACATATATGTATCATTCTATGAATTTCAAGAGGCAATATGTAAACAAAACACTTATCAAAAGTGACTTCAAAAATGGGTGCAACTGCTGAGAGGGGTGCTCGTTTCCACCCAACCGTAGGCTCAACGACTCCCAACGGATTTACCACTAGCCACCCCCGAGATGAGACCACGATGTTCTGAGACCTGCGTCTCTCTATCTGCCAGTGACCAGGAGCGAAGGTTGCAATCCTTCCTCTCTGCTATCACTCACTCTGCATAAAAATTGCCAGAGTTCCCCTCGTGTCTTCCCTCTCAATCGCTTCTTCCATACGCCTTATCCTCTCGCGAGGTTGCGTGTGGCACGATTACCCTTGCACTGGTTAGTCATGATGGCTCTACGGATAGGCGGTTCACCTCCCCATCCTTCATCAAACCATCAACCTACCAGCCTGCAAGGCATTAATTTCAGGGCCAGCGAGCCACTTTTGGTTCTCCGGGCCAGTGGAGTCCAAATACAGTATTTAATTCTTGGTGGAAGTTAACACCCCCTTTCCAGGTGCCCTCCACCACCATCGTGGTCTCTTTTCTGCACATCCCCTCTCAGCAGTCCTGCAATAAATTCAGAATGTTATTCACATTCATTGACCTCTTCCTGCAGGTCCATTTACATCACATATTCATACTTATGAGTTTTCCATAGTCCTTGGCCAGTCCAGTTATATTTACAATCTGGGGTAAACAGGGTGTTACATGTAGTCTATGGATTAAGGTCATCGTCCAGAAATATATTGCACTAGTACCTCTCCAGGCTTGGTTAAGAAGCCAAAAAAAAACCAAAAAGGGAGCCTCGGTAATCTGGAAAGCCATCCTAAACGATTTCCCTCTCATTGAAAATGGACTAGCTTGGAAAATTGGGAATGGAAACCGCTTCAGGTTAGGGACAGACCCCTGGCCAAGAAGCGAAAGAAATCACTTATTCACTTAGCAGTTAATTCAAAGTTTACACTCTTTAGGTTTTATTTTCCTAAGTTCCCTGGCAGACCCCAACCGCTCTACCCTTTGGTCATAGGGTTGGAAGGACCCACGAGGGCTGGACCTCAGTGAAGTAGAAAAGAGTGAACTAGAAAGATATATTTGTTGTCTAAAATTCTCACAAATTAGACTCTCAGACATAGAGGATGATTTGATTTGGGATCCAGTCCCATCTGGGATCTACTCTCCCAAACTGGGCTATCTTAAATCTAACTCTGATTTGAGCTCCTTGGAGCCTGTTTGGTGGTGGAGGAATGGTGGAAAGTCAAAAGATCGACAAAAACTAGACTTTTTATGTGGAATGTCCTTCAAAATAAGGTCTTGACCTTGGACAACCTTCAGAAGAGGAATTTTGTTGGACCTGGTTTGTACACTCTTTGCAAATCCGAAGGAGAATATTCCTTACATCTATTTTTAAACTGTACATTCATCACCAATTTTTGGAAGGAAATTTCCAGACTGTTAAATATTTATTGCATATGGGAAGGACGGTATTTGGAACATTCCTGGCGTACATGGTGGAAAAAGAGAGACTACAAGATCTTAAGATCTCTTCCCCTCTTGGTTATTTGGGGCATTTGGCTTGCCCGAAACTCCTTCATTTTCAAAGGAATTCCACCTTCCTTTGAACATATTGTTGCAAGTAGTGTTTCTCTGTTGTCGATGTTCCTCTCACAGAGCTCTAGCCCACCCTCTAGACAACCACAAGAAATGGTGATCGACTACACCTCTCTATGGGGTTTCTTGATGGAGCATCCCAAAAAAATCTATGTGGAGGTGGAGGACTCCTCTACCTCTCACCTTCACACTATTTCATCTTGACTTTTGGCATTGGGATAGGAACAAATAACTTTGCTGAACTTCTTAGCCTCAAACTACTCATTGTATTTTCCATTGAAAAAGGTTGTCGCGCTTCAAAAGTTTATGGGGACTCTTTAAATGTCATAAACTGGATAAAAGGCACACAAAGATGTTTAAACACAAGACTTGCTACATTGGTGGAAGACATACATTGTTTGCAAACAAAATTTGACTCACTTGTTTGCCAACATGTCTATAGGGAAAACAATAAATAAACATACCAGAGGTCGAAAGAGGGGATTAACATGGTTATGGGCCAGTGGAAAATAACTGAGTACCAAAATGATCAAGCAAATTAATATTTGTAGAGGACTTTTTTGGATTAATCAAATCAGTATAAATTGAATGGATAGGTTTATAAAGAACATGATTATATTTGGGGAATCCAATGATCAACAACAATTTTGTAAATATATATTATGCACACTATATGTAGACAGTACTAAGAAGACCAACCGAAGCATATTCAATAGAACCGGCTCCAACATTTTTGCGGCTATAACAATCTACAAAAGAATTCATGAAATGCATTAGATAGCTTCAACTACAAACTACAATGTAATAGAATACACTAAGAGGTGTATTTGCAAAATGTAATATTGTTCATAAAGTAATAAAATTATGTTTTTTTCCAAGGAAAAAAAAACTAACGCGTGGATAGAGCATATGAGACTGGTCTCCATTAAATTTAGCTCAACTTGACCATTAAAAAATCTATGTTAGCTTCTTTTGGCAGGGACTTGTTGCTTCGCAACTGCCCTTGTTCATAAGTAAGATGGAATTCAATTTCCCATAGAAAATTAAAGGCATCTGCACGTCATTTCCTGTAGTTAATGGATTAAATACACTCACTTGGGTTTCTTATGTGAGTGATTTTTTTATATAAAAAATATATATTTTTAATATTCAAAGTGTTTGGGTGTTTTTCTAATAATGTTTTTAGTGTATGGGATGATTTAGAATGGATGAGTACATAATATTTTTTATCTATTTTGTTATTTTTTAGGTGGAAACAATGAAGCTATTGGTTTGTAGGGGTCATTTTATGGATAAGTCTTACTTTGGTGATTTGGGGTTCAAAATTATTTGGAGTCTATTTGAGACTTTAAATGGCCATTTTGAGGGTAAAAAATATGTAAGCTTAGTTCGAGTTTCTCAATGTTGTTTTACACTTTGAGAGCTTTCCATGGCATGAAGATCACCTCAATCGGATTTTGTATACATAAGTTATGTCTCATACAATTTGACTTATCCTATTGACCATCATGGTAACTTCCATTACTCACACATGTGGAGCTAGTCATATGTGGACTTTCAAGAAGATTCTAGAGGGTCCAAAACCCTAACATTATTTGGGCGTTGAGGCATGTAAAAAACCTAACATTAATTGGGGGTTGAGGCATGAAAAAATCCTAACCCTAACCCTAGTCAGCTATCGACTATGTTAAACACTTGACCGCAAGGAAAAGAATGGGCTCCACTCTTATTGTATTTTTTATTGTTCCATAGCATAGAATATGGGAGTGAGATACTAGAGTAAAATAGATGAACTAGAGGATCATGTAGCAGCCACATTAGCCACATAGTCATTGGAAACTTCATAGTGAGTGCCCCTTACTTTGTATTTGCATTTCATAACTGAGAAGAAAAGACCAAAGAGTAGGCCTCACCTTCTAACTAAGTTTTTACCATATTGGGTCTTCCTAGGGTACATCTTGTGTTCATTGCGTGGAAGGTGTATTATTTTCTTAACTTTTTTCATTTTCATTTTGTCATTTCAATATTTTCATGCATTAATCAAGTAACATTAAAATCTAAAATCTAAAATATAAAGTAAAACACTGCATAATAAAAGTTTCATAACAATTTAAGATTTATTGTGACAAACCATTCCAGTAGAATATCCATGATAATTTAGAGAACATGGGAGCAACAACCTCACATTGTCATTCAATCCTCTTTTCCAATTATAAACATGAATGAATAATAGAACTACGCCTTATAAAAATATGCATAAATACACTACTTCCCAATTCATAAATCTTTAAAGAAGGCCTCACCTCAAATTACAAAGAACCCATAATTATACTCAACTTCAAGATTTTTCCAATAACAATAAGGATAAATAGAGTTCAACCACTAGCTAGCATCATCCTCATTTAATCATTCTCTCAACCCACATGACATTGTCCCATGAGATGAAAAATTTCTCACACACAAAGATTGGTTCCCATAAAACATGCCCTCGTAGGTGCCTCCTCAATGTGGGTCCTTGCTTTAGCATTTCCATGCTAACATGGACAGTTTATTTTATCTATTTACGTATTTTTTCAATAAGAAAGGTAAAAAAAAACATATAAAATTTCAACCAAATTATATATATATATATATATATATAAGTTAGGTATATTCTTAACATATAATTAAAATTTTAATTTTAATTTTTTATGTCAAAATATTTTTTTTATAAATATGTAGAAATTTTAAATGAAAATAAATTTGGTTATATTTTTGTATATTTGTTAATTGAAATTTTAATCTAAATTTTAATAATAATTTTGTAGTCAATTTATTAATCTTTAAAATAATTTAATAATTTTATTTATATGAAGGATTTATTAATTTTATTCAATTTAATAATTTAAATGAATAATTTTATCATATTTTTATTTTAAAATAATTTATTAATTTTGTTTATGTTAAATATTTATTAATTTTGTTTGTTAAATATTTATTAATTTTGTTTGTTAAATATTTATTAATTTTGTTCAGTTTATAATAGTTTAAATGAATAATTTTATCATGTTATGTTTTGAATTGATGGATCCACATCATAAATTTATTTAAATCCTTAATTTTCAATACTAACTTGGATCCACATCATAAATATATTTAAATCCTTAATTTCCCTTACCTTATTTTGTAATACCATCTTGGATCTACATCATAAATATATTTAAATCCCTAATTTCCAATATCAACTTAGATCCACATTATAAATCTATTTAAATCCTTAATTTATTTTACCTTATTTTATAAGAGTTTTCAATTTTATATACCAACTTAGATTCACATCATAAATCTATTTAAATCATTAATTTCCTTTACCTTATTTTATAAGAGTTTTCAATTTTATATAATAAATATTTTTTATTTTTATTTTTTAATTTGATATATTTTCTTTCCATTATATCTCAAACTTAAATCATATCATAAACATTGTAAAATTGTTTTAAAATTATTTTGAATTATTTTCACTTTCTATTTGATTTAGATTGAGGTTTTGAGATTTGTACTTACTTTGATTATTGCTTGAAAGTTTAGTAAGATTTAAGTGGTTTTAAAATTATTTTAAATTGTTTTCACTTTCTATTTGATTTAGTTTGAGGTTTTGAGATTTGTACTTTGATTATATTTCTTGAAAGTTTAGTAAGATTTAAGTAGTTTGATTTGAATTTATTTAACTTTATAACTCATAATTATTTTGAATTGTTTTTACTTTCTATTTGATTCAGATTGAGGTTTTTTGATTTGTACTTACTTTGATTATTGCTTCAAAGTTTAGTAAGATTTAAGTTGTTTGATTTGAATTTATTTAATCTTATAACTTATTTGCTTTTTATAAAATCATAAAATGCATATACAATTTTATTTTATTTTATAAATCACTAAAATATGAATATTTTTTTTATGTTCAATATTACTAATCCAAATAAAATACTTTTTTCTTTCTAAATCTGATATACTATTTTACTTATTTTTCATTTTCATCTTTTAGGTTCATTTTGATCAGTATCTAGGTTTACTCAAACGTTCGAAATAGTACAATATTGCTTTTAAAAAAATCATAATATACACAGAAATACTCCCTTATACATATCATTTCACATTTTAAATTTTGATACGTCATTTTACTTGTTTTTCATTTTGATCTTTTAGGTTTACTAGCATGTAGGCTTATTCAGAATCTAGAAATAGTCTTATTTGGCTTTAAAAACTCACAAATACGCACAAACAATCTCTTATTAGTCTATGTCCTTCGTGCTGTAGGGACTATTAGTAATTGGTTCAAGGTTGTTCTATTAATTTATGCACATAAATCCATACAAACTAGTCATTTTAACCAAAGTTTTGCCAAACTCATATAAATTTCGGGCTTACATATAAGTTTTTATTCTAAGTTTTCAAATTGAGGTCTTATTTGGCCTCATATCGAGGCAACATACTTCAAATTTATGAAACGTTAAGGCTTCAAGGAGGCAAGATGAATTAAGATGAATTAATGCTAACTTGAAAGTTAGCATTAATTCCGAACATTAAATGTTTAAATGTTTGGAGAAGCATAACCCATAACCCGTTGTAATGTAGACAATAGCAGTGAGTCAAACTTCCACTTGATCATAGTGGCAGTGAGTGAGACTTCCACTTGGTAGCTTGCATGTCACTTTCTTGAGCTCAAGGAAAAGCCAAAATAATCTATCTTCTTCGTTCCTATGGGCATGCATGGGTGAGTCCATTAATATCTTAAGCAATCACATTTCACTTCTCAATCTCTTACCCAGTTGCATTTTCTCTTCTTCTCAACCTCGTGCCTCTCCTCCTCAAGGAATGAGTATCCTTTGCAACTGGACGTTGTCTTCTCAAAGTCGTCCTCCTCTTCTTCCTGCGAGATTGAAAAGCACTGAAAAGAGCAAAGTTATTCATACATGTTTTTGGTTAGCACATATCATTTTACATTCTAAACTTAAAAAGGCTATTTTACTTGTTTTCAATTTTGATATTTTAGGTTCACTTTGCCTAGCATATAGGCTTACTTAGAAGTTGGAAATAATGCTATTTTCTTTAAAAAAAATCATAATATACACACAACTACTCCCTTATTCATACCAATTATTGGTTGACACATATCATTTTAGATTATTAATTATTTTTAGTTACACTTTCTTCACTAGATGCATGGTAATTGCCATAATTATTATGTGCAGTTAAGAAAAATTCCACTCGTCAAATAACTTAGTCACTAGGAAGGTAGGTTAGAGAAAAAGACAATCCACCAATCAAAATTTGAGCTTAACTAGTTTTAGTATTTTTAATCACTATCATTCAAAGAAGTTTAGCTACAATGAGGGGCATGCTATTAGATTAGTTGTATATATACTTGTCTAATCCATGAAACAATGTTTCCAATTGATAATTATCATGTGTAGCTAAGAAAAAATTCTTGAATTTTTTCCAGTTGTGAATGGAATTGGTTGGTAATGCCATGTACCACACTTGAATTTGTCCTTTGAATGTGAGGGAAAAGAGCCTACATACAACATATTATTCAAATATTTTTATCCATTGACAATAGATCTTACATAGATTAGCATGTATGACTGCAATGATTTCCTCCTCACCATCAAATGTAAATTTTGACAAGAGATCCACGATGGTATTCAATATATCATGTAATGGTCCCAGAAGATTTAAAACATGATCGCATGCAAGAATATGGAGAGAAGCCATGAGTAATTAATGCATTCCTAAAATAATGGCTCCATATGGGTTGGCTTTTCATCCACCCTCCTTCTAGTGCCAAAATGTTAATGTGAAAAAATGCCTCCTTGTCAACATCATAGGTTCACCCAATGAAAATTCCTAGTCAATCCTTCATCCATTTGTTAATCTTTCAATACCACCATGAATAGTGAGGACAACCTACAATAATATCATAACGACAGTAGAAATCTCTAATAAATTTTTTGTCAATAGTGACCTCTCCATTAACAAAAAAAAATGATTTACTACATCCAACAAAATCATTTTCCTCTCTATTAACCAAAAAATAGTTTACAATGCACAACAAAATCATTCTCCTTAGAATATAAGGATTCTATTTATGAAAAATTGCTGACAACCATTGGAATATAACTCTATGTATGAGTCTAGCAATGGGATATTCCTAATAAATCTTTCAACTTCTTTTATAAATCTGTCCTTTTTCTTGAACTCACATTATGTGGATTTAATATTTACTTAATCTTGGAATTCTCGTGACGTTCTCTTTTTAAGAATTTGTCTTTTACACATTTTACTATTTAACCCAATTTGGACAAACTAAACTACATTCCCTTCATTCTTTCCTTTCAAATAATTTCAGCACATTGGTTTTGAGGATTCCCCGCATGATGTTTCTTGGATCTCTTGGTTTCTTTCTCATTTTTTCCAATATTCCATGCTCCATAATTTGCACCTATGAGAAATAGGCATAGCATCAATTTCACCTAAACTTTTCAAAAGAAAATAAAATTCCAAGGTAATGTCAATTTCTTATTTTAGCTCACGATGAATTTAATTGCATTATAAGTAATGAAAAGTATTATAACATTATATTTATATGGTATTTATTAGATTCATTAGTATATGGTATTTAGTTATAATAGTGATTAAGATCTAAAACCATTGCGTTCTTTGGGAGTGTCGCATTTTTTTGCAAACCCATGTCCTGATGAATTATTGCGCCCCTTCGCAGACCCGATCGCCCAAACAAACCCATATGCTCGTCAACCATCGTGCCCCTTGGGACCCATACGTCTAACCTTGGTGTGCACTTCATGTTGGCACACTCCATCTGTTTAAATGACTTGTCATCTTGGGTGTGCATGCCCCTTAGGTAGTCAAACCGACTTGCCTAAGTGCACCCCCATGCCTTAGTCAATTTCCCTTCATCGATGGAGCGCCCAAGTCTTTCCCTCAACTCTTCATCAAATCACCAGTCATTTGACTTGCGACCCAAATCCCCATTATGCATGAAGCCTCCTGCCTGCCCGATTCAGACTATGGTGGAAGTGCCCATGCCCAAGTTGAGCTCCCAAAGCCTTACACATTGAAATTCGAATTTCGAATTTAATCGGGCGCACTTCCTGCATTGAAATTTGAATTTTGAATTTAGCAGGGCGCGCTTCATTTGAAATTTGTCCTGATTTCATTGAAATCAATACAGGAGTAGATAATGATGATGATTAATGTCCACTAAAATCAAATTGGTCTATCAAACCTTAAGAAGGTTAAAGAGAGACAAATATCTAATCTCTGAGCACCATGGATGTAGACAGTTGAGGAAACTTGCTGCTATGGTGAAAGAGCCATATGATTTTTGACTTACCAAAATGGTCCTTTGCTCTCTACCAATGGGGTAATCCATGTTCATTTGATCTGGTATGGTAAACTCACCCCTGTTCAACGCTCCATTGTAGGGGATTTTGTGCAATCTATTGGGTCAAAGGTGTTAGAAGGGAAAACAAATCATCCCTCTGCATCCACCTGGTGGAAGACCACCCAAAAGTACGAGGGCATTGCCTCGAACAAGCTGATCCCCTCCAACGTTATAATGCTTGGAAAGGAGAAGGTTGGCTAAGATTATTCCCTTGGCAACTCACTCAAGAGGATGAACATTGCTACTCTGGTTGACGCTGCCATCAAGACGGGAGCTTTGCCTTTGTCGGAGAATAATGCATGGAATGCCAATGCTGTGTACTTGGTGCTTGCATCAGAGGATGTTACCGTGGAAGGGTTTTGCATGAGTTTGTGTGGATTCCATGCCAATCTCAATCTATTATCGCACCAAAAATCAACAAGAAGCATAATTATGGGCAAGGAGGAGAATCATCAATAACTTCCATATGCATGGATTAAGAACTCTTCGTAGCCATTCCCCAAGTTTTTCTAGCATTAAGACTTTAAAATTATTCTCATTGGTTAAGGTTTCCTCTCCCTCCAACTTAAGGAAAACCCAAAATCCAAAGACATTTGGTAGGAGTGGAAATCTACCTCCTTACATAACACGAAAACCCAAAATCCAAAGGCATTTGGTAGGAGTGGAAATCTATCCCTTACATAACACTAGCTTAGGTGGCATAGCTTTCCTTGAATAATAGTGATGAGTCATCCCACATTTGTGGATAGTTTATGGTGGTCCTCACTGCTTGCTAACAATTGACTTATGATAGATATTGGCACCTTATGATAAAAAATAAAAAAATAAAAGTTTCACACAAATCACCAATATCCTGTTAAGTGTTTTATTCAACATTATAATAATACATATTTAAAGGCATGAAGGTTTACAACATGATATTGTTACAATAGCAACTTGTTAAAATAATATTTTAAACACCTGCACTAATTTAGGGGATAAACTAGTTAGAGAAAATCTTTTGTATCCAATTAAATTTACTACAATAACAAACCATAACACATTCTTAAAATAAAAAGTATCACACAATCATCCATAACACAAGTAGGAGTTTATAATTCCAACACTCCCCCTTTAGACTACTTGTCTTATTCTCTATGAGGTAAGTCTTCATCATCATCGAGTCTTCTATAAGAAATGCTTCCCTAGACATTGAAGATGCTCCTCATTAACAAAGTTTGTCTTTTGGTTCCACATGGGACTTGCATGTAGATTTTTTTTTTTTGTAGAAATCCATATAAATGAACAACCATCCACCTGAATACATGTGTACTTAATCATTGTAAACATCGGTCTAGTAGGATGTCCTTTAGGGACATTGTTCATTCAACTTCTTGGTGAACTCGTTTTGAATGTACAACCAACTTAGCAATCCAAAGAGATAATTAGTGCAATAGATGCACTCACAGTTTGTTGACACCTATCTCTCGAGTCTTATCTTATTTTGACAAAAAACAACTCATATACATGTTTTTGGTCCCATAACATCACCTAGAGTCCATAACCAACATATTGACCCCTCATAGTGCATTCAATAGACACATGATCCACTCCTCCAAGTGTTAACAACTCTTTATACGGGTGAACAACATCCCCTTAAGGGAAGACCAACGATTAATATAACAGGGGCTTGATTTAGTGATTCAACTGAACTATGCCATGTGGATGTCTATCAAATTCCCTCATGCTCAAGAAATATCAAATGCCTAGTTTGGCTTATGTAACCAAACATGAGGATGCACATCCATATGTCCTAATTAAGTTGAACTTACCTGTTAATGGTATAGACCAAACATCACATTGTGGAAACCAAGAAAACTTTCAACTCAAACACAACAAGTAAACTATCCATCTCAACTCGTACATACCAAGCGATCTAACACCCAACTCAAACACACCAATCAAGCGATCAACTCAAACACACCAAAATTTTTTCATACCATTGGTATTACAACCAATGGATATCTTGGCATTTCCATTCACTATGACAAACACAACAACAGATCAATGCATCATGATCCATTTAGTACCAATCCTAAAGATATAGGAGAAAAATATGGACACCATATTTGTGTAGATCTATTATTTCCATGATACACATAGAAGCTCAACATCAAGAACAAATTGGACATTGTCCATTGCAACTTTGATCTTGTCATCTAGCGACACAATCTCCTTCATAATTATAGAGATTGTTTCATTCATTTCTAACCAGCTGCCAACTTAATTACTATAGACAACAAACAATCAACACCATGCATTGACTTCTCACACCAATCAAAGCTAGAAGTAATGCCTCCATATCACATGACCACTTATCTTTCCCTTTCACATGACTCAATCTAAAATGTGTTTTATTAACATATCTACACATAAGAATCACACTTGCACATACAACAAACTGTAATATATTATATGAGTTCCTTGTGATCAAGTTGGTATCATGAACATCAACAATGCTCAGGTTGGTATCATGAGCATCAACAATGCTAATAATGCTTAGTTTTCGCATTGGACCTATTGGTTTATTTTCTAATCTACATATATAATTTTATTTTCCAATCTAGAAATATGATACATAGGAGCAACAAGCCACAAAACAAACACTAGATGTGATTTCACGGAGCTCCCTATAAGTGAGAAGAATGTATGCAATCATGTGCCAATCATCATTGATCTCCAGACATGAGCATAACTTCAAAGGGCCATTATTCACAGTTTGATGGACCTAGCTATGCAAGTATCTTGCACAAAAACCAAGTATCTACACTTGATCTTATCCAATTTGTGTTACCACCAACAACCAATCCACACTTTAGTGGTCACTGCATCACATTCAACTAATAGAGGAGATTGTTGCACTTAAATATTAGTAAATCACTCACAACTCATGTTGGAGCATATCAACCATAGGAATCCAAAACAAATGAGAAGAATGCTTCTTTGACCAATTAATCCTACTACAAGGATATATAGAACAACAAGCTTAGTGAATCATTGGTGATTCACTAGAAACAAAAAAATCGAGAGAATAAAATTGCAATTCAACTTTTGTAACAACTAGAACCATGCTCGTCATACACCAACTTTCAACAACTTTCAGAGACTCGAACGACAACAACAAGTATTTCACTTCAGACATGTAAATATGCAAAGTCTCCAGGCTATGGCTTCAATATTCATCATGTTTGAGCTATTGACATAAAAAAACAACCCCTCTAGTTCACTTGTAGTGCCCATACACTCCTAGGTTTTTCCACTTGTTTCAAGGAAAAACCTTAAACTACCACACATAAACCTCCTACAAAATGAAAAAAAGAAAAATTGGAATGAGTTAAACAAGCACTAATTTCTTCTCAAATCGTACCCACTGCATTTGAAAATAGGAAATCAAAAACAAATCATAGCCACTAGAAACATTGTTGTCCTCTCTATAAAACTGAGGATTTACTTGATCAACCAACCACAATGTCTTTAGGATTTTCTTTTGACTTTTGTGGATTATTCCCAACAATTTATTTTCTTTTCTTTTCTAATACAAGGTATCCAAGGATGATTGAAAGATACCACTGGGGCATTCAGCCTCATAGAGATTCACCACGTAACAACAATAGGTTGGAACCAACCAATTCACAATAATAATATAATTATTATCAAATAATGATGTTTAGAATTTCTGGAATTGAATTGTGTGATAATTTTGAAACATCTCAACATTTCAAGTGGACACTTCATCCGTCATCATGGGAATCATATAAATCTTTTATAGACGCATATATCAAAGTCTGTCACATATATGAAACAAGCTTCCCTATATGTGCATTTACTATCACATATACCAAAAAGACTTCTACATATTTGTACCAAGCTTTTGTAAATGCATATATACAGAAACCAAGCTTCCATATATGTGGATATGTGGAAGAGATTCCATATATGGAAGCCATGGAAATTCGGTAAGCGCGTTTTTTTTTCACATGAAAAAAACATTACTTTGTTATTATAAGAAATCAAAAGTAATATTACATCACTACTATACTTCCGTCTCAAAAGAGGGAAAGTGTGTCATGTCAAAACCTATGATGTTTAGTCTACTTAAAATAGTTTGATGAGAAGCATGTATATATTCAACCGGTAAAATACCCATCAACTATCAAGAAGCATGTATTTTCATCGGTTTTTCTCAAAACCATAATTTTAGAGTTGTAGCAAAATTTGTGGGAAATTAATTTCCCATCTTTCAATACTTTGATCCATGAGAGTCCTTCCTTCCACCCCAGAGCCTCCTTTGAGAGTTTGTCTGCAACAATGTTTAATTCCCGATAGATATGCCGACATTCAATCTCAGTAAAAGTCTTTGCTAGAGCTCTGATCCTGTCATAGCGGTGGGTTTGAGTGATGTTCTTTATGACACAAATATAGTTTAACCAATCAATAATCATCTTGGAATTCCCCATCACTGATATGTACTGAATACCCAACTGCCTGGCCCACATGAGGAGAGTCCAAATACTCAGCAGTTCAGCCTTTGTATTTGTGCCTTTGCCTCCACCACGAATACCAAAATAAACAAAAGAGGAAACTCTATAAATGGAAAATCCTCCCCCACAATTCTCATTCTGTGTTTCACCATCAAAATATCCATAGACCTTGTCGACAGCTCGAAAAACGTTGCGGAGGATCCTATCAGGAGGCGAGTAATGAAATTTGTAATATGCAAAGTAAGTAATCAATATATGAACCACCACCTTATCAACCATAGACATCTCTCCTTCAAAAATATAAAGGTTTCGTGCCCTCCAAATAGACCACCAGCAGAAGATAGGAAGTGCAGCATAATCCTTATGGTACTTGATCTAGCATTTTAATTTTTAATTTAAATCACTATCCCAATTAAAATTTTTGATATTTAGCAATGAACAACATTTTTGCCACACAGATATAGAAAAAATACAGTCCCCAAAGATGTGGAGACAGTTCTCCTCATTCAATTTGCAAAGAGTGCAAATCCTGGGTCCACTCCAACCTCGCTTTTTTATATTTTCCCAAGTTAAAATCTTGTTTTTTAGAGCCAACCATCCAAAGTATTGAATTCTAGGAGGGATTCTGAGCTTCCAAATAATTTTGCACCACGAGGGGACTTCATCAAACAAGTGAGAAACATAGATTTTTTTATACAAATCAACCATAGTAACAATACCAATTTTTTTTTCAATTCAGATCAGGTCGTCAGGTTTGCTAGTCAGTCTGATGCCTGCGTTTCAAATTCCATCAATAAAGGTGTTCCATGCCAGAGCCCAGCCATCACAAAGTTCCAATGTATCACTAGAGATCCAGTTAATTTTTTTTTGGGGATAATGAGGCAATCCACTACACTGATAAATAGTCTTTACCCCCAAACAATTTAGATCTGTGATCAGTTCCAAGGATGATTTTAAGGATGGAAATTTATTTTAAAATGTAGAAACCTTGGCGAATCTTACTAATCCTTCATATTCCAATTATAAATGTTTGGCGATATTTTTGTAAAAATAATAAAATTTCTAAGGATTTGATATAGTTTGTATAAAATTTTAGCGTTTTTTTGGTGAAAATAATTTTATCCTATAGAATTTGGGTGAATAATTTTTAGAATAGTGAATCGTTTTTTGGGAAAAACCATGGAAAATTATCCCATGAGCGAAATTTATCCCCTAAAATCATCTATGATCAGTTCTTGTGGAAGTTGAAATGTGTCATCCCCACCCACAAATGGATCAACACCAATCCTGACCTACTTTCCATCTCCAATATACCATGCTAAATACTGACCAATCCATTCAAAATATTTAGTGAATTTGTTCCAAATAGCAGACCCATCAGAGTTTTTATATTTTTCATTCCCAATCCATTCTATAATAGACAAGTTCCCCAAATATTTTTTTTTGAAGACCAATCCCCATAAACCATCCAATCTAGCTCCACCCCACATCGTTTTTAATAGTAGAGTAATATTAAACCATTCCAAATTTTTAATACCCCAATCTCTTGCAAGTTTTGGAAGGGATAGAGTCTCCCAATCTGCCAGGTGATATTTTCCAGAGAATTCAACTAAGCCACCCCAGAGAAATTTGAAAAATATCCTGTGCATTTCCGTGAGAATGTTGTTTGGCATAAAAAATAGGGAGCACCAAAATATAGGTATACCACAGAGAACTGAGTTTATCAAGCACACCCTCCCACCCAACGACAAATACTTATAGCCCCAGGAATATATTTTATACTTTATCCTAGCAAGTAACTAGATCTAGCCGTCGAGGGAGTATTTGGTTGGCTTTAACTTGAAACCCAAGTAGTTAAGACCAGCATCCAAATTCTTAACTGATAAAGGCAAGAAATCTTTAATATTAGTAATATGAGCCAAAGAAACTCCAGCTGAGAAGAAATAAGATTTCAGGAAGCTTATAAGCATCCCTGATGCTTCACAAAAAAATTGCGAGATAGATGAAAATTTCGACCATTCCTGAATGTTATCAGTACCAAAGATGAGAATTCCATCTACAAATAATAGGTGTGTGAGGAAGATATCCACACAAATTTTTAATCCTGAAAATTTTCCATCAACCGTTGCTTTTTTTATAAGTAGACTAAGACCTTTAATGACCAGAAGAAAGAGTATAGGTGATAAAGGGAAACCTTGTCGAATGCCTCTTCCAGCTTTAAATGAACAGGAAGGACTTCCATTTATGAGAATAGAGAAATTTGAAGAAGATACACATGCTAAAATCCAATTCGTAACCTGAAAGGGGACACCCACATGTAAAAGGATCAATCTAAGAAATGTCCAATCTACTCTATCAAATTATTTGACTAGATCTAATTTAAGGATAAGAGCCTTTTTTATTTATTTTTAATAGTATGCAGTCCTTTTTGGGCGATACCCATTGCATCCATAATGTTCTTGTCCTTGAGAAATCCAAAATGTTCAGGAATTAACATCAAAGTTAGAATAGGTTTAAGCCTGTTAGCAAGAATCTTCGTCATGATCTTATAACAAAGATTTCACAAAGAAATAGGTTTGTAATCCTGAAAGGATTCCAGCTTCCCAACTTTTGGAATGATGGAAATGAAGGTAGAATTTAGTACCAGAGGGACATTTCTAGATACCCTAATCTCTTCAATCATCTCCACCAAATCATTTTTCAATAACTTGAAGAAGTCAAGGTAAAATTCAATCGGCCATCCATCCGATCTGGGACTTTTATCTTTCTTGAATCCCTTCGAAACCCCCAAAATTTCATCCATTGTTAACTCTTTGAACAAGGTTTTCCCATCTTCCTTAGAAAACTATTGAGGGAAGATATTTATTACCTTTAACTTCTGAGTTATATTTGAATCAACAAGTTTTTTGAAAATGTCCAAAAATTATTTGACACACTTCCTCTAGATTTCCATCGGATCACTGGTCCAAACATCATTTTCCCCTTTAATATCCCATATAGTGTTCTGAATCCTTCAGTTGTTAGAAAAATAGTGGAAATATTTTGTGTTTAAATCTCCATCATTTATCCACAATACCCTGCTCTTAAGTCTCCAGGTGGTTTCATGAATAGCCAGGATTCCAACTTTTCAGGCTTCTAGTTGAGCTAATGTCTTTACTTGTATCTCTGAAAGACCAACCATAGATTCAGTGGAGAGCAGGTCCTCAATACCGTCTTCAATTTGATTTAATTCAGAATGTAAAATCTTATTTTTATTTTTTTCCCAAGTCACCGTAAGAATTTTGAGCTCCGCTAACTTCCTACAAAGTTTGAGAGAAGCCGATTCCCCCTCCATCCCAAGATCCTTCAACCAAAAATCCCGAACCAACTGAGAGAAATCCTGATCTTTTAACCAAACAACATTGAATTTGAATGGATATTTTTTGAAGGAGCGATCCAAGTCTAATTGTAAACAGATGGGAGAGTGATCCGAGACCACAACAAGGTTAGCCCAATATCTATACATGTGGAAAAGCTCCAGAATATGTTCCAAGACAAGTAATCAGTCTAATCTCTTATTGATACAGGCGTCCCCTTTCCTACCATTTCTCCAGGTGGGCAATGGTTTACTCGTGCAAATATCAGTTAGTTTGAAATGAGTAAGGATCTCCATAAAATATTCAGCCAAAGCATCTGTATTTGTATTTAGTCCCCAACATTCTACTGAGTTCATTGTAAAATTGAGGTATCCTCTAATTATCAGGTTCTTACAAGACAAAATGCCACACTCTTTAACCCAATCCCAAAAAATCCTTCTATCTACGCAAGGAGCGTAGCAATTTAGAAGATATACCACCTCATTTATCCATTTTATCCTACCTTCCAGAAGGATACCTGCACAAGTATTGTAGGATTTAAATAATGCCACATTTGGATTCCAGATACAACAAAGTCCGCTTGAGTGCCCCAGTGCACTAGTGGCACAAACCTCCCACTCGAGGAAGAGTTTTAACAAAATCTCACAAGCCTTTTCATCAGTACAAATAGTCTCTTGGACAAAGACAATGTCAGGATGGATTTTTTGGAAAACACGTTTGAGGGTGGAAAATTTGGAGTCCCCCCCTACTCCTCTAATATTAAAAGATGTGATAATCATGGAGAAATTTGGTTGCAAGGCCTCTGAGCTCTAAGGGCCACATGTTCAGTAGTAGTGGATGAAAAAAGGTCCAATCGATCTAGAAGAGGCATGGATACATCAAATGAGGTAGGATTCGTCTCCAGAGATTTGGGAGGTTTTTTCCTATGTCTAATAGTCACATTGACACAATGTATAGAATTTAAAGGAATAACCCCCTCTTTTGGTGATTGCGTGTCAGAAAAAATCTTCAAAGGTTGGAAGACAATAGACATGGGTGTTTCCGATTCCCGAAAGTGTTCCTTGGAGGAAGATGGAAAATCAATGTTCAATGAGGGTCGATAGTGATATCCCACATGTAACATTCCCAACCACCAAAAGGCCAGATAATTCTACCCAAACACTCTTAACTTAGCCTTTATTGTTCTGATACCAAATTGTAACATTCCCGGCCACCGATAGGCCGAATAATGCTACCCAAACACCCTTAACTTAGCCTTGACTTCTCTGATACCAAATTGTAACACACACACACACACACATAATTCATTTTAATC
Source organism: Picea engelmannii (assembly GCA_009831015.1). NCBI lineage: Eukaryota > Viridiplantae > Streptophyta > Pinopsida > Pinales > Pinaceae > Picea > Picea engelmannii. The sequence continues at coordinate 665,892 of ML776863.1, read as the reverse complement.
AAAATAAAACACATAACACAGAGTTATTGTTACCATTCAGATTCAAACATGATTAACAGTAAATCCACATGCAACAGAACACATGATACATTTACCAGTAGCACAAACATGCATAACTTACATAATTAGGCACATAAATGATACTTTTCTTTTAGCTGGAGTAAACCCACCAACTACGGGAAAAACTTCCATGAACGTCCTAGCCAAAGACCACGTTGCTCATCACGCTCAAGAGTGGGTCACCCTCGAGCTGGGACTAAGCTCAACCCAGGGCAAGGGAATCCTAGACTAGGCTGAGGTTACAAGAAACTGCACAGTGGAATTGGAAGGATTCTCTCTAGGAGCCTTCTTATGCCCACTACTCATATAATCTCATTCCCCACATGCTTGTTGCACCCCGGGAATATGCACCTTCACTGTTCCACAGTCCATCGAATTCTCCAGTTCCCCTCTCAAGGTCTTGGCAATAGGCTGGATCAAGAATTCTCAGAGCTCTGTAGCTAGTGTTGGACTCTCTCTAGGAGAAAACCACTTCCCAACAAACTCTCTCACCTGGAGAGAGATGCTCATAAGCCTAAAAAGATACCTCTTCAACCACTTTTGACTCAGTTCCAGTGAGGTAAATGTGACAACAACAACAATAGGGAAAATGGTTATGAACACCCAAAACGGTAACAGTTGAACACTAAGACGTAGCATAGCTCAGGAGGTTATAGGATGCATCGGGCTTCTCAAGAAGGAAACACAAAACAACTTCACGGTTTGGTGTTTTCAAAGATGCGTGAGGGTATGCAGAAGTCGATCACCGAGCTCCACGAAATTCATGGGGGATGGGGAATGGTAAGTGAACCCCCAACACATCTTGACTCTTTGGTTTTAATTGCATGCTCCCAGGTCGACACCTATCTTCCTGGATCTGCATGCACTCCACTTAGCACACGTTCCTTTTCCAGGAACTAAGGACAACACTAATCAATTGTCCACCTTAGAATTTATGAAATAGTAATAAATTATTATCCCCTTTTGAGGTAAGCCCCCTATATTATCCCCTAGGCCCACACACTTAGCCTCCTCCCTTACCCAACCTTGTGGGAGCTTAGTCCCCCATCACTTTTTCTTCGTGGTTGATCTACACGCATCGATGTTTATATTTTATTAATGATATGCATAATTACATATACAAAATTAGGCTCATGGCCTTAAGCATCTAGGATCTCCGGCCGAATAAACATATAATTCTTCAGGTTATAATTGCTCGACTCACCAGCCAATAAACATAATTAAAATTCAATAGTATAATTGGGGCTCGTCCTTGGGGTATTACAATCCCCTCCCCTTATTTTTGCATTGTCCTCAATGCAAATTCTACACAACATCAACAAGATTTCCAAAATCTTAAAAAAGATGCAGGTATTCTACCCGCATAACATCCTCATGCTCCCATGTCGCATCATGTTGGCAACCTACATGTTTTTTCTAGTTTGAACGACAAATGATACTTCCTGTAGCTGCCTTCACCTCATCCTATAAATATTACTATTTGGGGGTAATTATTGGATTATAAAAGATGTTTGATTATTCTTGTTTTATTTTTATCTTGCTTTTTCATGCTTGATTCATGATTGAAAGAATGAATCAAGCATGAAAACTTAATTTCATATAATATCCCTATTCAAAGCCTGGTTTTTAAAGGTTCATTATGCTTTCATGTACTTCATATTTCTTACTTGAATGATTTTCCTTTTGAGTTTATCGAATATTGATATATTACCCATGTTGATTTGCATTTGGACTGTAAGCTTATTTATTTTAATCCTTTGTAAATCAACTATAATGCCAAATATTGATTCACATTTGGATTGTAAAAACATATCCATTCCAACCCTTTGAAAATCGACTATATCCATTACATGATGTGGAAATTAAATGCACCAGAATCATATCCTGTACTTCATTTTGGTTGGCAGAATGAATTGACATGCTTCTCATTACGAGTTAAGGTTTTGTGTAGTGCTATGTACTCAAAGATTTCATTACCAGGAGTGTTAAAACTCCATAACCGAGACCTTCATGTGTATGCTATGATCACGAAGGTGTTCTACTTGTTTTGTTTCCATGGTATCCACTCAAACTTGTCCCTGTTACTTCTGACATCTAAACCCATAGCTAGCTTGGGTCACCCTTGTCACAGTCTAGTCATACTCTCAATGGCTCCTATTGTCCGAATAGAGTTGAATGGATCTCAAGCGTTGTTGTCTCATGATGATGCAGTTGAGGATTTGAAAGCCTAGGGTTGGGATATTTTCATTAAGAAGTTCAAAGGGTATAACCTTCATGTGGCCAAAGAATTCTCCCAAACGTTTGATGGATACATAACGAAGGTTGGTGATATTCAGTTGGAGGTGATTGAAGAGTTTGAGTGAAGCAACGAGGTGTTAGAATATAGAAGATGGTGTGCTCATTTTACCATTGACGATACCTTCATCACCCAACCATAGGCCGAAGCCTCCTTCCGAGCACCTTAACCTTGACTAAGAATTCCTCTAGAAGAAAACCCTAGGCTAGATAGCCAAACAAAGGGTAGTGCACCTCTCTCCAAGAATAGCGCAACACAAAATACTGATTAGATAGTCCCAAACCCTAGCCAAGAGATATCCAAGACAATACTGAAAACTTGCTGCTATTGCAGCTGCACCAGCAACTCTCCTCCAAACCCGTGCACAAGACTGCAACTGCAGTGCACACCAAACTGGGAACTGCAACTGTGAGATGTTGTCAAATGAAAACTGGCACCCTATATTTATATTGGTTCTGCCAGATTTGTTGGGGCCGACTTCTCCTTCTGGATAAGTTTCTGTTCAATATATTATTATTATTTATGGCCGACTTCTTCTCTTGAAGGCTAATAACCTAATCTAAATTATCTCCTTGAGCCGACAAGGCTTCTAGGGTTATTAGCCAACTCATTAGGGTTTCTCTTGCTTCCCAAAGTCTTCTATTCTTGTCAGGTTCACACGTGGAGGTAAATACCTCCCACATCTACCATAATATTAACACTCCCTCCTAGCTAGAGAGGTATTTACATGTAATGGACTTGAGCACAAAAACATACCATTTACCCGGTAGCATCAATATAGTCATCTAGACTATTTCATGACTAGATCATGAGCATCACCATTTCCATCAGTTGCTTCAACTCTCGAAACCATAATTCATCTGAGTAATTAGATATGATGATGGATAAGTCACTCTCACCATAGAGTGATACAAGAGGAGTAAAATTTCTGAACTGTTTTCCATCTAGAAAATCTATGTTCATCATCCATCTGAATGATCATTATCTCCAATAAACTGTTGATAGTCTTCAAGGCAATTAGAACAAGGATAGAGCACAACTGTGTCTATTCATAGTAGTACATAACCACAATCCAGTGGTTCACTGCCACATCAAGTAACACACAAGTACTTGATCAACAACATATAGTTGCAAACAATGAAACATATTCACCACAATAGTTCTCATCTACTGTCATACAGTCTTCATAACAAACATCTGATAGCATCCTGCATAGAAACAATGTTATGATATAGATTGAATTATCCGGGCCAATCTTTCACTCACATCTGTGAGATCTGAAAGAATTTCCGCCTCACGAACAGTGGAACATATCCACCATAGTAGTATATCTCTACTGTCTGGAGACAGGTAGTCTCCATAATAATCATCTGATGCCATCCTGCATAGAAAAATATTGTTAAAGATAAATTGAATCCTCTGGGCCAATATTTCACTCACATTTGTGAGATATGAAAGAATATCTACCCTCATTAGCAATGGGCTATCTACCCTATTCTTCACAAAAAGGAAGAATGATTATTTCTGATTTCTGAACCTGGACCATTTCTCACCCTGGGCCATTCTTCCTACACTAATTAAAGTGCACCCTGGATAGAATGTAAACCCCTAAGAAATGTTTGGACCATTCCTCACTCTGGGCCATTCTTCCGACACTAAACAAAGTGTAAAGAATGAGTCTGCCCTAAGGAATGACTATCCCTGATTGCTAACCCTGGACTATTCCCCACCCTAGGCCATTCCTCCGACACTAAACAAAGTGTAACCTAGAGAGAATGAGTCTGCCCTAAGGAATAACTGTCTGGACCATTCTCCACACTGGGCCATTCCTTTGACACTAAACAAAGTGTAGTCTGGAGAGAATGAGTTTGCCCTAAGGAATGGTTGTCCTGCATCAACCTCCAAAATGGACCATTCTTCGAAACTGCTCACAACTGTGAACTTCGGAAGAATGACTACCCGACGAGCCAGACCATTCTACTTGACCACTACTCAGAGTGACTGCCAAGAAGAATGATTGTCCTAGACCACTCCCCATGTTAACCACAATGGGAAGTAGCTGTCTATGATACATCAAAAATAAGTCTGCCTCCCATGTTAACTACAATGGGAAGTCACTGTTCGTCAGAAATCTCAATCCACTTTCCGAACAGGAAAGCATCTATCCAATCTGGACTATTTTTCAATATTTTCAGTGCTCCCTCCTAACTGGAGAGTTATTTAAATCACAAAAATAAATGTTTTTCAAGAATATTTTTCCATATCTTCTCTTAGCTTGGAGAATCTTCCCTTTAAGGGAGTTATTTCCATGATCCCCATCTTCTCTTGGAAATATGCAAGCTTTATTCTGGATAAAGGTTTTGTCAGGATATCTACTATCTGCTCATCAATGGGGATATATATTGGAGAACCACTTTCTCCTTTCTGGACTTCATCATGGATAATGTAATACTTGTACTTTAGTCTAGAACACTGTGTATATTTGGACGATAGGGTATATCATAGTTGGAGAACTGGAACATATCCAAGTAGCAATTCTTCTGTGATCATGAGATCTGATCTTCTAAGTAGTCATCTTGATGTTTATAGGAAATATTCACCATGCTTCTACTGTGCACTAGAGGTTCTCCACCAAGTTGTCTTCTTCTTATCTGCATACAGGAGTCTCTTTCTGATATGCCTTAAATTTTTGAGATTGCTCCTCATACACTCTTTATTCAATTTCTCTGGAGAACATTCTTTGCATTCATCTGATGTAGAATTCCAACTCATGGATGTTGCGGATGATATAATGACTTATATAGAGATAAGTATGGTGTACTGGAACAAGCAATCATCATAGTCTTCTCCCTCCATCTGAGAGAAACTTTCGTTTTGGATCTCATGATGCTTTCATTCATAAGTCTTCCATACACTGTTCTTCATCACAACTTTCAGTTCTTCTTCTTGATTGCTTTCATATCAGGCTTGGTAATCTTGTGATTATTGATGTAATGACTGGTTGTTCTGGCTTTTCTTTCTTTCTTGGAATCTTCATGTTCTTCTTCATGTTTTTAATTTTCTCTTGGATTCATGGTGATTCCATATTCTATAGATTCCACTTCTTCCTTTCATCATAGGATCAAGGATATGGATGGATAACCAGGAATACTTTAAGGATTTTCTTCGAAGAGGTCTTCTTCTGCGGTTGAGTTGAACACGTACTATCTTTCATGGTTGCTACCATGGATATATACATTTCATCATATTCAATGGATCATAGGATTAGCTCCCTCCTAATCTTTGCTTCATGTAAGAGTGCATATAATCGAGTCCCTCCATTTGATAGAGTCCATACTTCCATCTGCATCCTTATTGTCTTCTGCAATATATAATTGGTTCTCTTTGTCTAACAGAATCCATGATTCTGTCTTATTTGTCGTCATAAATCTTTCTCCAATTTATATTGATGTCTAACTTCTAAGTCTCTTCAAGATTGATTCTGATTTCGGCTTATCTTGTAATAACTTTCACATGATATATTTCATTATTTCATGTGTAATATCTAATGATAACTCTTTTCATCTTTGTTTGTTCTTTCATAGGTATAGTTCTTCTTGGAATATATTATCTTCCAAGAGATAGATATACAAGAAATGTACAGAGACGATGAAAACAAGAAATGTACAGAAAATAAGAAGGGTGTTGTTACCTTTTAGCAGAAGAAGTCTCTTCCATCCTGTTTAGTCTTCTTTGTAGGTTCCTTTTCTTCGACAACTGATGCTTCATGTTTCTCTTTCATTTTATTTAGCTCAGGACACTGGTTCTTGTAGTGACCGTACTTTTGACAGTTGAAGCACTGTATTTCTGAAATATCTTTTCTTTGTTTTGACTTCCTTCTTGAATCGAACTTTCTTTTGTCCCTGAAGTTCTTGAATCTTGCTATGAATGCTTGATCATCATACTTCTTTTGAGGTTTCTCTTTTGCATTGATCCTTGATTCTTCTTGAGCACAACAAGTCCAAAGTTCTTCAAATGTTGGGTACTCCTTCCTTGTGTTCATGCTTGCGGCAAATGCATCCCATGTCTTGGGAAGACCATTGAGTACTATGTTCACCAATTCCTTCTCTGAAGTGATCTCTTCAATAGTTTGTAGTTGATATCTTAACTGGGATAACCTTACAAAGTATGATGTTATGCTATCGTCATCATTCATATTCATGTCACAGAGCTCATTCTTCAGACTCATAACTTGTCCAATGTTTTTGACTGAGAAGAGATTTGTTAGGGCATCGTACATCTTCTTCGATGAGTCAAGATGGGAGATGTAGGGTATCAAGAGGTCTTTTATGGAATCCACTATGATACTCATGGCATTGATGTGAACATCTTTGAACTTCTCCATTGC
>ML776863.1:626540-651103 GCA_009831015.1 Picea engelmannii | reverse complement strand
TCCTCTAAAAAATCCATGCAATCCTTTTTAGGCCAGATTAATTTTGTCAGAAGATTTGTCCCAATTTTTTCATAAATGGTAAGACCATTACAGAATTTAATTAAAAATGATTTTCAGTATCGTTGGGGACCACAGGAAATTCAAGCCTTTGATTCCATCAAAAAATCCATAGTGGAATCCCCTTCCTTGATGAGTCCTGATTTCTCGCGAGATTTCACTCTTTACACTTTCGCCTTCGATTGATCTTACGTTGTTGTGTTAACACAGACAAATGTTGAAAGAAATGAAATCCCTATTGCCTTCATGAGCTCAGATTTTAAAAGGGATGAACTGGATTACCTAGCTATAGATCAAGAGGTGTATGCTTTTTTCAAAGCAGTGAAACACTTCTAGTCATATCTGTTGAAATCCAGAACTAAAGTTATCGTTCCTTACCCTGCCGTAAGAAACTTATTAGTACAAAAGGAACTGAGAGAAAAATGGACAAATTGGATGACATCGTTACAAGAATACGACCTCGAAATAACTCCTCCAAAAATTGTTAGAGGTCAAGGCCTATGTAAACTAGTGGCTGATTCAGTTGAAGAACAGGAAAGTCAAATTAATATCTCAACTGTAAATCACCCCAATGAAAATTAGATCTGTTTCACACAAGTTGTTGCTAATTCTTGGTATGATGATACAAAATTTTATTTGACACATGGATCTACTCCTTTCTATATTGATCCTAAAAACAGAAGATCACTCATGTTAAAATATGCATCTTTCCAACTCATAAATGACGTATTTATTTGAAAGAATTTCGACAGTGTTCTTATGCGTTGTTTAGAAAAAGAAGAATCGGAAAAAGTGTTATTTGAACTACATGCAGGTGAAGATAGTGGACACTTTGGTGGAGACATCACTTCTCACAAAGTGTTAAGAGATGGTTACTATTGGCCCACATTATTTAAAGATGCCGATGCATTATGTCGTAAATGCATAATCTGCCAAAAGGCTGTTGAACGAGTGAAAACGACAGCATTCCCTTTGCAACCTGTTACTATGGATTCACCTTTTCAGTAGTGGGGTCTCGAAATCATAGGGCCAATTAACCCTACTTATTCACAGTAACATAAATACATCATTACAACAACATATTATTTTACCAGATGTTCCGAAGCTGCACCTTTGAAAGTGGTAAACGCTAATCATGTAGTATCTTTCCTTAACTCGAATATCATTACTAGATTTGGTATCCCCGAATGTTTAGTCTTTGATAACGCATCTTATTTATCATCCCTCGATATGAATGTATTCGCCTTAGAAAAATGGATTAAATTGAAATACTCTGCCAACTACTACCCCCAAGGAAATGGCCTAGCAGAATCAACAAACAAAAATTTGATCAAGATCATTAAGAGGACAGTCTATGAAAACCACAAGAACTGGCACAACGCTTTGTTTAATGCACTATGGGATGACAGAGTAACTCCCAAATATTTTTTTGGTAACTCTCCTTTATTTCTCTCTTACGGGAGAGAAGCAATCCTACCTCCTCATGTTCTTATCCCATCTTTGCAACTATCGCAGAAAGTCCAAGAAGAGGTCTTCCCGCCTCTAGAAAGTCGAATCAATGCCTTATTAAAATTGGAGGAAGTGAGAGCATAGGAAAAAAAGAGGTTGGATCAACATCAATAGATTGTAAAAAGCTGGTTTGATTCGAACTCTTCTTCAAATAGCAACTTTGAGGTAGGATATTTGGTTCTCAAATGGGATAAACCTCACAAGGGAAAAGGGGAACACTCCAAGTTCCAAAACCTGTGACTGGGACCTTTCGTAATCGTTGAAAAACTAGGTCCCATCTCTTTCCATCTACGTAATTTGGAGGGACATCCAGACACCTTCCTGGTGAATGGCCAAGATCTAAAAAGGTATTTTTCCTCATGATTCAAGATTCACCTCTGTACATATTTTCTTTTTTAATTTTTCTTTTTCTTTTTTGGATTTTGGTTCTTTTCATTTTGCTTGTTTTCACTGCTTTCTAAATAAACTTATGTCTGTGTCACCTTTTAGTTCATGAAGGGAAACTAGAATGCCTCATTATGAAGCAACAACCAAGGTATTTTCAAAGCATCAATGTTGTAAATTGTTGAAACACAGATTGGCTAAAGAAACTTTATGTTCGAAGTAGGTTTCCTGGTTTCACTTTATAATCATGAGCAAACACGATCATCATTAAAACTCTTTATTCTATCCTTGTTTTTAAAGAAAACAACTCAAGTATGCCTTCCTTTCCTCGAAAATTTATTCTTATCAAAAAACTAATTTCAGATCATAATGAAGGTTATCAAGCGAAAAATTAAGGCCGAAAAATATCAAGTGTTCTTAAAACTGAAATTTTCAGCATCACCCCTTTCTTCTGAAGATCGTTAAATTTATATCAAACTGTCTCTAGAGAGTTATGGGAAGTGTCTGTAAACCCACCGAGATACTGAACATGTCTGCTAGTAGTGGGTGAATGCATGCATGATTCCAAGACAACTTCGCGAGGGTACTGAACAGGCCTGCTGGCAGTGAAGCAATGTTGGGTTCAAGAAAATTATCAAGTATAAATTTTGATATTAATTGTAAGTGCCCTTCATTTTGAATTGACAATTCTTGGACATGGTAGAGGCGTCAGAGTGGGTTAATTGACATCCCTGCCGAGGCTATGGACACCTGCTGGCAGCAACGACCCTATCAATAGTATTAGAGTCATTAGCTTGAATATCGTTGCTCTCGTAATTAAAACTTGTCAGCGGATTTCATTTGAACAGAGAGACATCTGAAGCTGGACTGTGTGATGTTTTTGGGATTTGATTGGGATGCTTGATTTACTTTCAACTATTCTTTAATATTTAATCATTCTAATCAATCCTAACATGAACTCGTTGGTGATGCAGAGATAACTACTTCTCCCAGTAAGTCGCCACTGTTGGAAGCCCTACATGTTTTTGCTAGTTTGAACGAAAAATGACACTTCCTGTAGCTGCCTTCACCTCATCCTATAAATATTACTATTTTGGGGTAATTATTGGATTATAAAAGATGTTTGATTATTCTTATTTTATTTTTATCTTGCATTTTCATTCTTGATTCATGACTGAAAGCATGATTCAAGCATGGAAACTTAATTTCGTATAATATCCCTATTCAAAGCCTGAGTTTTAAAGGTTCATTGTGCTTACATAAACTTCATATTTCTTACTTGAATGATTTTCCTTTTGAGTTTATCGAATATCGATATATTACCCATGTTGATTTGCATTTCGACTGTAAGATTATTTATTTGAATCCTTTGTAAATCAACTATAATGCCAAATATCGATTTGCATTTGGATTGTAAAAACATATCCATTCCAACCCTTTGCAAATCGACTATATCCATTACATAATGTGGGAATTAAACGCACCAGAATCGTATCCTGTACTTCATTTCGGTTGGCAGAATGGATTGATAGGCTTCTCAATCCGAGTTAAGGGTTTGTGTAGTGCTATGTACTTGGAGCTTTCATTACCAGGAGTATTCAAAATCCATAACCGAGACCTTCATGTGTATGCTATGAACGTGCAAGTGTTCTTCTTGTTTTGTTTCCATGGTAGCCGCTCAAACTTGTCCCTGTTACTTCTGACATCTAAACCCACATCTAGCTTGGGGTTGCCCATATCACAGTCTAGTCATACTCTCAATGGCTCATGTTGTCCGAATAGAGTCGAATGGATCTCAAGAATTGTTGTCTCATGATGATGCGGTCGAGGATTTGAAAGGCCAGGGTTGGGATATTTTCATTAAGAAGTTCAAAGGGTATAACCTTCGCGTGGCCAAAGAATTCTCCCAAAGGTTTGATGGAGACAGAGTGAAGGTTGGTGATATTCAGTTGGAGGTGATTGAATAGTTTTTGAGTGAAGCAACGAGGCTTCCTCTCTCCGATCATAAGTGGTTTAAGAACTCGAAGATTGACGAAGTGTCGTGGAGTATTTTCATGACCTCTAGAAAGATTGATTGTTGTGATAAAGGTATTCATGTTTCCTTGCTTAAGGTTAGGTGGAATGGTCTGTTATTAGTTCTTAAACAATTTATTACCTGTGAGGGACATTATGGCCTGGTTTTTCTTTACCATGTGCGATTGCTTATGCACTTTATAGGATTCCATTTGAATGTGCCATTTTATTTGCTAAGAATTTTGTACAAAATGTCAAAAAGATACAAGAAGAAGAGCCTCGAATCTAGCCTCTTTCACCATGGTTTAATTAAAATGTTGTTGGTTCATCATTGAAAAACCCTGGGTGATGATTGGGATGGGTTATTAGCTTGAAATGGTTTTGTTACAGACTTTCCTATAGAAACCCCTATGTTGGATAAGCCTTTGTTGGAGAAACATTTTGATTTCTCAAGTGACAAGCTAGATCCTTTGAAGAAAAACCCTCGTCACGAGGCAATACCCAATCAGTTTTTACCTGGGCAACAAAATGTTGGATCCGAGTCAAATGAAACCCTGAGCATGAATTAGTTGTAGGCCTTAAAGCCACTATAAAATCCAATAGTAAATACCCTCGTAAACAATCAAAACAGAAGCAAGCAGTGTTAGGGTTCCAAAATAAAAGGGTTGGTCGGATCATTACAAGAAGTATGCGAAATCGATTTAAGCCTCATTTGAGCTTGATCAATACGATCGAGATCAATGAGGATTCAGATCCTGAAATTGAGGATTTTCTCGCAGAAGAAGATCTAGATTGTCATAAGTCGGACCCTAATCAACCATACGACTATGTTAACAATCTCCCACCATGTCTCGAGGATAGCAAGGGGTTTACTGGTACTAAGCTCATTCAAGGGCCGACAATAGGTAGTGTTGATGTTCTTGCACCCAATTATACGCCCCCTTGACAGATCGACCCTGATGTGCATTGCGAGGTCTGCTTGCATTGGATTGGGAAGTACTATACTGATATCTCCATTCTCCAAGCAAGAATAAAATCACTCACATCTCACAATGAATCGTTGACAAAAGAAAACCGTGACCTCAAGGAAAATGAACAGAGACAAGCCAAGCGTCTTAAGAAGACATGCAACATTGTGATAAAGAATGCAGACAGTGTTAAGGCCATAATAAATTCTAAGATATCTTGATCCATGTTTAGTTATTAGTTGAATGGTAAGACAGTTTTTACTACATTCATGTTATTTAAAAAAAAAATCAAATTGGGTCAACTTGGATTTCTTTTACGAATATAAGACTGGCTACAAAATCGTGAGATTTTGTAGCCATGTCATTTTCATATAAAAATTAGTAATTATTTGTTAATAAAATATCTAACTTGTTCCCATTTCATTTTTCAGGACATGGTATATCTGATGCTAATCTTATGGGATGGAACATGTTCGATCTAGTTGATTAGTTTCTCCTTTGGTTTATTTTGTAAATAGTAAAAAAAAAATCATAAATTTTGACGATATAGTTTGATCATGAGTGGCTCTAGGCCCTCTATATTTGTCATGTTTTGATCTTATGGGATCTCATCCTATCTTAGAATATAGGGAGTTTATATTTCAAAAAACTCTTTAAATACTCTCTATTTCGTAAATGAAGGGCATCTTAGCCTAGAACCAATTATGAATGAATGATTTTCAAGACTTATGGAACAACGTACAACTTTCGGCTTTAGTCCACTGCAGATGTTGTTTCATTAACGTTTTGTTTTATTTAATCTTTGATATATTAATATGTCATGTAGCTTTAGACTCTTGATATGTTATGTTTAAGGATATTCATGTTATAAAAATCGTTCATAACTTGTTGTTCCAAATATTCACACTGTGATCATCTTTTTTAATTTGAATATCATGATTCTATTTGAAGTTTAATTTGAATAATGAAGTGAATGTATTACACGTAGATTTCTCTAAATGTAATCATTGGAAATCATAAGATCATAGAATTAATATGTGTTCCCTTTTTGTTTTTTAATCCTGGCTGCCAATACATCTTGCGTATTTATTCGGAAAGGTTTTAGTATAAAGTCTATTGCAGATGTATCTCGTAGGCATTGCAGCTGCATGTTATTCATTCATACAGAGGTTTGGACACATCTAAGGAACCAACATTAGGTTAGCTTCTTTGTATTTTTAATTTCTGTCATTTATGTTTTAGTGAAACTAGAAAGTTTAGATCAACTTTTGACTATCTGTACGTCCATGTTTCATAGTTTAGTTAATTCAAGATTTGTTAGATTTATAAAAAAGAAAACAGGAAATATTTAAATGTGATTTATTTATCTTCTTCTCAAGAGAATTTATTCTTACATTGATTTTGCAAGTTTCCAGTAAATCTTGCAACCTGTAAATGATGTTCATAAGTGAGATTATTATGTTTTGTTTTTCCAGTTGACGGCCAGTCAATTTCTCCTGTAAACACGTCCTCAGGACTGTACGAGGTCCATTGGACCTTTACAATCCCTATGGCTCGATTCCAGAGCTTCTTGTTTTTTTGGTCCAATATACGCACCAGATGCACTTGCAAGACACCTTCTTGCTCCACCAGAATCATATTCCAATAAATTACATGATTAGCATCAGGTATATATTTCTTAGTAAATGAAACATGAAACACATTATGTACAGTCATGGATGCAGGCAATGCAAGCATATATGCAAATGGTCCAATCCTTTCTAGGATTTCAAATGGCCCACAATATCTGGCTGCCAGCTTGGAACAATTTCCCAGCTTTAGGAAACTTTTGTTATCTTTTACTTTCAAGAAAACATGTTCTCCCACTTTAAACTCTCTGTGGGTTTTGTTCTTATCAACATAAATTTTCTTCCTGTCTTGGGGATCCTTCAAATTCTACTTAATATTCAACATTTTTTCTTCCATTTCATTGAGAAACCTTGGCCCAACTATTGCTCTGTTAGCTGGGTTATACCAACTTACTGGGGTGTTGCACCTTCTGCAATATAGTGCTTCAAATGGGCTCATCTTTAGTGATGCTAGATATCCATTGTTGTAGGCAAAATCTACCAAGTGTAGGTAGTCTTCCCATTTAGATGAGTTGTCCATCACATACATTCTTAGTATGTCTTATATCACTTGGTTCACCCTCTCTGTCTTCCCATCAGACTCAGGATGATATGATGTGCTAAAGTTCAGATTCATTCCGAACCCTTTGAATAACCCCTTCTAGAAATTTGAGGTAAATTTCGGGTCTCTATCCGACACAATTGTTTTGGGAATACCATTCAATCTTGCTACTTCCCTCATATAGATATTGACAACATGAGCTGCCTTGTGAGTAGTCTTTAATGGAATAAAATGGGAAGCTTTAGTAAGATTATCCACCACCACCATTATGGAATCATGCTACTTGTTTGTTCTGGGTAATCCTGTGATGAAATCCATTATCACCACTTCCCACTTCTACTCATGAATGGGCAATGGCTGCAACAACCCTGTTGGGTGCCTATGCTCATCCTTGACCTTCTGACACTCCATACATCTAGTGGTGTACCCTTCAATTTCCTTCTTCATACCTGGCCAAAAGTATTGGATCTTTATTGCTTCCATTATTTTTTGATATCCAGGGTGCCTAACATAAGGCACATTATGCATCTCTTTCAAGATCATAATTTTCAACTCCTGTAAATTAGATACATAAATTATGTTCTTGTACATAAGTGTTCCATCAGCTTCCAATTTATAATTTTTCACTCTCTGTAGCATCTTACCTTGTTGTAGCTTTTCCACCAATTCCATATACTGCAAATATGCATTTGCAGCTTCCAAAATTCTACCTTTAATATCAATTTGGTACATGATAATGGTTGTATCATGTAGTTCATGTACTCTCCTATTGAGTGCATCAACCATTTTGTTCTCCTTTCCTTTGATATGATTGATATCAAAGTCATACTCACAAAGAAATTCCAACCACCTACTCTGCCTAGCATTTAAGGTTGGTTGATCAAATAGATACTTCAGACTATGATGGTCTGTCATGAGTTCAAACTTATTTCCCATGAAGTAATGTCTCCATTTCTTTAGAGCGTGCACAATGGATGCCAACTCCAAATCATGAGTTGCATAGTTTTTTTCATGCTCTTTCAATTTCCTGGACTCATAACATATTACAAATCCATTTTGGCTGAGGAATCCTCCCAGTCCTTCTTTGCATGCATCTGTACAAACCACAAAATCCACATTTGGATTTTCAATCCTCATGATTGGAGAACTGGTTAACAACTGCTTCAATTGTTGGAAGCTTCTCTCACACTCTTCTGTCCATTGAAATTTCTTCTCCTTCCTTTGCAAGGAAGTGATAGGGTGAGCTATCCTTGATAATCTTGTAATGAACCTTTTGTAATAACTAGCTAGACCCATAAAGGATCTGACTTCTTTTACGTTCTTCGGCACTGACCACTCACTAATGGATTCTATCTTCTTAGGATCCACAACTATCCCATCTCTTGAAATGATATGCCCCAAATAATGGATCTATTTTTGATAAAATGAGCACTTCTTCAATTTGGCATATAGTTGGTGCTCTCTTAGCACCTGCAACACCATCTCGATATGTTGTTCATGCTCTTCCTTTGACTTGGAATACACCAAGATGTCATCCAAAAAGACTATGGCAAACTTGTCTAGATATTCCCTAAATACACCATTCATTAGGCACATAAAAACAATGGGTGAATTTGTTAACCCAAATGGAACCATTGTGAATTCATAATGACCAAACCTTGTTCTGAAGGCGGTCTTGATGATGTATTCATCCTTTATTCTTGCCTAGTGATATCCTGACCTGAGATCTATTTTTGAAAATATCTTGGCATCATTCAATTGATCAAAGAGATCATCAATCCTTGGCAGAGGATACTTGTTCTTAATAGTCACTTTGTTCAATTGTCTGAAATCGATACACAATCTCAATGTCCCATATTTATTCTTCACGAATAGGATCGAGGCACCCCAAGGTGACACACTTGGGCGTATATACCCCTTCTTCAGAAGCTCTTCAAGCTGCAATTGCATTTCTTTCAACTCTGGTGTACTCATTCTGTAAGGATCTTTCGATGTTGGAGCTGCTTTAGGAATTAGGTTTACAGAGAAGTCAATATCTCTCTTCTAGCATAGTCTGAGTACCTCCTGGAATAGATATTCAAATTCCTTTATTACCGCATGGTCTTCGATCTTTGACACCTTATCCTTAGGTGTTTCCTCCATGTGGGATGTAAATAATTGACAACCTTTTGTGTAGCATTTCTTCAACTACATTGTTGAGATTTCCCTGACAACAACTACTCTGGGAATTCCCTGGACTATTCTTTGATTCCCCTCCTCATCCAGGTAAGTGAATGACTTGTTACGACAATCTAGGATGGCATGGTCCTGGTCCAACCAATCCATCCCAATTAGACAGTCATAGGAACCTAAAGGTAGAACATTCAATTCAACCTTTGTGCTCAGTCCATTCATGTCCACTGGATAGGACTTAACCAACTCAATAAACTTTCTCTTGGCTCCTGTAGCCAGCTGCACTAACTGAGATTTTCCATGCTTTCTTCTTGGAAATTGCAAACATTCCACTATTCTAGGATCTATATAACTATGACTAGCCCATGAATCAATTAAAATAGTAAAGGTACGATTATTGATCATACCTTCAACTTCAATCATGTGTGATTGAAATTCATCTTGCTTGTTGTCCAGGGCTACATAGATCCTTGGTACTTTACTGACCATGTCCTCCACTGTTTCAACTTGCTGAACATTATGGATAGCTCTCACTTTGCCATTTTTGTGGGGACAATCTCTGTACTTGTGGTTTCCTTGACAACCCCAACACTGAATTGGCATATGCCTTGGCCTTTGTCCCCCTACTTCAGTCATTATCTGCTCTTTAAAAGATTGTTGTCCTTGAGGACTGTTTCTAAAAAAGGGAGGTTTATTTCCCTTCTGCCTCGACTCTTTCTTGAACTTCATTTGGTGATCCCAAGCCTTTCAAAAAGTGGTTTTTTTTATTTGTTGTTCATATAAACATTTTTCTCCCCTTATGGTTTCTTCCATAGTCTTAGGATCATCATATTGGACCTTGTCACCGATGGAAGGTGGCAGTCCACTCAGATCCCTTTGAATTTTGATAGTCTCATCCTTGATGAAAGGAACGTACTTCAGCAATTCCAAAAACCTTCGTTCATATTCATCAATGTACATGCTACCCAACTTGAGTTCAAAGAACCCTTTCATCTTTCTGTCATAGTATCTCTTAGTCAAGTATTTATTTTAGAAATACTTCTTGAATTCCTTCCAAGTAATCTATTTCTCTTTAATGTGATACACTTGCACAAGCTGATCCCACCACATCGATGCTTTTCCTTTTGGTTGATACATTGCAATTCTTCCTTCTGCATGAGGGGAATAATTCTATAGTTGGAAATATTTCCTCATGCCAAGCAATCATGTCTCAACATCTTGTTCATCTTGTTCATTTCACCCTTGATCTCATCCACTCTCAATCTCCTGTGTTTTTTAGTAGGAGATGGGATTGAACTACTGTGTGCTCTCCTCTTGGAGTACTTCAGGGAGTGACAATGATGCCTACTAATGCTTCTTGATTTACCAGAGTCACTCTCCTTATCCAATTTCCTTTCTATCCTTTCCAAGATTCACATCAACTTTAAGTTGAATTCTCCTTGTTGATTCCTAGTTGTTATTGTTATCTGCTTGGTGAATTTAAACATCCTTCTGCAATCGATCAATGATTTTCATCATGTGCCCTTCCTTATCTATATCTTCTCCATGTCCATTAGAGTTCGATCCTTCCACTCCCAAATGGACATCCATTCCTTTTACTTCATTCTCTGAACTAGAAGAATTTTGTGCCTCCTCCATTTCTCTACACTCAGTGGCAATTTGGTTCGGTTCTGACAATCGTTGACTCTGCAAACACAATGTGCAGTCAACCAGAATTTTTCAGGACATCATTCCTTAACAAATCCCACAACATTCATAAACCAATCTGATTTAAGAAAATGTTCATATTTCATTTTCTTTTCGAGCTCTTTTCTTCTTTGTAATAATTTTTTAGCACTAGCCCCTTTCTCTTAGTCCTCAACCCATGTGACCACAACTGTGACCTAGTGCTAGCTCGATAAGAGCTTACTTGGGACTTTGGGCCTACGACTTCGGTAGTCTTCAAAGCACATTGTTATAACATAAAATTGTCAAGGTCTTGTGAGTCTGTGGTTTTTACCTAGGTTTGTAGCTTTGCATATTTCTCCTCTTTTTGCAGACCTGATCATAAGTTTTTCCTCTCGGCTTGTAGTTTTTCTGATTGTTTGTTTCCACCTATTTGATAGATCTATTTTTCATTGTTGGTTGCCCGATAAATTTCGGCCCTAATTTTTTATTTTTCTCCAAGGTCGATCACTCCCTCCTTTACCTCTGTCGCTGATCTTTGTTCTCTCAAGCCCTCAGCCAGTCACTCAAGTAAACTATACAGGCCACAGTCATGAACACCAAGCGCAACACTTGAAGTAGTCTAATATAAACTCAAATCAAGCGAGCGAGAAAGATCAGTTTTCAATGACAGGGATCCATTAGATGGAGTGGATCGACGACCATCAGGTGATTGGGATCATACAGTTGCACCAAGTTTAGCGTCAAACAGGGGTCCAAAATCGCGAGGCCAATCCTAGTCGTTGGTACCGAGAGGGACACATGGTGCAAGATTAGCATTTCGTGGTTTCACGAGATGGAGCGGTCAAAGGGTAGAGTCATGAGGACTCACGAAATGTGAAGTCACCAAATAATCTGGGCCGTCCATTTTATAGGTACGTATGTCATCTGATCTGAGGGATCATGATTTCATGACCCAGATGGTTTGAGCATGCAACACAACATGAACTCGTGAAACACGAAATCATGACGCGCCTGAGTGTTAGGCCCATGATCACAGCCCAAGGTCATATGGAAAGTGGGGCCTAAGAGAGGTAAGCGCCTGATTGAGCGACAGGCGGCCAAAGTTTCTTGAGGAGATGGTCATGGCCATCAGATTCAAGGAAAATCTGACCATTGATCCAGATGGGCCATTTCACATTTTCATGCATCGAAATATTTGGAATCAAGGGGAGTGGAAACTCCCAAAATGAGAAATCCCAAAATTTTGTATGGGGAAAGCACGGGGTCAAAGCCCGCGGTCACGTGAGGCAAAGGAAATGGATCCGCGTGAAATATCAAATCACCCGAGTTGGTCATAGATAAATATCTGCGTGACCTCGAGGCCCTAGAATTGACTCGAAGGAGTCGTGAGCTCACCTGGAACATTCATGGGTGTCAGGCCTCACCCTGATCCTGATGAAAGTAGTTAATGAAAATGGAGAAAGTGGTTGAAACCTCGTTTCACCACATAAATGGAAAGCATGGAAAATATGGCCTTGGAGGGCAGACTATCAGCCGAAAGTTCCTTATCATGGATTTTCTTGTGAAGCCCACACTGCGTCTGATCTTGCATCTGACAAAAGAATGCAATTGCATACTGACAACAGAAGATGCAGACGCTAATCCTTGAATGCAGTGACCTGAGCATGCTTATGTGGGGAGCAAGTTGCTTTGAGTATATATACTCAGTTTTTATATATTTTTAATGGTCGATGGTACAGAAAATCTCCCGATTTTTAAAGTTTTAATGAACACTCTAGTTCTCTAGTTACGCTTTGTAATTTGAGATTTCTTGTTTAATGAAAGTCAACTTTATTTCTCCCTCTTGTTTCCCTCCGATATTGAAAGAGTTCATGATTGACTGATTCATTTGAATTATTGTAACTACATTATGATGAAAGTTTGATTATAGTGTTGTTATAATTCCTTTCAATTCCTTTGAGATTTGAATTCAAGAAGACCTTGTGTTCAAGTTTTTCTTCCTTAGGCTGCTGTAAAGCCTGATGTTCACGGAAGAACTCTACATTTTTTACCAAATTATTCCTCGTACTCACCCTTACTACAACCTACTAACTGAATTTAAACCAAGACCTCAACTTCTTATGCATATCAATCCAGTTTTATGAGTTAAGACGATATTTTCTTGAAATTGTGCCCATTAGACATTTTTATAACCAACTCATGACATAAAATACTGATGGGTATTGGGCTTACGACTGCATCAATCTAGAGGTGACTTCTGGTGCTAACATTTCTGGCGTCGTTGCCGAGGATCGAATCCGGGTCACCCACGTGACATGCGGGAATACTCACCACTATACTAAAACAACTCACTAAAGTTAAACCAAGACCTCACCTTCTTATGCATATCAGTCCAGTTTTCTGAGTTAAGATGATATTTTCTTGAAATTGCGCCCATTTGAATTTTTTATAACCAACCTGTGACATAAAATACTGATGGGTATCGGGCTTACCTCTACAGCAATCCAGAGGTGACTTCTGGTGCTAACATTTCTAGCGTCGTTGTCGGGGATGAAATTGAAGATCTTCCCCAGGATTGAATGACAAATCTTACCATTCCTGTAGGTGTAACAAAACATAGTACATCAAAGATTGCAACTGTGCACCTGGCGACTCCAATGTGGTGACTCCATTGATGTGAATCCACTAGCGACTCCACTATTTTAGTTGTGGCTTCTAGAGGCAAACACACAAGGTCTACTCCACATCTGCCTCTAGCAACACCTGAAGCTGACCCAGAGAAAATTGTCAGAAAGGGAAGGGCACCTCGAGAAGGTACTTATATTGCTAAAGTAGGTATTTATGATGATTTTCATTGTCCTCCTTTAGAAACTCCGATAGTTGCTTCTCATTCTCCTATTATATCATCTGTTGGAGTTTCCCGAAGTTTAAAGTTTGGGAGTGTTCTTGTTGAGTTTTCCCCTCCTGGTTTGGATTTAGAGAGAGAAATCCTTGTCACTCCTCTCTCCCCTAAATTTGTACCTTGGTCTAGACCCCAGACCTCGAAAGATTTCCCCATGCCAGGTTTTATTACTCCTCCTCCTGTTAGAGTTACTAATTTTGCAGAAAGGGAATCCTCTTTTCCTTCAAGCCCTGTAGCCTTTTCCCCAAATCCTTTGTCGTTTCTCTTTCCTGCCAGAAGCTCAATCCAAGTCTCCCCTATTAACTGAAGATTTACCATTATTAACTACATGCATGTCAGATCCAGTGGAGACCTAGTTGAGATAATAGGTGAAAGGGACAGTTTGACTATCAATTGTGACATTAGGGAATGCACTCATGCAACCACACACATAGTGGATGTGCCCATGAGGAATGCTCAGCCTAGGTAAGAGGGATTTTATTTATTGTAGGGTTTACCATTAGCAGGGATTACGCAGAGGAGGCAGGTTGTTTGGAGATATTAAATTGGCACATGAATTTGCCAATTTTGTATGACAGTGTGAAACAATTGCATATTGTACTGAGAGCTCTTGGATTAGATTTTTGTATGATATTGTTTCATGATGCATTATATATACATAATATATGATAGTGGGGTTTTTAGCTTTATTCTTTCCCAGTAAAAACATCTATGTTATGTGTGATTGATCTTTCTTCTTGATATTGCAATTGGCGATCGTGTTTTAAATTCCGCAAGAATTTTGTAGAAGTGATTCTCTATTTAACAGTGGCATATAATTGTTAGATCAGGAGAATCCGGGAAATACATAATTTGTATTAAAATTTCTACATGGTATCAGAATGCAAAAGATTACATAAGTTGAGTTTGTGACTGGATATAATTCGAATTTGCAGAAAGACTTTCTTGGTGCTACAACTGATTCAAGATCAAAATGGCTTTCAATGGATTGAGGTTAGAGTATGCACTCGAGGGCACCTCAAACTATATTTCTTGGAAGGACAGGATGGAGGTAGTACTCAAAGATAATGGCTTGAAGGAAATAATTGATAAAGATGTTCCTAAGATAGATGATGCAGACACTACAAATCTTGATGCATGGAAAAAGAAACTGGCAAAGGCGAGAAGGATTCTATTGGAGGGAGTACGAGAACACATTGTCTCAAACCTCCATGGGAAAGCCACAGCATATGCAATGTGGAAGGCTTTGATGGATCTATTACAAAACAACAACGACCATAGGAAATTGGCGCTCAAAGATAAACTCAGGAAGATCAAGATGGAGAAGGGCGACTCCATTCCAAAATATCTCACGAAGTTTGTCCAATGTCAGGATGAGCTGGGGAGTGTGGGAATAATAGTTGCTGATGATGATTTGGTGAGCTTGGCGCTCCTAGGACTTCCCAAGAGTTGGCACAATTATCAAGACTCTGTCAATGGAAGGGAAAAATTTCCAGTTTGGGAATGACTATGGTCGGATCTAGTGTAGGAGGAGTTTAGGAGGAACACTAGAGATGTCTCTTCATCAAAGAATGATGATGAAGAGGATTGTGCTTTGGCTGCTAAGGCAAGGAAAGGGAAGGGGAATAAATTCCATTCAAAATCTGAGTCTAAAGGCAAGAAGCTGGATGTTAAGCCCTAATATTGGCTCATTACCCCTTAATTGGGGCATATTATATTAGTAATGTTATTTTATTTATGTCACATTTATTCCATTAGTTGTAATTATACCTCCTAGTCTCCTATATATACCAGGGAGACATTGTCATTTGGAATCATCTGGTACTTGAACATTTATGTGGGGTAAAAGGAGGTTTCCCACTCGAAGAGGCTTATTATCTGAAATTCTCTCTTTTTCAAGGCGTTGAGTACTTATTCTGAGGTTTTTCTATGCTATATTGATATTTGGTTCTTAACATATGGTATCAGAGCTCAAGGTCTTGGAGTTTCGATGCTACATCTGAGACACTGTGGAATTTTTGGTATAACTTGTTTTCTACAACAATTCAGAAGGAAAGACTTGGAGGATATTTAGTAGACAGATCAAGGTATGTTGGGTTAAAATTTCAGCTCCTGAGGCCATATACTTTCAGAGATACAACCTTTATAAGATAGGGTTCTGGAATCATCCTGAATTGAGTCATTGTGGAATTTTCTCTATAACAATTTTTCTGTAATGTTTCATACCTTGAACTTAGGAATATATTCATATAAATTAGTAAGGTATATGTGGTAGCAATTGAAGCTTCTGGTTCATCTTAAATTTGTATATACACCCTGTGGAAGATAGGGTATCTGACTAGTCCTATTGACTAGTCTCAAGCAGGTGCTCCGGGTAAAACAATCATAACTTATTCCTAGAGTATCCAAATTTAGTGATACCAGTTGCATTGGATAGTGGACAACCATTAGTAGTTTTGGTACGAGTTTCAGAATTTTATATCAATTATTTTGTGTGGGGCACACTATACAAGTGAGATCTCCTGGAAAGGCAAAAAATCAGCAAGTTGTGGGGAAGTTACTGTAAATTCCACTTGGCACATCCAATTTTTATCAGACCTGTGGAATTAAAGAGAAGAAATATCAAAGACCTACAAAAAATAAAATTTCATACTCAGAAGGGCTGAAATTTTGGAGATACAATAAAAGGAAAATTTTCTAGCAGAACCACCTCAAAATCAAGGTTTAAAGTGATACTTGGCCAACATGCCACCAAAAAGGGGAACTTCTACACCAAATAAGCCTCCAGAAAATCCTACTTTGATCCATATTTTATGAGTAGAACGAAATTACTATAGATTATTACCAGATGCTTAACATAGAATAACAGATATACAATAAAACTGGTTTTCTATTCAATAAGGAAATAAGCTGAAACTGTAAAATGCAGCGAAAAACAAGCTTGCTGGAATGGTGGCGGCTTATCTCTGAGAAGAGATGTGATGGCTACGCTCATTCTCCAGAAGATGATTAAAATGAGGCTCTCAAGGAATTTTTACAATAAAAAGGAGTTTCAAAAACCCTAAACATCCAAAAATCTAACCCTAGGAGATGAAGCGCCGCCAAAAGTCATGTGGGCCCCGTTTGGGTAAGTCGGTACATCAACTTCCCGGGGTCATAAATTTTGCATACGATCTCTGTTTTAGGCGTATGATAGCCGATTGGAAAGATCTAGATGAGGAATACAACAGTTGCATAAAATTTCATACCCCCAAAAACATCGTTTAGGGCCTCAAAACAGCTCCGGAAGTTCAGGACCCGAAAAAAATGCTAAAAATAGTAAATTATCAAAATTGCTAGAAAGTTGTTTTGAGCCAGCTGGAAAAGGTGGGTGGCCACCGATATCCACTTGGATAAATACTCCATCCTTAGGGAGAAATGGTCTCCATTGCGTTGAGTTCCCCCATCAGATGAGGAAATTTCTGCTGAATTTGGCCCCGGGTGAGCTACTTGCCTTGGTGTAGGAGCTACCCTGCTTTGACGACTCAATAAAGTTGGATCCTTTGTTGTCAAGTGCCCTTGATTTGTGTGTCCACAATATGATCATTGGATGCCTATTGTATGCAGTCGGGGTTGAGCTCTGTTGGTGTCAGTTGTTCTGCTACGTCTAACGTGTCTAATAATGGTGGGAAATAAGGCCGAAGGAGGTCCACGTTGAACACTGGGTGCAGGCCAAGGAAAGGAGGAATGTTGAGTGAAAAAGAATTATCCCCAACAACCTTGGTGATGGTGTACGACCCATAATGGAGTGGGCGAAGCTTCCGATGGGTTCATTTAAGGCATTCTTTCTACAAGTGCAACCAAACTTTGTCGCCCACCTGAAACTTATGTGGAACCCGATGTTGATCATGGCATTGCTTGTACTTGTCATTGGACTTCTGTAGGATATCTTGAACCTGTTGGCGGATGTGTTGGATTCTCTCAATGAACCGAGTGGCTTTGTCAGCCTCAATTGGAGCAAGAGAGGAGTCGGTTGAGGTGACTGCAAGGGGAAGTGCAACATCTATGGGACCCAATGGTTGGAATCCCAACCCCACCTGAAAGGGGTTGTGGCCGGTTGAGCTATGCAAGGCTTGGTTGTAGCTATTATGGACATAGGGAAGACTCTCATCCCATGTGCGAGGGTTCTTGGAATTATACATGCACAGGATATGCATGATCATTCGATTTACGACCTCGGTTTGGCCATCTATCTGGGGGTGGAAGGCCATGGATTTGGTGAGCTTGGTGTCTAGCAGTGGCCAGAGGTTCGACCAGAATGTGATGAGAAATCAATTGTCCCGATCTGAGACAACGGTTTGTGGGATTCCAAAATGTACCTAGACTCGTTCAAAGAAGAGGTTGGTAGTTGCTTCTGTTGTGATGCTCTTCTCGCAAGCAACCAGAATCATCATCTTAGAAAAGCGATCGACAACCACAAAAACACAGTCATTTCCCCTCTTGATGGACGGGAGGCCCAACATGTAGTCCATTGAGATGGATTCCAATGGTCTATAAGGAGTAGGAAGAGGGGTGTACAGGCCATGTTTCTTAGTGGTTGGTTTGAAAATAGCGCAAGTAGTGCAAGACTTGACATACTTGCTGGCCTCCTGTTGAAGTTTCAACTAGTAGAAATGTTTTTGTAGCATCGCCACTGTCTTTTCGACGCCAAAATGTCCTGCCACCCGGCTGCAGTGGGCTTCCCATATCATCTTTGCTCGTTCACTTGAGGGAACACATATATGGTCTAGAAGACACAACAACCCATCATGAAGATGGAAATTATCGACAACTGCCTTTGCACCCAACATTTGGTAGGTGGTGGTGAAGTCCGAGTCTATCTCATAGAGTTGGGGCCATCCAGAGGTCTCATGGCCGTAGGAGTCTAGCACTATGGTGAGTGCCACGATTAGTGGTCTGCTGAGGCAATCAATGATGCGGTTGGTGCTTCCTTTTTTATACTTGATGTTGAGGTGGAATTGCTGCAAGTATGTGGACCACTTTTGATGGCAGTCATTCTGAAATTTTCCTTGTGTCTGCATGAACTACAGTGGCTTATGATTAGTGTGGATGATTGTCTCCCTCCAAAGAATGTAATGTCTCCACTGGCGGAAAGCTTTCACAATGGAGTACATTTCTTTGTCGTAAGTAGGGTACTTACATACACCATCTGATAGTGTCACACTATGATAGGCCACATGGTGGCCGTGATGTGTGAGAACAACACCCACAACATAGTCTGAAGCATCAGTCTCAATCTCAAAGGGTTGTTGCAGGTCTAGTAGTGAAAGTACTGGGGTTAAGCACAAGTGCTGCTTCAAATCATCGAACTCTTGTTGTTGGGGCTGACCCCGTGAAAATTTCACCTTACCACCACCCCTGGTTATTTGGCTGAGGGCCCACGCAATATGGGAGAATCCCAACACAAACCTGCGGTAGAAATTGGCAAGGCCCAAGAAGCTCCGAAGCTCAGTGAGTGTGGTTGGGGCTGGCCAGTCACAAATGACTTGGATCTTGGCTGGATCCACATGTATGCCATGTTGATCAATGATGTAGCCTAGGTAATGGACCCTGTCCATGCCAAAGGAGCATTTTTCCAAGTTGGTGGATAGCTTGTGTTGTCGTAGGGTGTGCAAAACCTACTGAATATGTTGCAAGTGTTTGGCCCAAGTGTTGTTGTAAATGAGAATGTCATCAAGATACACCACTACAAAAGTATTGGTGAATGGTCGCAGGATATCGTCCATCATCCTCATGAAAGTGGCTAGAGCGTTTTTCAGACCAAATGGCATGACAAACCATTCAAAAAGGCCTTCCTTTGACTTGAAGGCGGTCTTCCATACATCTGTCTATTCTATCGGGACCTGGTGGTAGCCAGACTTCAAATCAATCTTACTAAAGTATTTCCCCCCCATGAGTTGATCAAGGAGGTCATCGATTCGGGGAATCGGGTACCGGTTTCTGAATGTGATTTTATTCAGAGATCGATAATCGATGCAAAGTTGTCAGGTTCCATCTTTCTTCTGTACCAACATGATTGGGATCCCATAAGGTGATGAGCTAGGATGGATGTGCCCCTTGTGGAGAAATTCCTAGATCTATCGCTTGATCTCCTCATTATCTAACAGAGAGTGGAAAAAGACTGGCCCATTGGGAAGCAATGCATCATGTGTTAGATTGATATGGTTCTTGACCTGGCAGTGCAGAGATACCCCGGTAGGTGAGGAGAAGATATCCGAGTATTCTTCCATGACCTTATCTACTTGCTTCTGCTGTGTGGCGAGCTCAGCCGTAGAGACCCTGGATGTGGCTTTGATTTTTCTCTCATTCTGAGAGTGAATCACAAAGAATACAAACTTCCCCATTTGAGAGATGACCTTCCTACATTTCTTAGCAGAGATCAAGGAAATAGCACTAGGTGGGACAGCCTCGGGTATCCTGTACAATTTCCTGTTCAAAGTAATAATAACACTATGAGGCCTAGACTCATATACAACATGATGTTTCCATAAATAAGGTTGGCCCAAAAGAAAATCACAAACTTCGAGAGGAGCACCATCACACAATACCTCGTCTTTGAAGGGCTCGATGTCATACAACAGTCAACACTGTTGGCTAACGCAGAGATCGCTTCCTTGGCAGAGCAATCCAATGGTGTAGGGTTGTGGGTGTGACGTTGTTGGTAGGGCTAGCCGCTTGACAACCTCTATTGAGATGAGGTTCTTATGGCTACCAATATCAAATATGAAGTGTAGTGGGGTGCCTTTTACCCACATCTGTGAATGGAAGAGGCACTCTCCTTCTTCTGGCTCGTCTGGTTCACCATGCTGGAGCTTGGTGGTAGCAACGGTGGCACTAGGTTCCACGTCAATGATCTGTCTTCCCCTTTCTAGTTCTGACTCAAAGTCAGAAACCACATCTGATTCAGAGGCTTTCACTTTGGCCACCATTGTCTGCTTTGAGCAGCAGTCAGCAGTGTTATGCCAACGACTCTTATGGAAGTCGCACCACTTCCCGGTATCTTTCTTTGTCTTTCTGGTGTCCTTCTTTGCTTGCGGCTTGGACTGGTTGTCCTGATACTGTCCATATTTTCTCTGTCCTTTGTTCTATGGGTTGGGGCCGCCCTTTCCTGGATTTTTTTGTGAGGGGTTCCCCGGCCCAAATTGTCGTGTCTTTTGTTTGAGCTTCTGCTCGATTTTGATGACATATCAGTAGGTCGCGCCCAAGGATGAAATGTTAAGAAATTCGATTTCAGTATGGATTTATATATGTAGAGAACCATGATACTTGAGCACCAGATGTCTCTCTGAATCTTTGACACCCAGCTTGGTGCGCAAGGTATGGAATATATTTTTGAAATCTAGCATTGCTTGGTCTCTTTCTTACCGCAGTGTGGTCCATTTGGTATACAATTCGTCATAAATTCTAACAGGGTAGTATTGTTCCTTAATAGCATCCCTGAAGGATTCCTAGGTGGTCATGACTGTAAATAATGAGGGTTCCTCTATTTCCTTTTGCCCACAAAAAGTTTCCCACCAATCTTTGACATGGGGAACGACTTTGAGGAGCGCAAAAGTAATATTTTCTCTATTCGAAAAGTTATGGACAGAGAAATACCCTTCTACTAGATTTAACCACTTGTCTACAACATCTGCGTCTATTTGACCTTCAAATATAGGAATATCGAAGTTTATTTGTACCTTGAAGGGGGCGGTGCCTTCTCTCGAAGAAGATGCGTCGCCTGTTGGTAGTCACTGAAGGATTTGCGCGAAATTATCCATCATCTCGTTCCTCTATTGCGTGAGGGATTCCTTAATCAAAAGTTTGAAAGGATATCCTATCCCATCATCTTTCTTTCATCCTTCCATGAGAGTTCACTTGGGTGTGCGAGAGATTTTTTGCTCAAGAGAAACAAGCTCGAGACCCAAATCTTTGTACTCTGACCTCATTGGGGACATGCATTAAGACGACAAGGAGGAGACCGCTCTGATACCACTGATCCGGATTTTATGAGTAGAATTAAATGACTACAGATTATTACAGATGCTTAACACATAATAACAGAGATACAGTAAAACTAGTTTTCTATTCAATAAGGAAATAAGTTGAAACTATAAAATGCAGTGGAAAACAAGCTTGCTAGAATGGTGGTGGCTTATCTCTGAGAAGAGATGTGAAGGCTGCACTCATTCGCCAAAAGATGATTACAATGAGGCTCTCAAGGCCTTTTTACAATAAACAGGAGTTTCAAAAACCCTAAACATCCAAAAACCTAACCTTAGTAGATGAAGCGCCAAAAGTCATGTGGGCCCCGTTTGGGTAAGTCAGTACATCAACTTCTTGGGGTTGTAAATTTTGCATACGATCTTTGTTTTAGGCGTATGATAGCCCATTGGAAATATCTAGCCGAGGAATACAACATTTGCACAAAATTTCATGATGAAATTTTGCAACCGCAACATACCCCCAAAAACATCATTTAGGGCCTCAAAACGGCTCTGAAAGTTCGGGACCCGAAAAACTGCTAAAAATAGTAAATTATCAAAATTGCTAGAAAGTTGTTTTGAGCCAACTGGAAAGATGGGTGGCCATTGATATCCACCTGGATCATACTTGGGCTCTTGACGAAGGTGAATACATGCGTAGGGACATAAATGATTTACAAAAGAAGACAGTAACAAAAGATGAACTACAAGAGATGATGGATTCAATAGAAGCTAATTTTGAGGCAATAAATACTAAGATGGACGCTTTAAAAGGGGAGATCATGGAAGGATTAAAAAGTTTCCTAATAGAGAGGACACCTGAAAGTGAAAATGTATCCCATGAAATTCATGATGAGGACACAAGGAAGGTGAATCAAGAATGGAGAAACTCCAACTTTGGGGTGAAGACCAACCACGTTCCTAAGATCGATATGTGGAAGATTGATGGAAAAGACCCAATCAGATGGATACTTCAGATGGAGCAATTCTTTGATCTACATCATGTGCCACATACACAAAATGTACGAATTGCTTCTTTATATTTGGAATCCAATCAATTTGTATGGTATTGATGCCTTTGTTCTTGCAAATCACTCGTCACTTGGACAATCTTCATGGAAGAAATGATATCACACTATGAGGATACAAGGAGCAATACCTTCTTTATCCAATTGATAAATCTCAAGCAAAAGGATTCAGTTACCGAGCACATTGAGAACTTCCAAAGATTGAATATAAAGGTAACAGATATTCCAGATGAGCACTTGATTGGTGTATTCATAGGAACTTTAAAGGATAACATTCAACATGAGGTTCGACTTTGGGAACACAAATCATTGGAGAATGCATTTAGGGTGGCAAGAAACGTTGAAAGTAAAAATATGGCTATGGCTACTAGAAGGACCAATCCTAACATCTATAGAGAGAATAATGCTCCTTATTCTAAAACATCTCAACCTACAAGGTTGACACCTCAACAATTGGAGGAAAGAAAAGGAAAAGGTTTATTCTTTAATTGTGACATCAAGTACAGTAAGGGACATAAGTGTGGTGAGAAGAAATTATTCTACATAGATTGTGAAGAGGAAGAAGAACAAGAACAAGAACCATCTTAAGATGAAAACGTAGAAGCAATTTCGTCTGAAGAATTGACTCCCACGATATCGTGTAATGCATTGGTTGGAATTAACACTCCTAAAACCCTCAAGATCGAAGGATACATCAAAAAGAAAAAAGGTAATAGTCCTAATTGGTTCTGGCAGTACTCATAATTTCATTCACTATAAATTAGCTAAGATATCAATTTCTTTGTATATCGAGTGCCATAGTTTCAAGTAATGATTGCAGATGGAGGAACTATCAATTGCTCAGGAAAATGCAATAAGATCAATCTTAATATGGGGGAATATGTAATGAATAGTCCAATATTTTCTATACCCATGGGTGGTGTTGATGTTGTACTAGGAATCCAATGGTTACAATCATTAGGAACAGTGGCTTTTAATTTTCAAGAAATTTTCATGAAATTTTCATTGGAAGGAAAAGAAATTGAGTTAAGAGGTATCACAGGGAAACCCGCTAAGATGATAAGCTCTAATGGCATGACAAAATTATTGAAAAAGGGACATTAAGGAATTATTGCACAACTATGCTCACTAGATGTTCAAACATCTAAGCTATCTATTCCTCAAGATCTCCAAGGGATCATTGATAAGCATTCCAAAGTATTTGAAGATATTCCCAAAGGTATTCCACCCACTTGAAATCATGATCATTAAATTCACCTAATTTCTGAGAGTGTTCCTCCTAACATTAGGCCATACAGATACACTTATGCCAAGAAGAGTGAAATTGAGCGCATGGTTGAATAAATGTTAGAGGCTGGCATTATTATACCTAGCCAAAGTTCTTACTCTGCACTAGTGGTAATGGTATTCAAGAAAGATGGCTCATGGCATATGTGTCCAAATTATAGAGAGATCAACAAGATCACTATTAAAGATAAGTTTCCCATTCCCGTCATTGATGAATTGTTAGATGAACTACATGGAGCAATCTATTTTACAAAATTGGTTCTCCATTCAAGGTATCATCAGATTAGAATGAAGGAAGAAGATATCCCAAAAACAACATTCCGAACTCATGAAGGCCATTATGAATTTTTGGTCATGCCTTTTGGCCTTACAAATGCACCTTCCACATTCCAAGGGTTGATGA
>ML776863.1:613070-625888 GCA_009831015.1 Picea engelmannii | reverse complement strand
TACATGCATTGAAGAAATGGTGTCCTTACCTAATAGGTAGGCACTTAAAGGTCAAAATAGATCATGATAGTCTTAAATACTTCTTGGAACAAAGACTATCTTCAGAAGAACAACAAAAATGGGTAACCAAGATATTGGGTTATGATTTTGAAATCGTCTATAAAAATGGGAAGCAAAACGTTGTGGCAGATGCACTTTCAAGAAAGGATGAATATGTTGAGGCATTTCTCTATGCTATCTCGATCATCCAACCCAATTGGATAATAGAAGCAAAGGATGAATGGAAGAATGACAAAAAAGTGTGGACTCTCATTCAAAGGTTGCAGCAAGATTCAAGTGCATCAGATACATTTACATGGAAGAATGATTCACTATGGTACAAAGATCGCTTATATTTATGTAAGACCTCCCAACTCAAACAAAAGGTACTATTGGAATTGCACACCTCTTCAGTAGGAGGGCACTCGATATTTTTGAAAACCTACCATAGGGTCAAAAAGGATTTTTTTGGGGATGGCCTTAAAACTGATGTTCAAAGGTAAAATAAGGTGGAAACAATTAAGACCCTGGGTATTTTACAACCATTAGCCATCCCAAGTCAACACTGGGAGGGGGTTTCCATGGATTTCATCAAAGGGTTACCAAAGTATGAAGGAAAGAGTTTCATCATGGTGATTGTTGATAGACTGACCAAGTACGCACACTTGTGTGCACTCTCTCATCCCTTCAAAGCTAGTACAGTTTCCACCTCATTCATGGAGACAGTTCAAAAGATACATGGCAGCGCAAAGATTATTGTAAGTGACATAATTCCCATCTTCACTGGACATTTTTGGACATAATTATTTTCTTGTTTGGCTCATAGCTCATCCTATCATCCTCAATCTGAAGGACAAACCGAGATAGCGAACAAATGTCTGGAAGGATACCTTCGTTGCTTTGTCTTTGATAAACAAACACAATGGTTCAAATGGTTACCCTTGGTAGAATGGTGGTATAACACTTCCCTTCATATTGCAACAAAAATGACACCATTTATGGCACTTTATGGATACCACCCTCCTTCCATCACTTCTTCTCTAAAAGAAAAATTTAAGGTTCAAGCAGTGGAAGATCACATCGAGCATCAACAACAAGTTCTCCAAATCTTAAAGGATAACCTGACCATGGCACAAAATCGCATGAAACAACAAGTAGATCAACATCGTAGTGAAAGAAGTTTTGAAGTAGGGCATTGGGTGTTTTTAAGACTACAACCATACAAACAGATGTCCCTCAAGCAAGCCAAGAAGGATAAAATTATCACCAAAGTACTATGGCCCTTATAAGGTGTTGCAAAAGATTGGTACTATGGCATACAAATCTGATTGGCCTACATCTTCACAAGTACACCCAGTTTTCCATGTTTCATGCTTAAATAAGGTTATAGGTGACAAGATCCCAGTTCAAACTATATTGCTAGAACTTGACGAGGAAGGAAAAATCATATTGGAGCCAGAAGCCATCACTGACACAAGAATTCGCCAGCTGAGGAATAGATCCATTTCAGAGTAGCTCATTAAATGGAGGAAACTATCGGCTGAAGATTCCACTTGGGAAGATGAGTCTTTTATATAGAAGCATCCAGAGTTACTCAAGCATTGCAGACAACACTTGTCTCAATGGGAGGGGCATGTTAAGCCCTAATATTGGCTCATTACCCCTTAATTGGGGCATATTACATTAGTAATGTTATTTTATTTATGTCCACTTTATTCCATTAGTTGTAATTATACCTCCTAGTGTCCTATATATACCAAGGACACATTGTCATTTGGAATCATCTGTTACTTGAACATTTATGTGGGGTAAAAGGAGGTTGCCCCCTTGAAGAGGCTTATTATCTGAAATTCTCTCTTTTTCAAGGTGTTGAGTACTTATTCTGAGATTTTTCTATGCTATATTGATATTTGGTTCTTAACATTGGATTTTTCCAAAGTGAAGTGTTTTCACTGTCACGAACATGGGTATCTCGCTACTAAATGTCCACAGAAGAAGAAGAACAAGAAGGTTGTTGGAGCTGCAGCTGGTGAGGCCCTTACCTCACAATTTGAATTTGACTTCTCCTTGATCGCATGCATAGCGTCAAGTGAATTTGGATCGGTGTGGTATTTGGATAGTGGCGCTTCCTTCCACATGACGGGAGATAAGGATATTTTCGGTGACTTGGAGGAGAAATATCTCAAAATGCATATAGATATGGGCAACGATGGATGACACAATGCAATTGGCATCGGTACCATTAACTTTCAGAGGGATTCAGGTAAACCATTTCAATTGAAAGATGTTATGCATTTTCCAGGTTTGAAGAAAAACTTGGTCTCAGTCACAATGTTGGAGTACAAAGGCTATGACGTTGTTTTTAGTGATGGAAAATCTTTCCTGCGACATAAAACAATGAGTCAAGTCAAGAAGATAGGGATTCAAGTTAAGAATATCTACAAGATGGAGGTAGATGGCTACACTGCCATGATGGTAAAGGTAGAAAAAGTGGTGAGTCGGGATGAGGGCGAATTATGGCACATGCGATTGGGCCATCTTTATCATGGAGCCTTGAAAATCATGCAACAAATATCTACTGGACTTCCAATGGGAACACTTTCTCAGTTATATCAGTGCAAGGGTTGCACCATAGAGAAGTATGTAAAGGAGAACCGTGCTTCGGTGATCCTGGAGAGAGTTCACACAGACATGTGTGGACCATTCTCGGTTGCTTCAACAACAAAACATAAGTATTATGTTATTTTTGTTGATGACTTTTCTCGTAAATGATGGATCTTCTTCATGCAGAATAAGGATCAAACATTCTCAAAGTTCTGTGAGTTTAAAGCATTGGTGGAGAAAGAGTCAGGGAAGAAAGTGAAGGCTCTAAGGAGTGATAATGGTGGAGAATACATCTCTAACGAATTCAAAGACTTCTGCAGCAAAGAAGGAATTCGAAACTCATAGCGCCTCATAACCCACAACAAAATGGGATCGCGGAGAGGAAGAACATAACGATCGTGGGTGCAACACGAGCAATGTTGCATGATCAAGGCCTACCAATGCATTTGTGGGTGGAAGCATGCAATACTGCGGTTTATGTGCAAAACCATTGTCCTCATAGAGTACTTGGCATGAGTACACTTGAAGAAGCTTTCACTTGTAAGAAACCTGATGTTTCTCATTTTAAGATTTTTGGCTCATCTGTTTATGTGCATGTGACCAAGGATGCTAGGAAGAAGCTGGAATCGACTGCTGAAGTTGGGATATTTGTGGGGTACATAGAAACACCCCATAATTATGGTGTGTATTTTCCTAACAGTAAGATGATTGTTATGCAACATGACATAAAATTCGATGAGGGGAAATCCATGCGGTTGTCCCTTGAGAGGGAGCTAGACTTGCATGCAGAGGAGGAACTGCTGGTTCCCAAAGATGAGTCTCAAGATGTGGATCAAATACATGAGGAGTTTCATGTAGTGGAGGAATCCACTCATGCAGAGCCATCCATCAGAAATGGCAGAAAGAGCACCATGGAAGCTAATAGATTGAGACTAGATGTTGCATAGAATGTAGGAGCCCCTACTTCACAGCGCAGACAGAGATAGACTCTTGATCAATTTACTGGATACATGGCTCTCATGAGAAAATGTATTGTGACTAAACCATCTTCCTTTCAGGAAGCAGTGCAGGATCCCACTCGGGTTAGTGCAATGGTGGAGGAGTATGACTCCATTGTCAAAAACAGTGCATGGGAAATTGTTCCAAGGCCGGTTGATAAATCAGTGGTAGGTTTGAGATGGATCTACAAGGGTAATATTTTAATCATTGTTCTTTATGTTAATGATTTAATACTAAATGGTGATGAGAAGCTGATACACTCATGTAAGGAGGACCTTGCAAAGGATTTCAAGATGAAGGATTTGGGCCTCCTTCATTATTTCCTTGGATTGGCAATATGGCAGCGAGATGGTGAACTTTTTGTGTCTCAAGGAAAGTATGCAAGGGATATATTGGGTAAGTTTCACATGGAGGGTTGCAAACCCATGGATACTCCTCTTCCAGGAAATTGGAGGAAAGAGGATGCTACTTCTGGAGAGGTAGTGGATGCTACTGTCAATTGACAATTAGTGGGTTCACTAATGTATCTAATGAACACAAGGCCAAGCATTTTCTATGCGGTTAACCATCTGAGTCAACTGATGGTTAAGCCTACCAAGATCTTTTGGAAGGTAGGCAAGCATGTCCTGAGATACTTGAGGGGCACATCTGAGTATGCCTTATGGTATAGATAGATGGATGAGGTGAAGTTGCATGGCTTCACGGATGCAGATTGGGCAGGCAACCCAGCAGACAGAAAGAGCACATCAAGGGTATCTTTAGTATCAAATATATAGTTGTTTCTTGGTAAAATAGGAAGCAAAGATCCGTGGCACTTAGTTCAGCAGAAGAGGAATACATGGCAGGGAGTCAAGCTGCATGTGAGGCTATCTATATGAGAAAGATCTTGGTTGGCTTGTTTGGTTCTCATTTAGATCCGAAAGTGATTCATTGTGATGATCAAAGTTGCATTAAACTCTCAATTAATCCTATGTTTCATGATAGATCTAAGCATATAGATATCTGATATCATCATCTCAGAGATTGTGTGCAATGGAAGATCATGTTGCTTCAATACATTCCTATGGAAGATCATGATGCAGACATTCTGACGAAGGCGCTCACCAAGGAAAAAAATGAATACCATAGAGACAAGATCGGGGTGAAGGATAATCCCTTTCTTGTTGAGAGGGAGTGTTGAAAAGTCAACAAGAAATGTGTGTCTAATTTATTTTTCCCTTAAATAAATTGGACAATAAATATTAATCTATTATCTCATAATCACTTGAAATAGTTAACTGAAATGGAAAATCAGTTAGCTATAGGAAATTTGAGTTCAAAGGTTGACTGGTGGGACATCCAAGTCAAAGTAGTTGTAACTAAGTGATTCGAAGTTGTAATAGAGTTGGAGGTGTAGTTATGTGAGTTGTAAAGTAGTTTAACTCAGTTAAGTGAGTTAAGCTCAGTTGTACTAGTTGTAACTGAACTTACACTAGTGATAGATCAGTGAATTAATTATTAATTAATTCACAATCAGTGATCTCACATGCAATTGGATATTTACCACTGTTAACTACATGCATGCCAGATCCAGTGGAGACCCAGTTGAGATAACAGGTGAAAGGGACAATTTGACTATCAATTGTGACATTAGTGAGTGCAGTCATGCAACCACACACAAAGTGGATGTGCCCATGAGGAATGCACAGCCTAGGCAAGAGGGATTCGATTCATTGCAGGGTTTTCCATCAGCAGGGATTGTGCAGAGGAGGCAGGTTGTCTGGAGGCAGTAAATTGGCACAGGAATTTGCCAATTTTTGTATGACAGTGTGAGACAGTTGTATATTGTACTGAGAGATCTTGGATTAGAGTTTTGTATGATATTGTTTCATGATCCATGATATATACATAATATATGATAGTGGGTTTTTTAGCTTTATGCTTTCCTAGTAAAAGCATCTGTGTTATGTGTGATTGATATTTTTTTCTTGATATTGCAATTGGCAATCATGTTTTAAATTCCGAAAGAATTTTGTAGAAGCGATTCTATATTTAACAATGGTATATAATTGTTAGATCAAGAGAATCCATGCAATACATAGTTTGTATTAAAATTTCTAAATGATGTTGAGATTAGATATCGGTCCTCTGTACCTGAAAAATATCAAGCACTAAAAGGTGTTCAAGGATGATCTTGAAATCAAAATATTTCTGGAGTCGGTTGATGAGTTCTCTGCATTACATATTGATCAGGACCATGATTTTGATGGTGAGCCTCCCCCTAAATCATTTTTGAATAAAATTTCTAATCACCATATTATTTAGTTGCCTAGCAACCACATTCCAAAGAGACTAGTCCCGTTAGAAAGATTGTTCGATGGGAACGATGTGGTAGTAAAGCTTAAAGGTCCAACTGAAGATGCTGATATAGCCGAGTGAAATATTGGTATAGAGGAAGATCCAAAGTTCGTCAAGTTATCAAGCAACCTATCAAGGTAGCAGAGAGCTGAGTATGTTGAGCTATTAAAATAATTTGCTGTTGTGTTTACCTGGACCTATGAAGACCTCAGAACATACGACACAATCGTCATTAAGAATAAGATCCCATTAAGAGAGGAGGCCAAACCATTTAGGCAAAAATTAAGATCAATAAATCCTATGTTGCTTCCCATTATGGAAAGGGAGGTAAAGAAGCTGTTGGACGCCCAAATCATTGTGCCTTTGAGATATTCAGAATGGGTAGCCAACCTAGTCCCAGTGAGAAAGAAGAGTGGGGAAATCATACTCTGTGTCAATTCCATAAATCTTAACATAAGCTCTATGAATGACAATTACCTACTGCCAAAGATGGAACACATATTGCAGAGGGTGACTGGTGCATCTAGGATTTCCATGATTGATGGTTTTTCTAGCTACAATGAGATCTTTGTCCTTCCTGAAGACAGAGAAAATACAACCTTCACCACTCCTTGGGGCACATTCATGTATGCCGAAATTCCCTTTGGATTGATGAACGCAGGAGATACCTTACAGTGACCCATGGACAGCACATTCATTGGAGAAAGAGATAAATTTGTCATCATCTATATGGATGACATAACAATCTTCTCCAAATTTGATAAATAACATTGTCAACATCTGAGAAAGGTCTTCTCGAAATGCAGAAGGTTTGGTCTCTCCCTAAATCCCAAGAAGTCTTTATTTTCCATGTAGGAAGGAAAATTGTTGGGACACATTGTATCAGCCGAGGGAGTCAGGATCAATCCAAGAAGGGTGGAAGCTATTCAAGACTTGCCACTTCCCAGGTCGAAGAAGGAGGTTCAGTCTTTCCTAAGAAAAATTAATTTTCTGAGAAGGTTTGTTTCAAATTTCTTTGAACTGGTGAAACATATCACCATCATGCTCAAGAAATGGAATGAAGTAAAATGGACTATTAAGCCCAGAGAATCCTTCAACCAAATCAAGAAGGCATTGACTAAAGCGCCTGTGCTTATCAGTCCTGATTATTCCAAGGATTTTATAATTTTCTCTTTTTCTTCATTTGACACAGTGGCAGTTGTTTTACTACAAAAGAATGATGCAGGGCTGGAGCAACCTATTTCCTTTTTCAGTAGAGCATTGAGGGATGCAGAGATCAAATACGACATCATGGAAAAGCAGGCCTATGCTTTGGTGAAAGCTCTCAAATATTTTAGAGTCTATGTTTTTCATTCGAAGATCATTGCATATGTTCCTTCAGCCTCCGTGAAGGACATTCTTATTCAGCCTAACATAGATGGGAGAAGGAGCAAGTGGATTGCCAAAATCCTCAAATTTGACCTGGAAATAAAACCCACCAAATTATTTAAAGGCCATGGTTTAGCCAAGTTGTTGGTTGAATCT
This sequence comes from Picea engelmannii, assembly GCA_009831015.1. NCBI lineage: Eukaryota > Viridiplantae > Streptophyta > Pinopsida > Pinales > Pinaceae > Picea > Picea engelmannii. Next base: position 618,385 of record ML776863.1, on the reverse strand, counting down.
AATTGTAAATATTTGGAGGTAAACTTCATCAATGTTGGCTCAGAGAATAAGTAGGCTAAAGCATCCGATAGAGGCCCTCAAGACAACCCCATGTTGGCAGAATGTGCTTGGTACAAAGATATTATATTTGTTTTGTAGGAGGTGCGACCTCTATATGGTATGGGAAGAAGTAAGGAAAGAGGCTTAAATCTCAAAGCAATAAGATATTTCCTTATTGACCAGGTCTTGTATTGGAAATACCCTCTAGGAGTGCTTTTGAGATGTCTAGAACCACAGGAGGCCCAAAGAATTATGTTTGATTTTCATAGCAGCTTATGTGGGAGACATCACTTTTGGAAAACCATTTCCTACAAAATCCTCAGGGCTAGGTACTACTGGCCTACTCTATTCACTGATGTCTATGCAAAATTCAAGGCTTGTATCAAATGTCAGAAATTCTCTGGAAACAACAACTCAAGTCTCTACCATTGAAGCCTGTGCTAGCTTCAGGACCCTTTCAGCAGTGGGGTATAGACTTTATTGGGGAAATCCATCCTCCTTCAAGTGTTCAACACAGGTGGATTTTAACTACAACAGATTATTTTACCAAATGGATAAAGGTTATCCCCACAAGGAGTGCTTTTCACAAAGTGATTATTGGTTTTCTTGAAGATATTATAACAAGGTTTGGTTGCTCGAACAAAATTGTTACTGATAATGCTGCATCCTTTAGGGCCAAACCATTGATCAATTTTTGTGAGAAATTCGTAATTTTGTTGATCCACTGTACCCCTTACTATCCGCAAGTCAATGGATTAGAAGAGTCCTCTAACAAGAGCCTGATAAAGATCATCAAAAGACTGTTAGAAGACAATAAGAAACCATGGGATTCAAAGCTCAAGTTTTCTCTGTGGGCTGACAGGGTGACAACAAAAAGGTCCTTGGGTATCTCTCCTTTCCAACTGATATATGGGACTGAAGAAATTTTTCCTTATCAACTTGCCCTGCCTATAGCGAAATTATTCCAAGACTATCAAGGAGAGCCTAATGGCATGATCATGAGAATTCATCAGCTGGTAGAAATACAATAGAGTAGGGAGTAGGTGATGGGTAGAGCGCATGACCGTCAGTAGAAGATCAAGCAAACCTTTGATAGGAAAGGAATTAAAGGGGATTTCTAGCCGGGAGATCTGGTACTCAAGTGGGATGCACCCAGACAGGACAAGGGAAGGCATGGAAAATTTTAATACCTTTGGATCGGGCCCTTCCAAATATTTGAGAAGTTCCCAAATAACACTTACAGGTTGCAATATTTGGAGGGAGACAAAGTCTTTGGTGGCCCTGTAAATGGGCACTTCCTAAAAATATATTTTTTTTAAAACCGCAGTCGGCTCCTTACCATTATAAATATCATTCTTGTTTTATGTTTATCTTGTTTTTAATAGGAGACTCCATATCCCAATGGATAAGGCACTGGAACTACTTGTTCTCAGCAACTCGCAGGGAGCATGCCATCCCCTGTGGAGCCAAATGTTATCACATAAACTTGTCAAGGTCTTGTGAGTCTGTGATTTCTACCTAGGTCTATAGATTTTCCTATTTCTCCTCTTTTTGAAAACCCAATCATAAGTTTTTCCTCTCGGCTTGTATTTTTTCTGATTGTTTGTTTCCACATGTTTGATATATTTGTTTTTCATTGTTGGTTGCCCGAGAAATTTTGGGCCTAAGTTTTTCTTTTTCTCCAAAGTCGATCACTCCCTCCTTTACCTCTGTCAATGATATGTGTTCTCTTGAGCCCTCAACCAATCACTCAAGTAAACTACACAGGTCGCAGTCATGAACACCAAGTGAAACACTTGAACCAGTCTGATATAAACTCAAATCAAGCGAGCGAGCAAGATCAGTTTTCAATGGCAGGATCCATCAGATGGAGCGGATCGACGACCATCGAGTGATCGAGATAATAGATTTGCACCAAGTTTAGCGTCAGATAGGGGTCTGAAATTATGAGGCCAATCCTAGCCGTTAGTACCGAGAGGGACACATGGCGCAAGATTAACATTTTGTGGTTTCACGAGATGGAGCGGTCAAAGGGAAGAGTCATGAGGACTCACAAAACGCGAAATCGCAAAATAATCTAGGCAGTCCATTTCAAAGGTACGTGTGTCATCTGATCTAAGGAATCGTGATTTCATGAATAAGATGGTTTGAGCATGGAGCACAATGTGAACTCGTGAAACGCAAAATTGTGACACGCCTGAGAGCTAGGCCCACGATCACAGCCCAGGGTCATATGGAAAGTGGGTACTAAGAGAGGTAAGCACCTGATTGAGCGACGGGTGACCAAATTTGCTCAAGGAGATGATTGTGGCCATTAGATTCAAGGAAAATCTGACCGTTGATCGAGATGGGTCGTTTTTCATTTTCGCGCATCAAAATATTTGGAATCAAGGGGAGTGAAAACTCCCGAAATGCGAAATCCCAAAATTTTGTATGGGGAAAGCACGGGGTCACGACCCATGGTCATTTGAGGCAAAGGAAATGGAGCCACGCAAAAGATCAAAGCGTCTGATTTGGTCACAAAGAAATATTTGTGTGACCTCTAGGCACCAGAATTGACTCGAAGGAGCCATGAGCTCACCTGGAACATTCATGGGTGTCAGGCCTCACCCTGATCCCGATGAAAGTAGTTAATGAAAATGGAGAAAGTGGTTGAAACCTTGTTTCACCACATGAATGGAAAGCATGGAAAATTTGGCCATGGAGGGCAGACTGCCAGCCGAAAGTTCCCTGTCATGAATTTTCTTGTGAAGCCCATACTGCGTCTGATCTTGCATCTGACAAAAGAATGCAAGTGAAAATTGATAGCAGAAGATCCAAACACCAAACCTTGAATGCAGTGACCAGAGCGTGCTTATGTGGGGAGCAAGTTTCTTTGAGTATATATACTCAGTTTTTATATTTTGTAATGGTCGATGGTAGAGAAAAGCTCCCGATTTGTAAATTTTTAATGAACACTCTGGTTCTCTGGTTATCATTTGTAATCTAAGATTTCTTGTTTAATTAAAGTCATCTTTCTTGCTCCCTCTTGTTTCCCTCTGATACTGAAATAGTTCATGATTTACTGGTTCATTTGAATTATTGTAACTACATTATGATGAAAGTTTGATTATAGTGTTGTTATAATTCCTTTCAGTTCCTTTGAGATTTGAATTCAAGAAGACCTTGTGTTCAATTTTTTCTTCCTTAGGCTGCTAGAAAGCCTGATGTTCACAGAAGAAGACCGGAAAAATCTGATTTAGTTAGTGGGGATGTGACAAAGTGGTATCAGATCATGATTACAACACCTAGCCTGCTTGGGCTCAGGCATGAGCCGCGTTAGAAGATATTGTTATCTGCGTTTCTCTTTAAGGAGAAGGACTGCAGAATGAAACTATAATTTGGAAATTTCTATAACCCCCTCTGTTAAAATGGTAACTACTCTCATAAGAGTAGGGGTGCACTGATCATTATTACTGATAAGATCTGAGTGCAATATAACAGAGGTGGAACAAATTGTGCTATGAATTTGCACGAGCCGGACAAGGGACATGAACTGAGTTGTTCTGTTTTAGTGTAACGATGGCTACCTACTAAAGTAGCTAGAGTATCTTGCGATTAAGATGGCTGGTTAGGTAAGGATTAATACCCAAAGGAATAACCCCTTCATGATTTGGGAAATTTGGTAAGGACTGGTAGGATCCTTAGAAAGTTATGACCACCATATTATTAAGGGACTAAACCTTGAGCATATAATTCCTCATGATTGAGAGGACTATTGAAAATATGTAGGGTCAGATTTACCTAACCTATAATGGTTAGAATTGACAGTGAGGATAACCTGTTTGAGGAGTCCTTTGGGACTGTTGCTAATTCCGAAGAGTGACCCTTGTTGGTTGTTTCCATAAAGAGAGGGTAACACCCGTATGAGTTAGGACTATGAGATTAGTCCTGTAAGTAATTTAAAAATCTCAGAAGATATAGCAGGAGAAATCCTTCAGAAAATAATTTTGAAGATTGGATGGGATCTAGAGTCAAGATCCATTCAGAAAGAAAAGAAACGTTTCAGGTTGTTCGATCTCGGGAAATAGCACACTGCTTAGTTGCGAGGAGATACTGAAATTTCGCAAGACCAAAAGGCTTGGGAGAAGCAATGAGAAATTTGCGAAAAGATCATAGTCGTTGATCAAGGAGGGAATTGGACCATTGATCGTCCAGAGAGAATTTCACAATTCTAGAGATCGAAGGATTCGAGGTTCTCCATAATAGAAGTCCCGAGGTCGTGAAATGAAAAACCGCGACATGATCACAACCGTCGGTTGGAGAACCGTCGGTTGGAGAACCGTTGGTGACTGTTAGACCTAATTAATCAGCGGGGAATATAAGGATGATAATCTCTCATCACTCATAAGCTCAGGAGGAATAATATCCGTTAGATCAGAATCAACAAGAGTCGTTGATATAGATCTTTGAGGTTTCGTCTATGGGGAAAATGGAAGCGTAGACTTCCCAAAGTCACGCCAGGTAAATCACCGAGTTAATCAGGACCGATGATTGCCGGAGAGATATGGACTGTGGGATCTAGACTTGTCAGGCCCCCATAGAATAGAAGTTTGGGAAACGGTGGAGCCTTGTCCACGAATTCGCTGAAATACAGGATCCTGATGCGTGTCTGAGAATTGACCCCAGATTCCGAGCGAAGGGTCATGTAGATGAAAGAGCCAAGAAAAACCTTAACCTTGGTCTTTCGGGTTTTCGAATTTCGGGAATCAAGGAAACATAATTCCTTGCAACGGGAATTCTGAAATCGCGAAATGCGAAGCGCCTTTTAAATTCGGATCGTGGTCACTGCTGGTGGTCGCGTGAGGAGAGGGTGTAAGCCAGTATGATGAATAGTGCATGATTTTAATGCACCGAGGAGCTTCCTATTAAGAAGCCTGATACTCATACCAGTGAGGTATGAATGATATATAGAACGTGCAAGTAATGCACATGTATGATGTAAGAGTATAAATATACTAAAGGCCCAACATGATGGCCCTGATGAGTGAAACATGAGGCAATACTTACACTTGCCAAAAAATTGAATGAATACCATGGATGCATGGTTGACTCTGTTCTGAAGAGTCGTGAAGAATCTGACTTGAAGGATAGCTTAAAGGGAATGTACTCCATATCCCCAGGAAAATCCAGTACAATTAAAGGAAAGAGTAAATGAGCAAGGATGCTCTGTTGTCATGATAAGAGGCAAATGTTTATGCCTTTGCAGATCACATGAGAAGGATGGTGACCAATCC